>JAPDFW010000147.1:22500-427500 GCA_028826165.1 Anaeramoeba ignava | reverse complement strand
TGCCAATTTAGAAAAAAAAGAACCAAATGAGAAACCAAATGAGAAATCAAATGAGAAATCAAATGAAAATTTAAATGAGAAATCAAATGAAAATTCAAATGAGAAATCAAATGAAAATTTAAAATGAGAAATCAAATGAAAAACAAAAACAAAAACAGCAACAACAAAATAGAAAGAAAAAAGGAAAAGGAAAAGGAAAGGGCAAAGGAAAAGGAAAAGCTCGAGGAAAGAAAAAAAATAAAAATCAATCCAAACAAACAAACACAAATCAACCAAAAACAAAAGATGCACCGCAAAAAAAGAACAAAGGAAATGAATTAAGCAAGGAACAGGAACAATTTCACCAAAAAATTCAAACCATTTTAAATTACAAAACATTATTGGAGAAAATCCAAAGAATTTCTTCTTATCAAGAAAACGAAAAAGAAAAAGAAGAAATAATATCAATATTATATCAAAAAGGAGTTGATTTATTCAAAGAATACCTGAAAGCATTGGAATACCCTCTCCAACTTGAAGATACTGAAAGGCATTTTGGTGATGAATTACTTTTATTATCTGCACATTATTTTATTGATTGTTTCATTAATTCACAAGATTATAAATACATTTATCAAGCCATTTTGATACTTTTTAAAGGAGTGAAGAAAAGTCCTTGGAACTTTCAGATTATAATTTGGTTATTGAGATGCTTTATACTTATTGGTGTTATTGATCCGAATTTGATTGAAAAATTGGAGATTAAAAATATTCTTTATGATACAATGTCTCACTTCTATCTCAGAGATTATTTGCAATTGGGAAACGTAAAATTTTTCAATGAAGAATTGGAAGAAATGAGGAAAATGCAATATGGATCAATGGTAGAAGTTCCAGATAATATTTTTCAATGCTTTAAAGTGGGAACATTTTCCAAAATTGAGGAATTTTATAAATTTCATTTAAGATTGTCAACTTCATTCCAATTTATGTCTTCATTGGTAATCAACTTTCTTTCTAATATTTCCTCATTTTGCTCCAATAGCCAAGAACTCCACAAAGTATTATCGCTGAATATCCGTCATTTCGAGAAGAAAATGATTTCTGATGAAGATGATAGCAAGTTATCAATGAATCAGAATATGAATGTGATTTCCATTTTTAATTCAGAAAAGCAACAAATTCCATTTCAAGAATTACTTTACGGAAGTTTTTACTCAGTTAATCCAAAAGAAAAACTAAGAAGAGAGAAAACTCTTTTATGGTTTTTACAGTTTTTATTTGAAACTAATTATCAAATTCTTGCACAACACGAGAAACCATTATTATTTACATCAGAAAATTCAATTAATCAAATGGAAAAAAATTCATCTTTATTGAAACAACTAAATACGGAAATTAAAAAGAACCATAAATTTTATACAAACCAAGAATTATTGAATGAAAATGGTTGGGAAAATATCACTTCTTTAATTGAAATTTTTGTTCAATTAGTAAAATTGACTAAGAATTTAAACGAAAATTTGAATGAAAAAATTGATTCTCAAAATCTTATTCAGAAAATTCAATCTTTGTCTCTCCAATTTAAAGAACTTAAAGCAAAATCTGTTTTGGATTGTTTTATTGAACAGAAAATTACTTTTTTCAATTCAATTATTTTAACAGAAATTCCTTGGATTTTTATCATTTTGAAATCATTTTCATTAATTCAAAATGAAATTCAAAATCAAACTGAAATTCAAACCATTTTTAATGAAATTAATTCCTTAAAACAAGATATTGAATCTTTTGTGAAAGAATTTTCTTCATTAACTTCATTTAAGAAAAAATCAAAAATTGATTTAAATCAACAAGAAAATGAAATTGAAAAAATCAATGAAAATTTAATCAAAAATACAAAAGAAATTCACCATTTTTTTCAACAAGATGAAATTTCTAATTTAATTCAAGAAATGACTCAAATTATCAAAAAAAGTATTTCAATTACTTCTTCTTCAATTAATCAAATTTCAAAATCACTTTTATTTGGGTTTAATTCTTTAAAATTTTAAATTTTTTTTTAGAAAATCAAAAGAAAAATTAATAAAAAAAAAAGAAAAATTAATAAAAAAAAAGAAAATTGAAATTTTTAATTTGAATCTTGATCTGATGATAAATTATTTGAAGAATCAGAAGAAGTTGGATCTATTTTAAAATAAAAATTTAAATTTAAATTTATTTTAAAAATTAAAAATTAAAATTAAAATTAAAATTAAAACCTAATAATTTGTTTCCATTTTCATCATCATTTTCATCATCATTTTGTTCAATCATTGAATTTCCTTGTAAAATCTATATTTAAAAATGAAAGATTTTTTTTTTTCAATATTAAAATCGGAAAAAAATTAAAAATTTACTAATTCAAAAAAAAGAAAAATTAAAAATTAATTTGAAAAATTAGTTTTGAAACCAAAAAGAATTAAATAAAAATTTTAAATTATTTTACCATCCATTTGATCATTTTCTGTTTCTTGTTTATTTTTTTCTTCAATTTCTTCAATCTTAAAAAAATATTAATAAGTATAAATAATAAATAAAAAGAATAAAAAATATTTACTAAATAAGGAACAGATTCTTGTGGATTAAATTGAATTTGAATTGATTTTGCAATTTCTTTTTTTAAAAAATTTAGAAGGAAAAAAATATTTTTTTTTTGTGAGAATTATTATTTTTTTTTTTGATAAAGTATAAAATAAAAACCATTTAAATATTCAAGAATAGTTGAAGGATCAACTTCTTTTTTTTTTAATTTAGAAATGCACTAAAAAATTATTTTAATTTTCAAAATGAATTTTAATTTTAATTTTAATTTTGAATTTAAATTTTAATTTGAATTTGAATTTAAATTTTAATATTAATTTTAATTTCAAAATGAATTTTAATTTTAATTTTAATTTTTTATCCGATTTTAATTTTAATTTTAATTTTAATTTTAATTTTAATTTTATTTTTAATTTTAATTTTAATTTTAATTTTAATTTTAATTTTAATTTTAATTTTAATTTTAATTTTAATTCTGATTTTAATTTTAATTTTAATTTTAATTTTAATTTTAATTTTAATTTTAATTTTAATTTTTAATTTTAATTTTAATTTTAATTTTAATTTTAATTTTAATTTTTAATTTTCTTTTAATTTTAATTTTAATTTTTAATTTTAATTTTAAAATGAATTTTAAATTTTGATTTTAATTTTAATTTTAATTTTAATTTTAATTTTAATTTTAATTTTAATTTTAATTTTAATTTTAATTTTAATTTTAATTTTAATTTTAATTTTAATTTTAATTTTAATTTTAATTTTAATTTTAATTTTAATTTTAATTTTAATTTTAATTTTTTATCCGAATTTTAATTTTTTATCCGAATTTTAATTTTAATTTTAATTTTAATTTTAAATTTTAATTTTAATTTTAATTTTAATTTTAATTTAAAATTTTAATTTTAATTTTCATTTTAATTTTAATTTTAATTTTAATTTTAATTTTAATAATGAATTTTAATTTTGATTTTAATTTTAAATTCATATTGTACAGTCTTCACAACTTGATGAGGTGAATTTAAATGTTGTTGAACAAAAGGTAATCCAAATTTTGCTTTAAAATGAACTTTAGTTAATTCGGTAAATTCTTGAAGTTTAATTTTTTTTGAAGTATAAATTATTGTTGCAACTGAAAATTTTAAATTTTCTGGACAATCTTGAGATGAAGTAAATGATTCAAAATTATTTAAAATTTGTTCACAATTATCTTTTAATTTTACGAGACAATCTCGATTAAAATCAAATCTATTGCATTTAAATTGAATTTGAAATTAAAATTGAATTTGAAATTGAAATTGAAATTTGAATTGAAATTGAAATTGAAATTGAAATTGAAATTGAAATTAAAATTGAAATTAAAATTGAAATTGAAATTGAAATTGAAATTAAAATTGAAATTGAAATTAAAATTGAAATTGAAATTGAAATTGAAATTGAAATTGAAATTGAAATTGAATTTAAAATTAAAATTGAAATTGAATTTAAAATTAAAACTGAAATTAAAATTAAAATTGAAATTAAAATTGAAATTGAAATTGAAATTGAAATTGAAATTGAATTTAAAATTAAAACTGAAATTAAAATTGAATTTAAAATTGAAACTGAAATTAAAATTGAAATTGAAATTGAAATTGAAATTAAAATTGAAATTGAAATTGAAATTGAATTTGAAATTGAATTTGAAATTGAAATTGAAATTGAAATTGAAATTGAAATTGAAATTGAAATTGAAATTGAATTTAAAATTAAAACTGAAATTAAAACTGAAATTGAAATTGAAACTGAAATTGAAATTGAATTTGAATTTGAAATTAAAATTGAAATTGAAATTGAAATTGAAATTGAAATTGAAATTGAAATTGAATTTGAATTTGAAATTGATATTGAAATTGAAATTGAATTTGAATTTGAAATTGATACTGAATCAATCTTTCTACATGATTTCTTAATTCTCTTTCTTTTTCATTTTCTTTATTTTCTTGAAATAATCTTTCAACTATTTTTCGTTGAATTCTTTCTTCAATAATTTTTTGATTTATAAGAATTGAAATTTTATTAATTGCTAATTTTAAAGCAATTTCACTTTATTTTTTATTTTTATTAAATAAAAAAGAGGAAAGAGGAAAAATTAAATATAATAAAAAGAGGAAAAATAATAATAATAATAAAAATAAAAATAAAAACCAAAATTGAGGTTTAAATTGGAATTTCGTCATTTTTAAAAAAAGAATAAAAAGAAAAAAAAAAGAAAAAAAATGAAATTTATTTTTTCACTTTTTGAATTTTTTTTAAATGGAAAATTTTAATAATTTTAAAATTAATTTACTTGAAGCTCGAGATTGTGGAGTTGGTCATGTTTTTCTTGAAGAACACAATGCAAAGAAAAATGATGTTGAAAAACAAATTAATGATTTTCTTCAAAGACATAATTTAAAACCTTTAACTGATTGGATTCACATAAATGAAACCAAAGGAAAAGAAATGTTATTGGGATTTTTAGAAAAAGATTTAGCTTATCATTCAAGATTGATGTCTTTTGAACAAGCTCAAGGTTTCACAAATCAATTTTTCGAATTTTTTGATTTAAATTCTCTTCAAGTTTTTACAAATGCTGAAATTGATGGAACTTCTGTTTCTTGGAGTGGTGTTACTCAAGCTACTTTTGATCAAATTATTGTTTGCATTGATAATCGATATATTGGGTTTGTTTGCTTTGAAGATGAAGATTGATTGGTTCATTTATTAATCCATTTTTTTTCATTCATATTCTCCTTTTTTTTTCAAATAAATTCCCAAAACATTCCTTTTCGAAATTAATTATTTTTCTTTTCTTTTCTTTTGATTTATTAATTGATTGATTAATTGATTGATTAATTAATTGATTAATTGATTGATTGATTAATTTATTGATTGATTGATTGATTAATTGATTGATTAATTTTAAGATTGATTAATTGATTAATTATTAATTGATTAATTGATTGATTATTGATTGGATTTTGATTGATTTTAAGAATTGATTTTTATTTTATTATTGATTGATTAGAATTGATTGATTGATTTTTGATTTTTATTGATTGATTATTTAATTTATTAATTTTAATTGATTGGTGGTGGTGATTGATTGATTGAATTTCCAATTTTGGTAATTTATCAATTGATTTTGTAGTGGACATTTATTTTAAAATTGATTGATTTTTAGATTTTGACATTTGATTAATTATTGATATTGATTTTATTGATTGATTGACATTGACAATTTGTTTATTAGATTTATTGATTTTGGGGCATTGATTGAATTAGTGATTGGTAATTGATTTAAATTTATTATTGATTTGGACAATTGATTTGGTCAATTGGATTTTAATTGATTGATTGATTTTAATGATTTGATTGATTTGGCCAATTTTATTAGGTAATTAATTTGTGATTTTAATTTGTTTGTAATTTGTGGTGATTTAATTTAAAATTGGAAGTTTATTGGTGATTTTAAAATTTGATTGATTAGTAGATTGGATTGATTTGATTTATTGATTGATTGAATTGATTGATTTATTGGTTGATTTATTGATTGATTGATTGATTTATTGATTGATTTTTTAAGATTAATTGATTGATTGATTGATTGATTTTAATTGATTGATTTTTAAGATTGGATTGATTTATTGATTGATTTGGCATTGATTGATTTTAAGATTGAAATTGATTAAAAGAAAAATCTAAAAAAAATTTTAAAAACTTTGAAAGAATTTAATAATAAAAAAAAATAAATTTCCACAAAAATTATTTTAAAAGAAAAGATGAGTTTTGTTTCTTTTTTAAAATTAATTTTATTAAAATTAAAAATTAGATCAGAATTTTTATTTTGGAAAAGAAAAGAAAAATTTAATTAGTTTATTTTCATTTCATCAAAAATTGAAATAAACTAAATGTCAAAAAAATTAAAAAGATTTTACTAGATTAGGGGTGAGATATTTTTGGAAATGAAAAAATTTTAAAATGATTTTTTAAAATAATTTTTTAGTTAATTTTAAAAGGAAAAAAAAATTTTTTTATTTAATTGAAAAAAAGTTTCTCTTTCTATTTTATATATTAGAAACAAATTATTTTTTTTGGAGTATCGAAAAAATAAATTAATAAATGATTGATTATTTAATAATTTTAATTTGATTTTTCTTATTAAATCCCTAAAAAAAAAAAAATTTGATGAAACAAATTCAAAGATCAAAAAAAAAAAACCCAAAAAGAAGAAAGAAGGCAAAAAAAAATTCAAAAGAAATTCGTGAGAAAATTACAACTTCATTTTTTTTTTTGATTTGATTTTAATCATGAATTTCAAAATTTTTGTTTTATTTGCTCTTTTAGCATTTGCTTTTTGTGATTCCTTCAAAACAACAACAAACACAACCCTTAATGTTTACAATGATAATGCTTGCACTAATTTAGAAGGAGCATTGAATATGGTTGCTAATCAATGCTTGAATTTGACAGGAGATAGTTTATCAAGTTCTTCTCAAGGCTCATTAGAATCAACAAATGCAACTACAGTTTATTATTATCAAACTACTTCTGATTGTTCAGGAAATGCTGAAGGAATAGTAATGCAAGCAGGAAAATGCTATCCAATAAGCTCTGATGCACCAATTCAAAGTGTTGTTTTGGGTCTTTTAATGATTCTTTCTTTGGTTTTTTTCTAATTTGATCCAAAAAAAAAGTCGAAAAAAATTTTTCTTAATTTTTTCTTTTTTAATTTTTTCTTTTTTAATTTTTCTTTTTTAATTTTTCTTTTCCCAATTAATTAAAAAAAAAATTCCACTTTCATTTTTTGCTTTTAGTTTTTTTCTTTTTTTTTGGTTTTAGTTTTTAAATGAAAAAAGTCTCAATTTCTTCAACTTCCCATTCATCATAAGAACCAGCTAAATAACTTTTAGCTTCTTTTGTTCCATATAAAATCCCATTAGGAAGTTTGTAACTGTAACCAAAATTAGTAAAACCAGGTTGTAAATCAGCATCCAAAGCTAAATCTGGATAATCATAACCTCTTCCTCCAAAACCTGGACCATAACTAGAATAGTAATATCCAACAGCATATTGTTCTTCACCTTTTTTAATTGGAAATTTCTCAGGTTTTCTATTCCCTTTATCATTTCTTAATGAAAAAAGAAATGCATTTGGATCAGGAATATATCCAGTATCTGGAGCATCAGAATCTGAATCTGAATCAGGATTTTGGCTTTTTTCTCTCCATTTCGATTTATCATTTGTAAATCCAACTTGAGTAAATCCTCCAAAAATAAAATTTTGTGATGTTTTGATAATAATTAATGTTTTTCCTTTGTTATCACAAATATTATGCCAAATTTTGCAATCAAATCCATCTTTTTGTGCTGAAAATCCTTTTTTCATTTTGGAAAAGAAATCATCATCATTTATCCATTCTTTTAGGTATTTAATATACTCTTTTTCTTTAACAATTTCCGAATCTAATTTGAATCTTGGTTTGAAAAGGAACAAATTTTGATTTTGATTTTCTTTTTCAATAAATTGATTTAATTCTTTTTCATCTTGAATATTTTGGAATTGAATTAATTTTTGTGAAATTTGCTTTGGAATTAAATCTTCTTTCAAAGTATCTTTAAGTTCTTGTTTTGTAAAATCAATAAACCTGATTTTTTCAAAAAGATTTGAAATTTCATTAACATTTGATTTATGTTTCCCCCATTTTATTATTGATTGAAACATTTCAAATTCATTTATTAAAATATCATCTTTTAATAATATTGAATTTAAATGATTTTCTTCAAGTTCAAGAAAAAATGAAGTTTTGATAAATTCTTTAAAATTTTCTAAAATAAATTGATAAGAAGGATCTAATAATTGATTGAAGTTCATTGTTTCAGATAATTTAAGAACATCAACAACAGTTTCAATTTGTAAATTCTTTTTGATAAAATTTGAACAAATTTCAATTAATTCATCAATTAAATATTTTGATGAAAAAATTAAAATTTCTATTGCATTTTCTGAATTAATTTCAATTTTTCCTGAATAAAAATAATTCAAAATTGGAGACAGGATTGAACTTGAAACATCTTTTAGAATCATTTTATTTTCTTGATATTCTTTCATTTTGGATTTAAAAAGAGATTTAAAATATTCACTTCTTGAAGAAAGAATTGATTTATGAGTTTTAAATGAAATTTTATTTTGTTCACAAATTATTTCAAAATCAAAATAACTTTCTTCTTCTTTTTGATTTTGATTTTGATTTTGAAATAAATTTTTTAAATCATTTGAAAGTTTTTCTAAATTTGAATAAGTTTCCATTTTTAAAATGAAAAGAAAAATGAAAAATGAAAAATGAAAAATGAAAAATGAAAAAAATGAAAAAAGATTTTAATTTCAAATTTTGATTTTAATTTTGATTTTGGTTTTGATTTTGATTTTAATTTTGAATTTGATTTTAATTTTAATTTTAGTTTTAATTTTAATTTTAATTTTAATTTTGATTTTAAATTTTAAATTTGATTTTGATTTTGATTTTAATTTTGATTTTAATTTTAATTTTAGTTTTTATTTTGATTTTAATTTTGATTTTAATTTTAATTTTAGTTTTGATTTTGATTTTGATTTTGATTTTGATTTTGATTTTGATTTTGATTTTGATTTTAATTTTAATTTTGATTTTCAATTCTCTTTCGTTTTTCAACAAAATTCCCAATACTTAATTCTCCATTTCCTAATCCAATAATAATCAAAAATGCATTATCAATAATTGAAATTGAATAAATTTTTTCTTTTAAATCAACTTTTCGAATTGTTTTTAAATTAAATAATTTTCTAATTTCAAGAATTCCTTTTTCTCCTCCTAAAACTATAAAATTTGAATCTTGAGTAATTGAAATAGAATTAATATTTTGTGAGTATTTAACTCCTTTTAGTAAATATCCATTAATTGTAAATAATCTTAATTTATTGGAATTTTCTGAAAATGTGATAATATTTCCTTCTTTACTTATTTTTATAATTGAAATTGGTTTTTGATCTGATAAAATTATTGATTTAATAAGTTTCCCTTTGTTTAATGAATGAAATATTAATTTCCCATCAATAGATCCACTTAATACAATATCATATTCAGTTGATATTGCAACACTTTTCACTTCTTTTTCATGCTCAAAAAAAATATGTTTTGGTTTTTCTTTCACTTTCCCTTCTTTTAAATCAAATTCCCAAACAATTACTCTTGTATCTTTTGATCCTGTAACAATATATTTCCAATTAATTTCTGAACAATTCACAATATCTATATGTTTTGAAATACTTTGAATTGTTTTGAAATTTTCACTATCAATTATTTTGAAAGAATTATCATAAAATCCACAAGAAATTATAAATCTTGAATCTTTATCCATTGATAAACATTGTTGGAAATTATTGAAATCTTGTGAAAATGGAACTCCAATTTTATCCATTTTTTCTTCATTTTTTTCAATTTGGAAATCTGGTTGTTTTGTATTTGAATGTGAATAATTTATATAGAATTTATGTTTTGCAATATTTCTTTCTTTATCAAATGTGATAATTTTATCAAAATCACCAACTATAATCATAATTTCAATCATTTCTGAATAATATGTAAATATAATTGGACTTGAACTTAATTTAAATATTTTTCTTTTGAAATTTAAATTTTTATTTACTAATAAAATATTTTTCCATTCAAGTAACGAGAAAGGAGATGAAAAATATTTTTGTTCTAATTGTGTTTTTGTTAATTTTTTTGGATGTTTTTTAGTAAATAATTGAATTGGAATTTGTCCTTTTCTTTGAATTCCTTTTTTGATTTTTTCTTCTTCTAAATTTAAAAAATCATTATTTTCTTCATATAAAATTGGATGAAATATGTTATTTGATTTTTTGGCTTGTTTTCCTTTCTGTTTATATCCAAATATTAAATCAATCCATTCATCAAGATGTTCTGAAACATATTCTGATTCAAGTGCTTCTTTATGCATTTTAATAAATTCTTCTGCTGTTTTAGCCCATTTTGGAAGTTCAATATTTGGAATTTCATTTTTATTTTCATTTTGATTAAATATTCTGGCTTTTTTTAAAAAATCTGGTAAATGAAAAAATTCTGGAATAAGTTCTCCAATAAAATTATTTTTTTCTTTGATTTTTTTCCATGTTTTTGGAATTGATTTAAATATTGGATATTTTTCTCTTAAACAAACTGAAGTAAATGGTTCTAATCTAACCAAATAAGATGAAACAATTTCTTCATTTGAAAAATATGTTTGATAATTAAAATCAAATTCTTTTTCTTTTCCATTTTTTTGGTATTTTTTAAAATAAGTTATTATTTTATTGTTTAAGGATCCAATAGGTTTTGATAAATCTCTAAATATTTTTGGATTATTAAGATTTATTTTTTCAGATTCATAATCTGAAATAATCCATGGGAAAATTGGATATTGTGAAATGTCTCGATATGTTCTTCCTGATACTGTGTTTAAATACATAATATACTCAAAATTAGTTATTTTTCTTTCTTTCCATTTTTTGATCATTTGCTTTTTTTCAATCCATTTTGTTGGCTCATTTCCCGAATAATTATATTTTGTTAAATCAATATTTATTAATTTGTGATTTTGAATTTTTTCATAAATTTCATTTCTTATTTCCATTGTTTCAAAATTGAAAAATATAAATTTTCTATCATTTGCAAAAAATATTTCTAATCCTGAATGTTTGAAATTATATCTTCTTTTATGAATTGATTTAATCATTTCAATTTCCCATAAATAATTCTTTGTTTTTTCTTTTTTTAGATTAAATTCAATTGAATTTTCTGTAATTTGGAATATTCCTTTTGTTATTTTGGTTTTAGAAATAATTTCAGAGTTTGTTATAAATAAATTATTTCTTTCAATTTTCAATTTTTCATTTTGGATTTGTGATAATTGATTTGTAATTTGATTTATTTTGGTTTTGATTTTTTGATTTAATTTTATCAATTTATTCTTTTCTTGTTTATCTTTTTTTTGTGAATAAAATCTGATTTTCTTTTGTCTTCTCATTCTATCTTCAATTTCTAAAAGTTTAATATAATAATTTTCATTTTGCTTTCGTTTTCCAAATTCTTTATCTAAAATACTGATTGAATTTGAACTCCATGGATATTTTTCTAAATTTGAATTTTTAATCATTTTTTTCAACTCTTTTAAAGAATTAATTTCATTTTCTTCTTCATTAATTTCTCTTTTAACTTTAATTTTCTTTTCTTTTGAAATGAGATTTTGTTTTTGTTTTTCAATTTTGTTTGAAATGATTTCAATTTCTTTTTGTTTAATTTCAAATTTTTGAGTAAATATTTTTTTCAAATGAAATATATTGTTTGATTGAATTCTAATAAATTCTTTTTCATTTTCTTCAATATCTTCCAAAATTTTTTCGTTTATTGGAAGGAAAACAATATTTACTGCTTTTTTCCATTTTTCTTTCATTATTTCTTCTTCAAATTCTTCGATATCTTTACTTAAAAATACAAATGATCGGTTTGAATTTCGAGTAAGTAAATTTTGTTTTTTGTTTTGATCTGAAAATAAACGAAATAATAGATTGTAGTTTTCTTGCATGATCATTTGAGAATAAGTTAATAAAATACTTCTTTTTGCTTTTTTGTGATCTTTGTTTTGAATTTGAATTTCGTTTTTGTTTTGAATTTGAATTTGATTCTGAATTTGATTTTGGTTTTGAATATAATAAAATAAAAATGAGAAACAAATTGTAATTAATTCTTGAGAATTTATAATTGGATTTAATTGAAAATTTGTTAATTTGTTGATTATTTCATTTAATTTTGAAAGAAGAAAATTAGTTAATTGAATATCTGATTTTGGAAGTGTTACAAAAATCAAGAAAATGATAATTTTGTAAATTATTCTTTTTTCTTCTTGATTTTGATTTTGATTTTCTTTGAAAAGTTGAAATTTTTTTAAAATTAGAATTAAATTTTGTAAAATTTTTCTTTTTCCAAATAAATCAAATTTAAGTTTTAAAATATTATTTAAATTGATTTTGTTTCTTGATTTCATATTTTGATTTGTATTTTTGATACTGAGAATTTTTATAAAATGATTTGAAACTGTTGTTTGAATAAATCTATCTTGTGTTTTTTTTTCTGGAATTGAAAATTGGAAATCATTTTTTGATAAATTGAAAACAATTCCATTTAATAATTTGATTAAATAAAATAAATTCTTGAAAAAATCTTCTTTTGAAATATTTGTTATTGTTGAAGCTGATTTTATGAAATATCTACCAGTATTATTATTATTATTATTATCAATTTTGTAATTTGAATTTATATTAATATCTTCAAAAATACCATTTAATACTCTTTTAATTATTTTAGGAATTATTTCTTTGTTTGTTGATGAAAAATGAACTAAATAAATTGATGAAAGAAATTCTTCAAATATTTCTGGGAAATTATAATATTGATTATGAAAACAATAAATAAGCAATAACTTAAAAATTTTGAAAATCATTTCATTAATATCTTTTTGATTTAGATTTTGAATTTTAATTTGATTTTGATTTTGAATTTGATTTTGATTTTGATTTTGATTTTGATTTTGATTTTGATTTTGATTTTGATTTTGATTTTGATTTTGATTTTGAAGTTGATTTTGATTTTGATTTTGATTTTGATTTTGATTTTGATTTTGATTTTGATTTTGATTTTGATTTTGATTTTGAATTTGATTTTGATTTTGATTTTGAAGTTGATTTTGATTTTGATTTTGATTTTGATTTTGATTTTGATTTTGATTTTGATTTGAATAATTTAAATTTATCACAAAACTTAACCATTTTTGCCAACCATATTGTGAAATAATTTTCTCTTTATTCAAATTATTTTCTACTATTGAAGCGAATAATTTGTGGAAAATTATTATATCAAATAAATTTGGGGAAAGACTAAAAATTTTGCAAATGGTTTCTAAAATAAATGGATTTTGGATAAATGGAGATTTTGGTTTATCATTAATATTTTCATAAATCATCATTTTACAAAGAATATCTGCAATTTCTTTTGGGATTTGATTTATATTATTTATCAATATATTGTGAATTAAAGGATAAAGATCTTTCAATTTATCAATTTCAAATCCTTTTTTCTTTTCCAAAATTTCGATTATTTCTTCATTTTCATTAAGAGAGATATCAATAAAATGAATAATTTCAAGGCATAATTCAATTATTTTCATGTTCTTTTTGTTTTCTTTCATTAATTGAATGAATGGCTTGAATAATTTAATTGAAAATAATTGCTTCCAGCTTTGTTTTGTATTTTTGTTGATAATTTTATAAATAAATTCAAGTGTTTTTTCAATAAAATATTTGGTTTTGAAAAGAAAACATGATGAAATCAAAGGTTTTAAATATTTTGATTTTGAAATATCATTTTTAATTTGTTCAAAAACAATTTCAATTATTGAGAATAAGTTTTGAGATAATTCATCAAACTGATTTTGAAAATTAGAATATTGTGGAAATGAATTTGATTTTTGTATTTTGTTTAAATATTTATCAAAAGAATTCAGTATAATTAATAAATTTGAAATTATAATATTTTGTGTATTCTTGGTAATTTTGCTTATTTCTTCAATATCTTCGATATCTGATATTTTTGTTTTTAGTGAATAAATTATTTCAATTTCATTTTCATTTTCATTTTCAATTTCAATTTCATTTTCAATTTCATTTTCAATTTCATTTTGATTTTGATTTTGATTTTCATTTTGATTTTGATTTTGATTTTGATTTTGAATTTCATTTTCTTTTTCAATTTCATTTTCTTTTTCAATTTCATTTTGATTTTGATTTTCATTTTCATTTTCTAATATAATTTTTTTCTGAATTTCAAAACTGAAGTTTTTCCAAATTTCAAAATCAAAAATTAAATAATTTTTAAGTTGTATTTGAAAATTTTCATTTTGAATTTCTTTCAATTTTTTGATAAGATGATAAATTTGAATTGAGAAATATTTTGAATTAATTGATTTGAGTATTAAACTAAATAATGAAATTTTTTGTTTTTGGATCATTTCTTCTTGTAAAAATGAATCATTTAATATAATATTTTGAATTATTTTTAATATTTGTTTAAAAATTAAATTTGTTTCAATTTCAATTTGATTTTCATTTTCATTTTCAATTTCAATTTGATTTTGATTTTGATTTTGATTTTGATTTTCAATTTCTTCTTCATTTTCTTTTTGAAATAATTCATCAATTTCAAGAATTAAATAAAAAAATGTTTCAATTCCTCCTAAACAATGAATAACATCTGGTAAATTAGTTGTTGTAAATGAATAGATATTATTTATTTTTGAATATTTTTTGTTAATATTTGTTGAATTTTTATTTAAAGATGATTTTTCTATTATTTCTTTTGGATTATGATAAATTATTATTTTTTGAGTTAATTTCCCATTGAAAATTTCTTTTAATTCTTTTTCAAATTTTGAATTTGAATATTTGAAAAATTCACTTTGATAAAAAAATGAATTATAATTTGCACCAAGAAATTGAATTGCTTTAACTTTATTTTCATTAAGAAATTCTTTAAAAATATAAATTGTTCCCATTTGTCCATAAAATGATTTTGATTTTGATTTTGATTTTTTGTGTTGAATTAAAAATGAAAAATTTGATCCAATTTCATTTTGGATAAATTGTTGTTTTTCATTTACAATTTTGTTTTTTAAATTGATTTTTTTTGTTTTCTGTTGATTTCTATCAAAATAAATTGTTATTTCAAGTTCTGAATTTGATTTTTTAAATTTTTGTGTGAAAACGAAAAAATACCATTTTTTAATTTCAATTTCAAATGGAAATCTTATTTGTATTATTTGAGTTATTTGATTTTCTTGATTTTCTTCATTTGAATAAATTTGGTAAATAAATGATTTTGGTTTTTTGCTTTCTTTTTTAAATTTCAAAAATAATTCAATTCCTTTTGAATTTTCTGTTAAAAAACTAAATATTTTGGTTCTATAGAAAATTTCATCTTTTTCTTTTGATAAAGAAATATTATTCATTTGAAAATCTTCGATTCTTATCCAAGTAACAAAACTAAATTTTTTGGGAATTAAATAATCTTTAAAACTTGGAAGTTGAATATTTGAGTTTTCTTGATAAAAATCAAAAAAAATTATTGGATTTTCAATTTGATCTTGATTTTGATTGATCATTTTTCTTAATTCAATTAACATTAAATTTGCAAATTGATTTCTTTTTCTATTTCTTAATTGATCTTTCAAAATAGAAAAATATTCTTTCATTTCAGAAACAAGAAATTTATGTGTTCCAAGTTTTCCAATAAATTGAATAATTTGTTTAAATAATTTTAAATTTTTAATTTTGGGAATTAATTTAAGTAAAAATGAAATAATTCTTTTTTCACAACAACAATAAATATTATGAATTGATTTTTCACAAATTTGATTAAATGTTTCCAAAACTTCACTAAATTCATTTTGATTTTCATTTTGATTTTGATTTTGATTTTCATTTTGATTTTGATTTTCATTTTGATTTTGATTTTGATTTATATTTTCATTTTGATTTTCATTTTCATTTTCATTTTCATTTTCATTTTTATTTTCATTTTCATTTTCATTTTCATTTTCATTTTGATTTTGATTTTCAATTTCATTTTCATTTTCATTTTGATTTTCATTTTCATTTTGATTTTCAATTTGGATTAAATTTTGAGAATAAAGTTGTAAAATAATAATTATCATGTTTTTATTTCTGATAATAAAATTATTTTCTATTGAAAATTTTCCGTTATTAATCATTAAATCTAAAAGAATTTGAAATAATTTTTTTGTTGGTTTTCCTTTTTCTATTTCATAAAGTAAGTTAATAAATTCTGATTTTGGGATTAATCGATGAAATTCATAAATCAATTTTTCATTGTTTCTGATTAATTCTTGCAAAAATTTTAAAATAAGATAAATTGATTTTCGTTCTTTTTCAATCAATAATGATTCGAAAATATTTAATGTTTTTGAATTTAAAATTATTTGTTGAATAACCTCTCGATTTTTTGAAATTGATTTTAAACATTTTGCAAAAAGTTTTTCAACATCATTAAATTCAACAATTTTATTTTCATTTTCATTTTCATTTTCATTTTCATTTTCATTTTCATTTTCATTTTCATTTTCATTTTCATTTTCATTTTCATTTTCATTTTCATTTTCATTTTCATTTTCATTTTCATTTTCATTTTCATTTTCATTTTCATTTTCATTTTCAATTTCAATTTCATTTTCATTTTCAATTTCATTTTGATTTTGATTTTGATTTTGATTTTGATTTTGATTTTGATTTTGATTTTGATTTTGATTTTGATTTTGATTTTGATTTTGATTTTGATTTTGATTTTGATTTTCATTTTCATTTTCATTTTGATTTTCATTTTTAATTTCATTTTCATTTTTAATTTCATTTTCATTTTCATTTTCATTTTCATTTTGATTTTCATTTTCATTGATTTCTTGAATTAAGAATAGAATTTTTTGAATTAAATAAGAAATGAATTGATTTTCATTTTCTCTATTTGTTTTTCTTGTTTTTTCAAAAATTTTTGGAGTATGAACTAAAGAAATTTTTTGAGTAATTTTGTTTTTAAATAATTTTATCATAATTCGAAAGATGTCTTCATTTTGGAAAATAATTTCAATATTGGTATTTTTAAATAATAAATCTAAAATTTCTAAACATAAATTCATTGTTGTATTTTGATTTTTTTTAATTGAATCAAATAAAATTTTTTGGATTTCTTGAATTCCTTTAACTTTAGTAATTTTGTTTGATGAAATTTGAGGATTTATTTTGATAATTTCAATTATCATTTCTAAAAATCTATTGAATAAAAATAAATTTGATTTTATATTTTCATTTTTGGAAACTTGATTAAATAAGGATTTATAATCAAAATAATCTTGATATTTTAGAAGAACATTAAACATTAAATCAATTAATAATGTTTGTAAATCTAAATTCATTTCATTTAATTTAATCTTTTCATTTTCTCTAATCTAATTTAAAAAGAAAAAAAGAAAGAATTAAGAAATTGAAAAATATATCATCAAATTAAATTCTTTTTGTTTTTTGTTACATTTAAATTATTTAAATTTTTTCTGATAAAATAATCAGAAAAACAAATTTTCCATCCTCCATTTTTTTGGAAAAATTTAAGAGTTTCTTTATCATTATAATCATCAATAATCATTCTCTTAAATTCAATTAAAATATACATTTGAAGTTGAGGGTAAATATTTTTAATATATTTTTGGATTTGAATAATTTTTTGATTTGATAAAATATGAATTAAAGATGAACTTGATAATTTTTCTTTTTCAATTTGATTTTGGATTTGATTTTGGATTTGATTTTGGATTTGATTTTGAATTTGATATTGAATTTGATATTGAATTTGGCTTTGAATTTGGCTTTGAATTTGGTTTTGAATTTGGTTTTGGAATTGATTTTCATGATTTTTGAATAAATCAAGATAAATTAAAATAAATCTTTCTTTGAAATTATTAACTTTTCTTTTTGTTTTATTTGTAAATTTATCTAATTCTTTTCTCATATTTTCTTTCGATGAATTGTTTTCATTTGATTTTTCAATTTTTTGGAAATTTCTAAGTATATCAAAAGTTGTATCCAAATAATTATTATAAAGTCTTATTTCTGAAATTTTTTTTTGATTTTGATTTTGATTTTGAATTTGATTTTCATTTTGATTTTGATTTTGATTTTGATTTTGATTTTGATTTTGATTTTGATTTTGATTTTGATTTTGAATTTGATTTTGATTTTCATTTTGATTTTGAATTTCATTTTGATTTTGAAATTGAATTTCATTTTGATTTTGAATTTGATTTTGATTTTGATTTTGATTTTGAATTTGATTTTGATTTTGATTTTGATTTTGAATTTGATTTTGATTTTGAATTTTCAATTTCATTTTCATTTTGAATTTGATTTTGATTTTGATTTTTATTTTTGTTAATCATTTCTTTCCAGTTTTTTGATAATTTTTCTTTAAAATAATAAGAAATCCAGAGAATAAAATCACCAAGATAAGAAATATTGTTATTGTTTATAATTTGTTCATTTATATTTTCTTCTTCAACAATTTTAGTAAGGAATTGGAAAATAGTTGAACGAAGATCAAATTCCAAAAGTGTTAAATTTCCTTTTAAAGTTTTGAGATTTTGTAAAAGAAAAGGATTTTCTTCTTTTTTGATTTTTGGATCAAATACAAAGAAATTTGTTTGAAAAAAATCTTTAATTTCAATTTCATTTTGATTTGAAAATCCAATATTTGGAAGAGATGATGATAAATTTGGAGGTTTAAAAAATGATAAAAGAAGTAAAATTAATTTAATTTTTTCTTGTTCTGATAATAAATTTAATCCATAACCATTTTCAAAAATTTGAAGTAATTTTAATTGAATATTAAATTGTTTTGTTGTAAAAATGAATGATTTTCTGAGATTTAAATTAATTTCAAAACATTCTATTTATATTTTGTTTTTTAAAAGAAAAATTAATTTTAATATTAATAATAATAATAATAAAATAAATTTACGAATTAATAATGAAATTATTTTTGTTTGTTTAAATGATTCTAAAATTTTTTCATTTGGAAGAACTTGTCTTTCTCTTAAAAATTGTTTTAAAATTTCCATAGTTTCTGAAAGAATAAATTGTATTTCAATTAAATAATAAATTGAAAGTGAAGAATTTGATTTCTTTTTGTTTGTTGTTGTTTTTAAAAATAAATGATTAATAAAAGGAAAAAATAAATAAATTTGGTTTTTTGTTTTACTCTTAAATTCCCCATTAATTTAAAAAGATGTTTTATAATTTCCAATAAATCTTGAATAATTCTAAAAATTCTATTTTCAAATAAAATTTGTCGATTAAATTTTGATTTGGAAATAATTGAAATAATTGATAAAGAAATTAAATCTTTATGTGCTTGAATATTTTCATTTTCATTTTGATTTTCATTTTGAATTTGATTTTCATTTTGATTTTGAATCATTTCTGTTTTTTTTGTTTTTGTTTTTAAATCAATTTTTGAAATTATAATAATAGCAATAATAATAACAATAATAACCTTTAATTCGATCTTTTGAATAAATTAATAAATTTATAATAAAAAGAATAAATTTTATTGGATGTGCTTCTTTTTGAGAAATTGCTTCATTAATTTCTTCAATTTCAAAATATTTTTCATTTTGATTTTCATTTTGATTTTCATTTTGATTTTCATTTAATTGATTTAATTGTGTTTGAATTGGATTCCATTTTTGGAATGAATTTTGGAATAATAAACAAAATTCCATAATTTTTTCATTAATCTAAAAAAAACCCAATTAAATAATTTAAATAATTTTTATAAATATTAAATATTTTTTTTATTCAAATTTCTTTTTTACTTCAATGTAATGTTTTGATGTAATTTCTTTCCAAATTTCAAAAATTTCATTTCCATTTAAAAAGCTTGTAAAAAATTCTTTTTCTTTTTGCTCTTTAATTTGTTCCATTTTTTTTCTATTTATTTTTATTTTTTTTTATTTAAATTTTCTTTAATAAATTTTTTTAAAAAATTAAAGCTTTTTTTCATTTAGAATAATTAAATAAATTTTTTTGTTTAATTATTTTATTAATAATTTATTTCATTTCTTTAATTTTAACTCTTCTAGATTTTTATTTTTTATTTTTTATTTTTAATTTATTTTTTTAGTTTTTTTAATACAAAAAATAAAAGAATCAATAATAATTTTAAATAATAATTTTGAATAATTTTAATTTCTATTTTATATTTTGGATAAATTTATTAAATTAAAAATTTTTTACCTTTTCAAAAAAATTAAAAAAAATTAAAAAAATAAAATCCAAAAAAAAATGAAAAAAATGAAAAATGAATTTGATTTTGAGTTTGATTTTGATTTTGATTTTTGATTTTGAATTTTGAATTTGATTTTGAATTTGATTTTGATTTTGATTTTGAATTTTATTTTGAATTTTATTTTGAATTTGATTTTGAATTTTGAGTTTGATTTTGATTTTGATTTTGATTTTGATTTTGATTTTTGAATTTTGATTTTGATTTTGATTTTTGATTTTGATTTTGATTTTGAATTTGATTTTGATTTTTGATTTTGATTTTTGATTTTTATTTTGAATTTGATTTTAATTTTAATTTTAATTTTGAATTTGATTTTGATTTTGAATTTTGATTTTGATTTTGATTTTGATTTTGATTTTGATTTTTGAGTTTGATTTTGATTTTGATTTTGAATTTGATTTTGATTTTGAATTTGAATTTGATTTTGAATTTGATTTTTAATTTTGATTTTAATTTTGATTTTGATTTTAATTTGATTTTCATCTTGAATTTGATTTTGATTTTGATTTTGATTTTGATTTTGATTTTGATTTTGATTTTGATTTTGATTTTGATTTTGATTTTTAATTTTGATTTTGATTTTCATTTTGATTTTGAATTTGATTTTGATTTTGATTTTGATTTTGATTTTGATTTTGATTTTGATTTTGATTTTGATTTTGATTTTGATTTTGATTTTGATTTTGATTTTGATTTTGATTTTGATTTTGATTTTAATTTTGATTTTGATTTTGATTTTGATTTTATTTTTGAATTTGATTTTGATTTTGATTTTTAATTTTGATTTTGATTTTGATTTTTGAGTTTGAATTTGATTTTGATTTTGATTTTGATTTTGATTTTGATTTTGATTTTGATTTTGATTTTGATTATTTTTATTTTGATTTTGATTTTGAATTTGATTTTTGATTTTTGATTTTTGAATTTTGAATTTGATTTTGATTTTGATTTTGAATTTGATTTTGAATTTGATTTTGATTTTGATTTTTGATTTTTGATTTTGATTTTGATTTTGATTTTGATTTTGATTTTGATTTTGATTTTGATTTTGATTTTGATTTTGATTTTGATTTTTAATTTTTGATTTTGATTTTGATTTTGATTTTAATTTTGATTTTGATTTTGATTTTGATTTTTGAGTTTAATTTTGATTTTGATTTTTGAGTTTGAATTTCGAATTTTCATTTTTTTTTTTGCTTTTTTTTTTTTAAATTGAATAAATGAGTTTGAATTTCAAAAATTTAGATTTTGAAGATTTTGAAGATTTCGAAGATTTTGAAAAAAATCAACCATTAGTTATTGATAATGGATCAGGAATGATGAAAGCAGGATTTGGAGGAGATGATGCACCAAGAGCAGTTTTCCCAACAGTAATGGGAAGACCAAGATTTACAGGAATGATGATAGGAATTGGACAAAAAGATTCATATGTAGGAGATGAAGCACAATCCAAAAGAGGAATATTAAGATTGAAATTTCCAATAGAACATGGAATAGTGACAAATTGGGATGATATGGAAAAAATATGGCATCATACATTTTATAACGAATTAAGAGTTGCACCTGAAGAACATCCTGTTTTATTAACTGAACCACCGTTGAATCCAAAAGCAAATCGAGAGAAAACAACCCAAATCATGTTTGAAACATTTAATGTTCCAAAATTTTATCTTTCAATGCAAGCAGTTCTCTCACTTTTTGCTTCAGGAAGAAAAACAGGAATTGTTTTAGATACTGGTGATGGTGTTTCTAATACTGTTCCTATTTATGAAGGAAGTCCTTTATATGATTCTATTTTTAGAATTGATTTGGCTGGAAAAGATTTAACTGATTATTTAGTGAAGATTTTAACTGAAAGAGGATATTCATTTACAACAACTGCTGAAAGAGAAATTGTTGTTGATATTAAAGAAAAACTTTGTTATGTTGCTTTGGATTTTGATCAAGAAATGAATATTGCAGCTGAATCTTCTTCTATTGAGAAAAATTATGAACTTCCTTCTGGTCAAGTTATTACAACAGGAAATGAAAGATTTAGATGTCCAGAAGTTTTGTTTCAACCTTCTTTCATTGGAATGGAACAAGAGGGAATTCACGAAATGATTTTTAATTCAATTTCCAAATGTGATGTTGAGATTAGAAATGATCTTTATAAAAATATTGTTTTATCAGGAGGATCTTCAATGTTTCCAGGAATTTCTGATAGAATTAAAAAGGAACTTGTTCAATTAGCTCCTTCTATTGTTAATATTAAAGTTATTGCTCCTCCTGAAAGAAAATATTCTGTTTGGATTGGTGGATCTATTTTTACTTCTATTTCTACTTTTCAAACTATGTGGATTTCAAAAGAAGAATATGAAGAATCTGGACCTTCAATTATTCACAAAAAATGTTTTTGAAAAATCAAAACACAACTAAACACAAAACCTTTTTCTTTTCTTTTCTTTTCTCTTTTTTATTGATAAATTCTTTCAAATGATTTTAATTTTAATTTTAATTTTGATTTTGATTATTAAATTTGTTAATTAATAAATCAAATAAATTTGGATTTGTTTGATTTAATTGAAAATAATCAATTCCAATTTTAATTTCATCAATTATTTCTTTTGTAATTTTGATTCCTTTTTTAATTTGATTTGAATAAATCCAATATTCAAATATTTGAAATGATTTATTACTTAATTCACTATAATCTCTAACTTTATTTGATTTATCTTCAGTTACAGATAAAAACATTCCTCGATATAATTCACTTCTCATTATTAATATTAATTTTGGAAATTTATATTTCTTTTCTTTTCTTTCAATAATAAAATCATTTTCATTTTCATTTAAATAAATTCTTTTCATTGTTTCTTCAATTTTTCATTTAAATTTATAATTTCTTTAATTTCAGAATATAATTTTGGATTTATTTTGGAATTGTTTGAATAAATCATTTCAAATATTTGATTTGATTCTTTAATTGATTTTTTGAAATAATTTCTTGAAGTTTTTCAATTTCAATTTTGATTTTGATTTAATCTATATTTCAATATTAATTTATGAGCTTCAATTATTTCTCCATTTTTGGTTTTAAATGAAATATTACAAAATTCTTTTCTTCTAAATAATTTTATCAAATCTTCTTCAAGATTGGAAAAAGAAAGAGGAGAATAAAAAAGAAATGAATTATTAAATCCACAAGAAATATGATAATTGGAAATTTCTTCATTAAATCTTAATTTAGGAAGTTCAATTTGAATTGGATTTAATTGATATTCTTTTGTATCTCCAGTTCCTAATTCACCATGTAAATTATTTCCAAATACTATTAATTTTGAATTGGATGTTAAAATCAAAGTATGATCTCTTCCAACAGAAAAATCAAGAATATTATCACCATTTTCAAATAAAGATAATTTGATTTCAGTAAATTCATTAGTATGTTGATTTTTGGAAAGTCCATTATATTGCCAATATCCACATGAATAAAGTTTTCTTTTTGGATTTTCATTTTCATCTTCAATTTCAATCAGCATTATTGTATGATAGCATCCACATTGAATATCAATTATTTTGCCTTTTGGAATATTTTGGATTTTGGTTAATTTATTTACTTCTTCTTTGCTTGATTCTCCTAAACCAAGTTGACCATATCTATTTAAACCGCATCCAAATAATTCTTGATTTGAATTTAAAAGAAAAACTCTATGTGAAAAGTTTCCTGAAAATATTTTAGAAACATTTTTCATCATTAAAATTGGTTTTTTTGCTTTTGGAAGTGTTTCATAATCAAAACCAAGTTGACCATATGAATTATCACCAATTCCATAAACATTTTGATTTGAAGTTAATAAGTAAATTGAAAATATTCCAGAAACAATATCTTGAATTATTCTATCATTTGTATCTTCAATTAATGATGAAATATTGATAAATTCATTTGGATTTTTTGGATTAATATGATATCCTCTGGCAAATACATTTCCTTCTATTGTTAAAATAGCTTCATTCCGATTACCAACAGTTACTTTTTGAATATTTTCTTCAATTTGAATTCTTGAAGGATTTTCATTTAAATATTCTATTACTTTTCCATTTTTAAAAAGGAAAATTGTTGAAAATTCACTTGATGAAATTTGTTTAATTTCATTTTCATTTCCATTTTCATTTTCATTTTCAAATTTAAATTGAATTGGTTTTGTTATTTTTTCTGGTTTATTTTTTATAAGTTTTGGAAATTGATTTGAACCAAAAAATAAAATTTCATTCATTTTTGAAAAGAAAAAAATGAAAAATGAAAAAATAAATTTTAATTTTAATTTTGATTTTAATTTTAATTTTAATTTTGAAATAAATTTTAATATTGATTTTAATATTGATTTTAATTTTAATTTTAATTTTAATTTTAATTTTAATTTTGATTATGAAATTTGTTTATTAATAAATCAAATAAATTTGGATTTGTTTGATTTAATTGAAAATAATCGATTCCTTTTTTAATTTCATTAATTATTTCTTGTGTAATTTTAGTTCCATCTTTAATTTGATTTGAATAAATCCAATATTCAAATATTTGAAATGATTTATTACTTAATTCACTATAATCTGTAACTTTATTAGAAGTATCATTTGTTACAGATAAAAACATTCCTCGATATAATTCACTTCTCATTATTAATATTAATTTGGGAAATTTATATTGTTTTTCTTTTCTTTCAATTATAAAATCTTTTTCATTTTCATTTTCATTTTCATTTTCATTTTCATTTAAATAAATTCTTTTCATTGTTTCTTCTATTTTTTCATTTGAATTTATAATTTCTTTAATTTCAGAATATAATTTTGGATTTATTTTGGAATTGTTTGAATAAATCATTTCAAATATTTGATTTGATTCTTTAATTGATTTATTTGAAATTATTTCTTTAAGTTTTTCAATTTCATTTTGATTTTGATTTAATCTATATTTCAATATTAATTTATGAGCTTCAATTATTTCTCCATTTTCGGTTTTAAATGAAATATTACAAAATTCTTTTCTTTCAAATAATTTTATCAAATCTTCTTCAAGATTGGAAAAAGGAGGAGAATAATAATAAAGAAAGGAATTACAAAATCCACAAGAAATATGATAATTAGAAATATCTTCATTAAATCTTAATTTAGGAAGTTCAATTTGAATTGGAATTAATTGATATTCTTTTGTATCTCCAGTTCCTAATTGTCCTAATTCATTATTTCCAAATCCAATTAATTTTGAATTGGAAGTTAAAATCAAAGTATGAGAATTTCCACAAGAAAAATCAAGAATATTATCATCATTTTCAAATAAAGGTAATTTGATTTCAGTAAATTCATTAGTATATTCATCTTCTTTTTTGCCAAGTCCATTATACTTATTATCTCCACATGAATAAAGTTTTCTTTTTGAATTTTCATTTTCAATCAATATTATTGAATGAGTAGCTCCACATTGAATATCAATTATTTTACCTTTTGGAATATTTTTTATTTTGGTTAATTTTTTGGTTCTTTTTCCTTTTATCACTTTTTCTCCTAATCCAAGTTGACCATAATCATTATATCCGCATCCAAATAATTCTTGTTTTGAATTTAAAAGAAAAACAAAATCTGAAGAATTTCCTGAAAATATTTTAGAAACATTTTTCATCATTAAAATTGGTTTTTCTGCTTTGATAATTGATTTAGAATCAGAACCAAGTTGACAGTATTTATTTGAACCCATTCCATAAACATTTTGATTTGAACTTAATAAGTAAATTGAAAAAGCTCCACAAACAACATCTTCAATTACTTTATGATTTTTTTTCTTAATTAATGATGAAATATTGATGAATTGATTTGGAGAATTTATATTATTTCCTTTTGCAAATAAATTTCCTTCTATTGTTAAAATAGCTTCATTTTGAATACCAACAGTTATTTTTTGAATATTTTCAATTTGGATTTTCTCAGGTTTTTGTTTTGGATCCTTGAAATATTCTATTGCTTTTCTATTTTCAAAAAGGAAAAATATTCCATAATCTCCTATTGAAATTTGTTTAATTTGTTTTTCATTTTCATTTTCATTTTCATTTTCAAATTTATATGGAATTGGTTTTGTGATTTTATATGATTCTTTTTCAAAAAGTTTTGGGAAATAATTATAACCAAAAAATAAAATTTCATTCATTTTTAAAAATGAAAAAAAATGATTTTCAATTTTTTCATTTTCATTTTTTTTTTAAACAAAAAAATAATGACAAATAAAAAACCTTTTGATCTTCTTCTTCAAAAAGCAAAAGAATTAACAAATTTAGGAGTAGACATTCAAATTCCTTTAAAAACAAATACACAAAATTTAGAATTACATTTTGCTTGTCAAAATCCAAATCCAAATTTTGAATTTATCAAATCATTAATTGAAAAAGGAGCAAAAATCAATTTTCAAAACAAAAAACAAGAAACACCTTTACATTTTGCTTGTCAATACCAAAATAATCAAAATCCACTTGAATTAATTCAATTTCTTATTGAAAAAGGAGCTGAAATTAACACAGCAAATTTCCAAGAAGAAACACCTTTACATTTAGTTTGTAAATACCAAAATAATCAAAATCCACTTGAATTAATTCAATTTCTTATTGAAAAAGGAGCTGAAATTAACACAGCAAATTTCCAAGAAGAAACACCTTTACATTTAGTTTGTAAATATCAAAATAATAAAAATTCACTTGGAATTATCCAATATTTACTTGAAAAAGGAGCTCAAATTAATGCAAGAAAAAAAAAACAAGAAACACCTTTACATTTTGCTTGTCAATACCAAAAAAATGAAAATTCATTTGAATTGATTAAATTTCTTATTGAAAAAGGAGCTATTTTTCATTTACAAACCATTAGCTCTCAATCAGCTTCTGATATTGCTTTCCAATACAATTCTCTTCAAGTAATTAAATATTTCATTTCAAACGGAGCAAGTTTAATTTCAAAAAATCTCTTCAATTCACACAACGCTTTGCATTTTGCTTGTACAAGTAATTCACTTGAAGTAATCCAATTTTTTATTGAAAAAGGACTTGATTTGAATGAAAAAACACAATTTAATCAAACAATGTTACATTTCGCTTGTCAAAATAATTCACTTAAAGTTATTAAATTCCTGATTGAAAAAGGACTTGATTTGAATGAAAAAACACAATTTAATCAAACAATGTTACATTTCGCTTGCCAAAATAATTCACTTAAAGTTATTAAATTCTTGATTGAAAAAGGACTTGATTTAAATGAAAAAACACAATTTAATCAAACAACATTACATTTCGCTTGTCAAAATAATTCACTTGAAGTTATTAAATTCCTTGTTGAAAAAGGTGTTAATATCAATTCCAAAAATAATCAACAGGAAACAGCTTTGCATTTAGTTTGTCAATACCAAAAATTAGACAATTTATTTCCAATTATTAAAATTCTTGTTGAAAAAGGAGCAGATATCAATTCCAAAAACAAAGACAACGAAAATCCTTTAGATTTAATTTACAGATATCAACATAATCAAAATCCTCTTTCAATTATAAAATACTTCATCGAAAAAGGAGTAGATATCAATTCAAGAAGTATACAAAATTTTACATTTCTTCAATTATCCATTTTCGATAACAATTCAGAAGAAATTCAATTATTGTTGATGAACGATGCAAATATTTCTGATTTGGATGACTCTGACTTATCACAAATCATAGAATTCATTCCTCCAATTTATTCAATTAATGATGATTTAAACAATTTTTTGAAATCAAATGAAAATTTCTCAGATTTAACAATTCAATCAAGTGATGAACATCTTTTCAAAGTTCACAATTTGCTTCTTTTAACAAGATTTGATAATGATAATTCAATTCTGCAAAAATTTATCCATTTTTGTAAACAAAAACCAAAAGAAGATGTTCAACTTGCCTTAAATTTCATTTATACTGGATTTCCTGATTTTGATTTTTTTATAAGCAAACCCCAAAGTTTGATGGATTCTCGAATTGAAATTCAAAAAAGAGAAAAAAAATACCAAAATCAAATTTATCTTTGGAAAGAATTTACAAAGCAAAAGAAGAAATTGATTAATGAAAGAAAAGAGGAAAAAGAGATCCAAAAACAAATAGAATTGAAAAATATCCAAAAAATTGAAGAATTTTTCAAAGAAATTGGATTTGATTTAAATTGGATTAAACAAAAAAAAGGAAGAAAAGGAATAATAAAAGATTTATCAAAATTATATCAACAAAATGAAACCAAAGATTTTACAATAATTGTTGAAGAAAAAGAAATTAAAGTTCATAAATTAATATTACTAATAAGAAGTGAATTGTTTAAAGGAATGTTTTTAAGTGTTAATGATTCATCAAATCAAGTTCATGATTATTCAAAAAAATCATTCGAAACAATTAATCAATTAATTTATTTTCTTTATTATGATAAAATTGATGAAACAAAAATAACAAAAGAAAATATTGAAGAATTTACTGATTTAAAAGATTTTTATCAATTAAATCCAAATTCCATAATTGATTTATTTTTATTAAATTATTTTTAATTAATTTTTAATTAATTTTTAATCAATTTTTAATCAATTTTTAATTAATTTTTAATCAATTTTTAATTAATTTTTAATCAATTTTTAATTAATTTTTAATCAATTTTTAATCAATTTTTAATCAATTTTTAATTAATTTTTAATTAATTTTTAATCAATTTTTAATTAATTTTTAATTAATTTTTAATTTTTAATTAATTTTTAATTAATTTTTAATCAATTTTTAATTAATTTTTAATCAATTTTTAATCAATTTTTAATCAATTTTTAATTAATTTTTAATCAATTTTTAATCAATTTTTAATTAATTTTTTTAATCAATTTTTAATTTTTTAATCAATTTTTAATTAATTTTTAATCAATTTTAATCAATTTTTAATTAATTTTTAATTAATTTTTAATCAATTTTTAATTTTTTAATTAATTTTAATTAATTTTTTTAATTAATTTTTAATTAATTTTTAATCAATTTTTAATCAATTTTTAATCTTTAATTTTTAATTTTTAATTAATTTTTAATTAATTTTTAATTAATTTTTAAATTAATTTTTAATTAATTTTAATCAATTTTTAAATTTTTAATCTTTTTAATCAATTTTTAATCAATTTTTAATCAATTTTTAATTAATTTTTAATCAATTTTTTAATTATTTTTAATTAATTTTTAATCAATTTTTAATCAATTTTTAATCAATTAATTTTTAATCTTTTTAATTAATTTTTAATTAATTTTTAATCAATTTTTAATCAATTAATTTTTAATTAATTTTTAATTATTAATTTTAATCAATTTTTATTTTTTTAATCAATTTTTAATCAATTTTTAATCAATTTTTAATTAATTTTTAATCAATTTTTAATTAATTTTTAATTAATTTTTAATCAATTTTTAATCAATTTTTAATCAATTTTTAATCAATTTTTAATTAATTTTTAATTAATTTTTAATTAATTTTTAATCAATTTTTAATCAATTTTTAATTAATTTTTAATTAATTTTTAATCAATTTTTAATTAATTTTTAATTAATTTTTAATTAATTTTTAATTAATTTTTAATCAATTTTTAATTAATTTTTTGCTTCTTCAAAAAACAAAAAATAAAAAAATTCCAAAATAAAAATTCATTTTTTTTTCTTTTTTAAAAAATTAAAAACAAAACAAAACAAAAAATGAGTCATCAAAAATTTTCATCAGAAGATGAATTTCAACCAGTCGATTACAATCCACAACAACCATTTTATCAACAACCACAAATGAATCCACAACAACCATTTTATCAACAACCACAAATGAATCAAATGAATCAACAATATTATCAACAACAACCAATGAATCAAATGAATCAACCACATTACCAACAACCAATGAATCAACCATTTTATGAGCAAGAAAATCAAATGAATGAACAAATGATTCAAGATATTGAAAAACCACACAAACAAACTTCAGATTCAAATGTTGATGAAAATGATCTTGGAGATAAATTCAAAAAACCAAAATTTAATGATGTTTGGGCTTTTTTTCTTTTTATTGCACATTTGGTTGTTTTATTTGTTGTTACTACAAGATTTAAATCAAATTCAACTGATTATAATAATGATTCTGATAGAAGTTATTCTGGAAAATATGTTTTGACTGTTTTAATTCTTTCAATGGTTTGTGGTGTTATTGGTGCATTTGTTTGGATTCAATTAATGAAAAAATATGCAAAAGGATTGATTAAATTTACTTTTATTGCTGTAAATCAAAAATTAAAATTAAAATTAAAATTAAAATTAAAATTAAAATTAAAATTAAAATTAAAATTAAAATTAAAATTAAAATTAAAATTAAAATTAAAATCAAAATTAAAATTAAAATTAAAATTAAAATTAAAAATTAAAATTAAAAATTAAAAATTAAAATTAAAATTAAAATTAAAATTAAAATTAAAATTAAAATTAAAATTAAAAATTAAAATTAAAATTAAAATTAAAATTAAAATTAAAATTAAAATTAAAATTAAAATTAAAAATAAAATTAAAATTAAAATTAAAAATAAAATTAAAATTAAAATTAAAATTAAAATTAAAATTAAAATTAAAATTAAAATCAAAATTAAAATTAAAATTAAATTAAAAATCTTTTAAGGGAATTGTTTTTACTGGACTTCTTGCTATTGCAATGTTTGTTTTAGGATCTGTTGTTGGAGGAATAATTTTTCTTTTTTGCTTTATTATTTCAATTATTCTTTATCGAGTTTGGGCAAAAAGAATACCATTTTCAGCTGTTTTATTAGTTTATGTTACAAAAACTCTTCAAAAATATCCAGCAATGGTAATTAAATTTAGAATAAAATAAATTGGAATAAAATAATTTAAAATAAAATAATTTGAAATAAAATAATTTGAAATAAAATAATTTGAAATAAAATAATTTGGAATAAAATAATTTGAAATAAAATAATTTGAAATAAAATAATTTGAAATAAAATAATTTGAAATAAAATAAATTGAAATAAAATAATTTGAAATAATTTGAAATAAAATAATTTGGAATAAAATAATTTAAAATAAAATAATTTGGAATAAAATAAATTGAAATAAAATAATTTGAAATAAAATAATTTGAAATAAAATAATTTGAAATAAAATAATTTGGAATAAAATAAATTGGAATAAATTAATTTGGAATAAAATAATTTAAAATAAAATAATTTGGAATAAAATAAATTGGAATAAAATTAATTGAAATAAAATAAATTGAAATAAAATAATTTGAAATTAAGATCACAATTGCATTTCTTTTTGGAGTTGTTCTTCAAATTGCATGGACTTTTGCATGGATTTATGTTGCTATTGTTACTTATAATATCAGTAGTAAATATTGGGCAATTTATATCGTTTTTTCTTATTTTTGGACAAGTGGAGTAATTACAAATCTTATTCATACAACATCAAGTGGAACTTATGCTAGTTATTGTAATTCAAATTTAAATTCAAAATTAAAATTAAAATCAAAAATTAAAAATCAAATTTAAAAATTAAGATTTCTTGAAGGGAAATATGCCCAAAGATCCAACTTTTCAATCATTTAAAAGAGCAATCACTTACTCTTTTGGATCAATTTGTGTTGGTTCTTTAATTGTTGCAATTATAAAAACACTTAGATGGATTGCAAGAGTAAGTGAAAGTAATGATAATGGTTTTTTGAAATGCATGTGTCTTTGCTTTTTGAATTGTTTAGATTGGCTAGCTGAATTTGTATTGATTTTAATTTTGATTTAATTTGAATTTGATTTTGATTTAATTTGAATTTGATTTTAAATTTGATTTTGATTTTGATTTTGATTTTAAATTTTGATTTTAAATTTGATTTTGATTTTAATTTTAATTTTGATTTTAAATTTTATTTTAAAAAATAGTTCAATCAATTTGCTTATGCTTATATCTCAATTTATGGAATCAATTTCCTTCAAGCATCAAAGAAAACATTTAATTTATTCAAAGAAAGAGGATTAAATGCTTTAATAAATGATGATTTAATTAATGGAGTAGTTAATATGGCAGCTATTTCTACAGGAATATTTGCAGGAATTATTTCAGGAATTATCACTTATTTTGCTTTTAATCATGATAAAATTTGGATTGCTTTTAGTTTAATATCTTTATTAATTGCTTTGTTTATTTCATTGGTTGTTTTGTAAATTTTTAAATTTTTTAATTTTTTAATTTCAGATAAATTTTTTAATTTAATTTAAAAATTTTAATTTAAAAAAAAAATAACAGAGAAACTGTTACTTCAGGAGTTACAACTTTCTTTGTTTGTTTTGCAGAAGCACCAGAAGTTATTCAACAACTTGATCCAAATCTTTCTCAAAAACTTCGTTCAACTTATAATTTCCGTTTTTAATTCAAATTTTTTTTCCTTTTTTTTCATTTTTTTTCCTTTTTTTCCTTTTTTTTTCATTTTTTTTCATTTTTCCTTTTCATTTTTTTAAACAAAAATTTAAATTAAAAATGAATCAAAACAACACAAAATCAATACAAATTTATGAAGTTTATGAAATCTATTTTGAAATCCAAAAAAACAATATTAAATTTTTTGATTCAATTCCAACTTTGAAAACAACAGAACAAATTGAAAAAGGAAGTAAACCTTTTCTAAATTATGCATTTGAACAAAATTCAACAAAAGAAATGATCCAAAAACTTATTGAAAAAGAAACAAACTTAAATTGGATTGATAAAAATGGAAACAATTCTTTACATTCAGCTTTAAAACACCAATATCCAAAAGAAATTATTAAATTATTAATTTCTAAAGGTTCTGATATTAATTCAAAAAATAATCAAAATGAAATACCTTTACATATTGCTTTACAATATCAAAATCCAAATGAAATTATTGAATTATTAATTTCCAAAGATTCTGATATTAATTCAAAAAATAATCAAAATGAAACACCTTTACATTTTGCTTTGAAAAATAAAAATCCAAAAGAAATTATTGAATTATTAATTTCCAAAGGTTCTGATATTAATTCAAAAAATAATAAAAATGAAATACCTTTACATATTGCTTTGAGAAATAAATACCCAAAAGAAATTATTGAATTATTAATTTCCAAAGGTTCTAATATTAATTCAAAAATAGATGGAAAAGAAATACCTTTACATTTTGCTTTGAGAAATCAATATTCAAAAGAAGTTATTGAATTATTAATTTTCAAAGGTTCTAATATTAATTCAAAAATAGATGGAAAAAAAATACCTTTACATATTGCTTTGGAAAATCAATATTCAAATGAAGTTATTGAATTATTAATTTCCAAAGATTCTAATATTAATTCAAAAATAGATGAAGACGAAATACCTTTACATTTTGCTTTAAAAAATAAATATCCAAACGAAATTATTGAATTATTAATTTCCAAAGGTTCTGATATTAATTCCAAAAATAATCTAAATGAAACACCTTTACATATTGCTTTACAAAATAATTATCCAAAAGAAATTATTGAATTATTAATTTCCAAAGGTTCTGATATTAATTCAAAAAACAAATGGAATGAAACACCTTTACATTTTTCTTTGAAAAATAAATATCCAAATGAAATTATTGAATTATTAATTTCCAAAGGTTCTGATATTAATTCAAGAGATTATAAAGATAAAATACCTTTACATATTGCTTTGAAAAATAAATATCCAAAAGAAGTTATTGAATTATTAATTTCCAAAGGTTCTGATCTTAATTCAAAAAATTATGAAGATGAAATACCTTTACATACTGCTTTGAAAAATAAATATCCAAATGAAATTATTGAATTATTAATTTCCAAAGGTTCTGATATTAATTCAAAAAATAATCGAAATGAAATACCTTTACATACTGCTTTACGGAAAATAAATATCCAAATGAAATTATTGAATTATTAATTTCTAAAGGTTCTGATATTAATTCAAAAAACAAATGGAATGAAATACCTTTACATATTGCTTTACAAAATAAAAATCCAAATGAAATTATTGAATTATTAATTTCCAAAGGTTCTGATATTAATTCAAAAAATAATCAAAATGAAATACCTTTACATTTTGCTTTACAAAATCAATATTCAAAAGAAATTATTGAATTGTTAATTTCCAAAGAATCTGATATTAATTCAAAAATAGATGGAAAAGAAATACCTTTACATTTTGCTTTGAGAAATAAATATTCAAAAGAAATTATTGAATTATTAATTTCCAAAGGTTCTGATATTAATTCAAAAAATAATCAAAATGAAACACCTTTACATATTGCTTTGAAAAATAAATATCCAAAAGAAATTATTGAATTATTAATTTCCAAAGGTTCTGATATTAATTCAAAAAACAAATGGAATGAAATACCTTTAGATATTGCTTTACAAAATCAAAATCCCAAAGAAATTATTAAATTATTAATTTCCAAAGGTTCTAATATTAATTCAAAAAACAAATGGAATGAAATACCTTTACATATTGCTTTACAAAATCAAAATCCAAATGAAGTTATTGAATTATTAATTTCTAAAGAGTTTGATATTAATTCAAAAAATCATCTAAATAAAATACCTTTACATATTGCTTTACAAAATAAATATCCAAATGAAGTTATTGAATTATTAATTTCCAAAGGTTCTGATCTTAATTCAAAAAATAATCTAAATGAAATACCTTTACATATTGCTTTACAAAATCAAAATCCAAAAGAAATTATTAAATTATTAATTTCCAAAGAATCTGATATTAATTCAAAAAACAAATGGAATGAAATACCTTTACATATTGCTTTGAAAAATAAATATCCAAATGAAATTATTGAATTATTAATTTCTAAAGGTTCTGATATTAATTCAAAAAACAAATGGAATAAAGAAATACCTTTACATTTTGCTTTACAAAATCAATATCCAAATGAAATTATTGAATTATTAATTTCCAAAGGTTCTGATATTAATTCAAAAAATAATCAAAATGAAATACCTTTACATTTTGCTTTACAAAATAAATATCCAAATGAAATTATTGAATTATTAATTTCCAAAGGTTCTGATATTAATTCAAAAAATAATCAAAATGAAATACCTTTACATATTGCTTTAAAAAATGAATATCCAAAAGAAATTATTGAATTATTAATTTCCAAAGGTTCTGATATTAATTCAAAAATAGATGGAAAAGAAATACCTTTACATTTTGCTTTACAAAATAAATATCCAAAATGAAATTATTGAATTATTAATTTCCAAAGGTTCTGATATTAATTCAAAAAATAATCAAAATGAAATACCTTTACATTTTGCTTTACAAAATAAATATCCAAAAGAAATTATTGAATTATTAATTTCCAAAGGTTCTGATATTAATTCAAAAAACAAATGGAATGAAATACCTTTACATATTGCTTTGAAAAATAATTATCCAAAAGAAATTATTGAATTATTAATTTCCAAAGGTTCTGATATTAATTCAAAAATCAAATGGAATGAAATACCTTTACATTTTGCTTTAAAAAATAAATATCCAAATGAAATTATTGAATTATTAATTTCCAAAGGTTCTGATATTAATTCAAAAAATAATGAAAATGAAATACCTTTACATATTGCTTTACAAAATAAATATCCAAAATGAAATTATTGAATTATTAATTTCCAAAGGTTCTGATATTAATTCAAAAAACAATAAAAAATACATACCTTTACATATTGCTTTGAAAAATGAATATCCAAAAGAAATTATTGAATTATTAATTTCCAAAGGTTCTGATATTAATTCAAAAAATAATGAAAATGAAATACCTTTACATATTGCTTTGAAAAATAAATATCCAAAAGAAATTATTGAATTATTAATTTACAAAGGTTCTGATATTAATTCAAAAAACAAATGGAATGAAATACCTGTACATTTTGCTTTACAACATCAATATCCAAATGAAATTATTGAATTATTAATTTCCAAAGGTTCTGATATTAATTCAAAAAATAAATGGAATGAAATACCTTTACATATTGCTTTGAAAAATAAATATCCAAAAGAAATTATTGAATTATTAATTTCCAAAGGTTCTGATATTAATTCAAAAATAGATGGAAAAGAAATACCTTTACATTTTGCTTTGAGAAATAAATATCCAAATGAAATTATTGAATTATTAATTTCCAAAGGTTCTGATATTAATTCAAAAAATAATCAAAATGAAATACCTTTACATATTGCTTTGAAAAATAATTATCCAAATGAAATTATTGAATTATTAATTTCCAAAGGTTCTGATATTAATTCAAAAAATAATAAAAATGAAATACCTTTACATATTGCTTTACAAAATAAATATTCAAATGAAATTATTGAATTATTAATTTCCAAAGGTTCTGATATTAATTCAAAAATAGATGGAAAAGAAATACCTTTACATTTTGCTTTGAGAAATAAATATTCAAAAGAAATTATTGAATTATTAATTTCCAAAGGTTCTAATATTAACTCAAAAAATAATGAAAATGAAATACCTTTACATTATGCTTTACAAAATCAAAATACAAAAGAAATTATTGAATTATTAATTTCCAAAGGTTCTGATATTAATTCAAAAAATTATGAAGATGAAATACCTTTACATATTGCTTTACAAAATAAATATCCAAATGAAATTATTGAATTATTAATTTCCAAAGGTTCTGATCTTAATTCAAAAAACAAATGGAATGAAGAAACACCTTTACATATTGCTTTGAAAAATGAATATCCAAAAGAAATTATTGAATTATTAATTTCCAAAGGTTCTGATATTAATTCAAAAAATAATGAAAATGAAATACCTTTACATATTGCTTTACAAAATAAAAATCCAAAAGAAATTATTGAATTATTAATTTCCAAAGGTTCTGATATTAATTCCAAAAATAATGAAAAAGAAATACCTCTGCATTATGCTTTGAAAAATAAATATTCAAATGAAATCAAAATTTTATTAATGAGAGATTTGAATATTTTCGAATTGAAAAAAAAAAGAATTAATCAAGAAATGATTGATTTATTTCCAAAAATTTATTCAATTAATGATGATTTAAACAATTTTTTGAAATCAAATGAATTTAAAGATATTGAAATTAAAAGTAATGATGGTGAAATAATTAAAGCTCATAAACAAATTTTATTAATAAGATTTGATAATAATCTAACAATTTTAACAAGATTTATTAATATTTGCAGAAGAAAACCAAAAGAAATTATTGAATTTGCATTAAATTTTCTCTATACAGGATTTATTGATTTTGATAAATTTATTGAAAAATTTAATAATCAATTTATTCAAAGCAATACACAATTTAATTCAAATTTCCAATTTTTATTTTCAAATCAAATTGAATTTGGAAAACAAAAAAAAGAAGAAGAATTATTTTTAAATGAAATTGAAAATCAAAAAGAAGAATTTGAAAAAGGATTAATTTATGATTTATTTGAGAAAACAGGATTTGATTTAAATTGGATTAAAGAAAAAGAAGGAATAAAAGGAATATTGAGAGATTTTGAACAATTATATCAACAAAATGAAACAAAAGATTTTACAATAATTGTTGAAGAAAAAGAAATTAAAGTTCATAAATTAATATTACAAATAAGAAGTGAATTATTTAAAGGAATGTTTTTAAATGTTAATGATTCATCAAATCAAGTTCATGAATATTCAGAAAAATCATTTGAAACAATTAATCAATTAATTTATTTTCTTTATCATGATAAAATTGATGAAACAAAAATAACAAAAGAAAATATTGAAGAATTTATTGATTTAAAAGATTTTTATCAATTAAATCCAAAATCAATTTTAGGATCATATTTAATTGATTTTTATTCCAAATCTTTTTCAAACAATTAATCTTTTTTTTTTTCCACTTTTTTTTAATTAATCAATTTTTAATCAATTTTTAATTAATTTTTAATTAATTTTTAATCAATTTTTAATTAATTTTTAATTAATTTTTAATCAATCTTTAATTAATTTTTAATTAATTTTTAATTAATTTTTAATCAATTTTTAATTAATTTTTAATCAATTTTTAATCAATTTTTAATTAATTTTTAATTAATTTTTAATCAATTTTTAATTAATTTTTAATTAATTTTTAATCAATTTTTAATCAATTTTTAATTAATTTTTAATTAATTTTTAATCAATTTTTAATTAATTTTTAATCAATTTTTAATTAATTTTTAATTAATTTTTAATTAATTTTTAATTAATTTTTAATTAATTAATTTTTTGCTTCTTCAAAAAACAAAAAATAAAAAAATTCCAAAATAAAAAATTCATTTTTTTTTTCTTTTTTAAAAAATTAAAAAAAAAAAGCAACAAAAAATGAGTCATCAAAATATTACAACAGAAGATGAATTTCAAACAACTGAATTGAATACAGAACAAGAATTGGATCAAGAACAACCACAAATGAATCCACAACAACCATTTTATCAACAACAACCACAAATGAATCAAATGAATCAACAATATTATCAACAACAACCACAAATGAATCAAATGAATCAAATGAATCAACCATTTTATCAACAACCACAAATGAACCAAATGAATCAACAATATTATCAACAACAACCACAAATGAATCAAATGAATCAACCATTTTATGAGCAAGAAAATCAAATGAATGAACAAATGATTCAAGATATTGAAAAACCACACAAACAAACTTCAGATTCAAATGTTGATGAAAATGATCTTGGAGATAAATTCAAAAAACCAAAATTTAATGATGTTTGGGCTTTTTTTCTTTTTATTGCACATTTAGTTGTTTTATTTGTTGTTACTACAAGATTTAAATCAAATTCAACTGATTATAATAATGATTCTGATAGAAGTTATTCTGGAAAATATGTTTTGATTGTTTTAATTCTTTCAATGGTTTGTGGTGTTATTGGTGCATTTTTTTGGATTCAATTAATGAAAAAATATGCAAAAGGATTGATTAAATTTACTTTTATTGCTGTAAATTAAAAATTAAAATTAAAATTAAAATTAAAATTAAAATTAAAATTAAAATTAAAATTAAATTAAAATTGAAATTAAAATTAAAATTAAAAATAAAATTTAAATTAAAATTAAAATTAAAATTAAAATTAAAATTAAAATCAAAATTAAAAATAAAATTAAAATTAAAATTAAAATTAAAATTAAAATTAAAATTAAAATTTAAATTAAAATCTTTTAAGGGAATTGTTTTTACTGGACTTCTTGCTATTGCAATGTTTGTTTTAGGATCTGTTGTTGGAGGAATAATTTTTCTTTTTTGCTTTATTATTTCAATTATTCTTTATCGAGTTTGGGCAAAAAGAATACCATTTTCAGCTGTTTTATTAGTTTATGTTACAAAAACTCTTCAAAAATATCCAGCAATGGTAATTAAATTTAGAATAAAATAAATTGGAATAAAATAATTTGAAATAAAATAATTTGAAATAAAATAATTTGAAATAAATTAATTTGAAATAAAATAATTTGGAATAAAATAATTTGAAATAAAATAATTTGGAATAAAATAATTTGGAATAAAATAATTTGAAATAAAATAATTTAAAATAAAATAAATTAAAATAAAATAATTTAGAATAAAATAATTTGAAATAAAATAATTTGAAATAAATTAATTTGGAATAAAATAATTTAAAATAAAATAAATTGGAATAAAATAATTTGAAATAAAATAATTTAAAATAAAATAATTTAAAATAAAATAATTTAAAATAAAATAATTTGAAATAATATAATTTAAAATAAAATAATTTGAAATAAAATAATTTGAAATAAAATAATTTGAAATAAAATAATTTGGAATAAAATAAATTTGGAATAAAATAATTTGGAATAAAATAAATTGGAATAAAATTAATTGAAATAAAATAAATTGAAATAAAATAATTTGAAATTAAGATCACAATTGCATTTCTTTTTGGAGTTGTTCTTCAAATTGCATGGACTTTTGCATGGATTTATGTTGCTATTGTTACTTATAATATCAGTAGTAAATATTGGGCAATTTATATTGTTTTTTCTTATTTTTGGACAAGTGGAGTAATTACAAATCTTATTCATACAACATCAAGTGGAACTTATGCTAGTTATTGTAATTCAAATTCAATTCAAAATTAAAATTAAAATTAAAATTTAAAATTCAAATTTAAAAATTAAGATTTCTTGAAGGGAAATATGCCCAAAGATCCAACTTTTCAATCATTTAAAAGAGCAATTACTTACTCTTTTGGATCAATTTGTGTTGGTTCTTTAATTGTTGCAATTATAAAAACACTTAGATGGATTGTACGAGTAAGTGAAAGTAATGATAATGATTTTTTGAAATGCATATGTCTTTGCTTTTTGAATTGTTTAGACTGGCTAGCTGAATTTGTATTTATTTTATTTAAAATTGATTTTGATTTAATTTGAATTTGATTTTGATTTAATTTGATTTAAATTTTAATTTTGATTTTTTTAATTTTAAATTTAATTTTAAATTTGATTTTAAATTTGATTTTAATTTTAATTTTAATTTTAATTCAAATTTTAATTTTAATTCAAATTTTAATTTTAAATTTTATTTTAAATTTTATTATAAAAAATAGTTCAATCAATTTGCTTATGCTTATATCTCAATTTATGGAATCAATTTCCTTCAAGCATCAAAGAAAACATTTAATTTATTCAAAGAAAGAGGATTAAATGCTTTAATAAATGATGATTTAATTAATGGAGTAGTTAATATGGCAGCTATTTCTACAGGAATATTTGCAGGAATTATTTCAGGAATTATCACTTATTTTGCTTTTAATCATGATAAAATTTGGATTGCTTTTAGTTTAATATCTTTATTAATTGCTTTGTTTATTTCATTGGTTGTTTTGTAAATTTTTAATTTTTTATTTTTTAATTTCAGATAAATTTTTTAATTTAATTTAAAAATTTTAATTTAAAAAAAAAAATAACAGAGAAACTGTTACTTCAGGAGTTACAACTTTCTTTGTTTGTTTTGCAGAAGCACCAGAAGTTATTCAAGAACTTGATCCAAATCTTTCTGAAAAACTTCGTTCAACTTATAAATTCCGTTTTTAATTCAAATTTTTTTTCCTTTTTTTTTATTTTTTTTCCTTTTTTTCCTTCTTTTCATTTTTTTCCTTTTCATTTTTTTAAACAAAAATTTAAATTAAAAATGAATCAAAACAACACAAAATCAATACAAATTTATGAAGTTTATGAAATCTATTTTGAAATCCAAAAAAACAATATTAAATTTTTTGATTCAATTCCAACTTTGAAAACAACAGAACAAATTGAAAAAGGAAGTAAACCTTTTCTAAATTATGCATTTGAACAAAATTCAACAAAAGAAATGATCCAAAAACTTATTGAAAAAGAAACTAACTTAAATTGGATTGATAAAAATGGAAACAATTCTTTACATTCAGCTTTACAACACCAATATCCAAAAGAAATTATTAAATTATTAATTTCCAAAGGTTCTAATATTAATTCAAAAAATAATCAAAATGAAATACCTTTACATATTGCTTTACAATATCAAAATCCAAATGAAATTATTGAATTATTAATTTCTAAAGATTCTGATCTTAATTCAAAAAATTATCTAAATAAAATACCTTTACATTATGCTTTACAAAATCAATATTCAAATGAAATTATTGAATTATTAATTTTAAATGGTTCTGATATTAATTCAAAAAATGATTGGAATGAAATACCTTTACATATTGCTTTACAACATCAATATTCAAATGAAATTATTGAACTATTAATTTTAAATGGTTCTGATATTAATTCCAACAATAATGAAAATGAAATACCTTTACATATTGCTTTGAGAAATCAATATCCAAAAGAAATTATTGAATTATTAATTTCCAAAGATTCTAATATTAATTCAAAAAATAATCTAAATGAAACACCTTTACATATTGCTTTACAAAATAATTATCCAAAAGAAATTATTGAATTATTAATTTCCAAAGGTTCTAATATTAATTCAAAAAATTATTGGAACGAAACACCTTTAGATTATGCTTTGAGAAAAAAATATTCAAATCAAGTTATTAAATTATTAATTTCTAATGGATCCAATATTAACTCAAAAAATAATCAAAATGAAATACCTTTACATTATTCCTTGACAAATAAATATCCCAAAGAGATTATTTTATTATTAATTTCCAAAGGTTCTGATCTTAATTCCAAAAATAATCAAAATGAAATACCTTTACATATTGCTTTACAAAACCAATATCCAAAAGAAATTATTGAATTATTAATTTTAAAAGGATCTGATATTAATTCAAAAAGCAATGGAAATGAAATACCTTTAGATATTGCTTTGAAAAATAAATATCCAAAAGAGATTATTGAATTATTAATTTCTAAAGGATCTGATGTTAATTTAAAAAATGATGAAAATGAAATACCTTTAAATATTGCTTTGAAAAATAGAAATTCACATGAAGTTATTGAATTATTAATTTCCAAAGGTTCTGATATTAATTTAAAAAATAATCAAAATGAAATACCTTTAAATATTGCTTTGAAAAATCATTATTCACATGAAGTTATTGAATTATTAATTTACAAAGGTTCTGATCTTAATTCAAAAAATAATGGAAATGAAATACCTTTACATATTGCTTTGGAAAATCAATATTCAAAAGAAATTATTGAATTATTAATTTCTAAAGAATCTAATATTAATTCAAAAAATAATCAAGATGAAATACCTTTACATATTGCTTTGGAAAATCAATATCCAAAAGAAGTTATTAAATTATTAATTTCCAAAGGTTCTGATATTAATTCAAAAAATAATCAAAATGAAATACCTTTACATATTGCTTTACAAAATAAATATCCAAAAGAAGTTATTGAATTATTAATTTTAAAAGAATCTGATATTAATTCAAAAAATAATCAAAATGAAACACCTTTAGATATTGCTTTACAAAATCAATATTCAAATGAAGTTATTGAATTATTAATTTCCAAAGGTTCTGATATTAATTCAAAAAATAATCAAAATGAAATACCTTTACATTATGTTTTGAAAAATAAATATCCAAATGAAGTTATTGAATTATTAATTTCCAAAGGTTCTGATATTAATTCAAAAAATTATGAAAACGAGACACCTTTACATATTGCTTTGGAAAATCAAAATACAAATCAAGTTATTAAATTAATAATTTCCAAAGGTTCTGATCTTAATTCAAAAAATAATCAAAATGAAATACCTTTATATTATGCCTTAAAAAACCAATATCCAAAAGAAGTTATTGAATTATTAATTTCCAAAGGTTCTGATATTAATTTAAAAAATAATCAAAATGAAACACCTTTAAATATTGCTTTGAAAAATAAATATCCAAATGAAATTATTGAACTATTAATTTCCAAAGGTTCTGATCTTAATTCAAAAAACAAATGGAATGAAATACCTCTACATATTGCTTTGACGAATAAATATCCAAACGAAATTATTAAATTAATTTCCAAAGGTTCTGATATTAATTCAAAAAACAAATGGAATGAAATACCTTTACATATTGCTTTGGAAAATAAATATCCAAACGAAATTATTGAATTATTAATTTCCAAAGGTTCTGATCTTAATTTATATAATTATTGGAATGAAATACCTTTACATATTGCTTTAAAAAATAAATATCCAAATGAAATTATTGAATTATTAATTTCTAAAGGTTCTGATATTAATTCAAAAAATAATCAAGATGAAATACCTTTAGATATTGCTTTACAAAATCAATATTCAAATAAAATTATTGAATTATTAATTTCCAAAGGATCTGATATTAATTCAAAAAACAAATGGAATGAAATACCTCTGCATTATGCTTTGAGAAATAAATATTCAAATCAAATTATTAAATTATTAATTTTAAAAGGTTCCGATTTTAATTCAAAAAATGATCAGGATGGAATACCTTTACATATTGCTTTGACGAATAAATATTCAAATGAAATTATTGAATTATTAATTTCCAAAGGATCTGATTTTAATTCCAAAAATAATGAAAAAGAAATACCTTTACATATTGCTTTGAAAAATAAATATCCAAATGAAATTATTGAATTATTAATTTCCAAAGAATCTGATGTCAATTCAAAAAACATATGGAATGAAATACCTTTGAATTTTGCTTTAGAAAATAAATATCCAAAAGAAATTATTGAGTTATTAATTTCCAAAGGTTCTGATCTTAATTCAAAAAACAAATTGAATGAAATACCTTTACATATTGCTTTGAAAACTCAATTATCCAATGAAATTATTAAATTATTAATTTTAAATGAATTTGATATTAACTTAAAAAATAATCAAAATGAAATACCTTTATATATTGCTTTGAGAAATAATTACTCAAAAGAAATTATTGAATTACTAATTTCCAAAGGATCTGATATTAATTCAAAAAACAAATGGAACGAAATACCTCTGCATTATGCTTTGGAAAATGGATATTCAAATCAAATTATTGAATTATTAATTCCAAAAAAATCCAATCTTAATTTAAAAAACAATCAAAATGAAATACCTTTATATATTGGTTTGAGAAATAATTACTCAAAAGAAATTATTGAACTATTAATTCCAAAGAGATTTGATATTAATTCAAAAAACAGTTTAAACGAGACACCTTTATATTTTTCTTTGAAATATCGAAATTCAAAAGAGGTTATTGAATTATTAATTTCCAAAGGTTCTGATCTTAATTCAAAAATAGATGATAAAGAAATACCTTTGCATTATGCTTTGAAAAACCAATATCCAAATGAAATTATTAAATTATTAATTTCCAAAGGATCTGATGTCAATTCAAAAAACGATAAAAAAGAAATACCTTTACATTCAGCTCTGGAAAATAAATACCCAAAAGAAATTATTGAATTATTAATTTCTAGAGGTTCTAATATTGATTCAACAAATGAATCGTTTGAAACACCTTTACGTGTTGCCTCAAAAAACAATTTATCAAATGAAATCAAAATTCTATTGATGAGAGATTTGAATATTTTCGAATTGAATAAAAATCATATCAGTCAAGAAATGATTAAGATATTTTCGAAAATTTATTCATTTAGTGATGATTTAAACAATTTTTTGAAATCAGATGAATTTAAAGATATTGAAATTAAAAGTAATGATGGTCAAATAATTAAAGCTCATAAACAAATTTTATTAATAAGATTTGATAATAATCTAACAATTTTAACAAGATTTATCAATATTTGCAGAAGAAAACCAAAAGAAATTATTGAATTTGCATTAAATTTTCTTTATACTGGATATGTCAATTTTGATAAATTTATTGAAAAATTTAATAATAAATTAACTACAATTAAATCAACATTTGATTCAAGTCATCATATATATTCAAAGAATAAAAACAAAGAAAATATAGAAAATCAATTACTTTCGAAACAGATTGAAAGGCTAAATCAAACTCAAAATCAAAATCAAACTCAAAATCAAACTCAAAAGAAAAAGAAAAATCAAAAAGAAAATGAAAAAGAAAATGAAGATGAAAAAGAAAATCTATTAATTTATGAATTATTGAAAGAAAATGGATTTGATATGAATTGGATTAAACAGAAAGAAGGAATAAGAGGAATAATGAGAGATTTTGGGAAATTTTATGAAAAAAATGAAACCAAAGATTTTACAATAATTGTTGAAGAAAAAGAAATTAAAGTTCATAAATTAATTTTGATAATAAGAAGTGATTTATTTAAAGCAATGTTTCAATTAAATTTTAATGATTCATCAAATCAAGTTCATGATTATTCAAAAAAATCATTTGAAACAATTAATCAATTAATTTATTTTCTTTATCATGATAAAATTGAAGATACAAACTTAACAAATCGGAATATTGAAGAATATGATGATTTAAAAGATTATTATCAATTAAATCCAAAATCAATTTTCGATTCATATTTACTTGATTTTTCCAATTCTAGAAATTTGAAGTAGGAATCAAAATCAAAATGAAAATCAAAATCATTAAATGAAATTCAAATTGAAATTGAAATTGAAAATCAAAATCAAAATCAAATTGAAAATAAAATTCAAAATCAAAATCAAAATCAAATTCAAATTCAAATCAAATTGAAATGAAAATAAAATCAAATTCAAATTCAAAATCAAAATCAAAATCAAATTCAAAATCAAAATCAAATTCAAAATCAAAATCAAATTCAAAATCAAATTCAAAATCAAATTGAAAATAAAATTCAAAATGAAATTCAAAATCAAATTCAAAATAAAAATCAAAATCAAAATCAAAATCAAATTCAAAATCAAATTGAAAATCAAAATCAAATTGAAAATCAAAATCAAAATCAAATTCAAAATCAAAATCAAATTCAAAATCAAAATCAAATTCAAATTCAAATTCAAAATGAAAATCAAAATCAAATTCAAAATCAAAATCAAAATCAAAATGAAATTCAAAATCAAAATCAAAATTCAAAATCAAATTCAAAATCAAATTGAAAATCAAAATCAAATCAAAATCAAAATCAAAATCAAAATCAAAATCAAATTGAAAATCAAAATCAAAATCAAAATCAAAAATAAAATTTTTCCATTTTTATTTTTCATTTTTTTCTTTCCAATTTTTTTTTTCATTTTTTAAAAAGAATAAAATGCAAAACGATAGACTTCTTCAACAATCAACAACACGTTTTCATAATTTATGTCAAACAGGAGATTTAAAAGGGATAATAACTTTTTTAAACAGTACAAATTCTGCAACATATTTTCTTGAATCAAAAAATGAAGAGAATCAAAATCCACTTCATATTTCAATTAGAGCAGGACATTTTAAAGTTGCAGAATTTTTAATTGCAAATGGAATAAATATTAATTCATCTGAAGGAAAAACTGGAATGACTCCATTACATATTGCTGCTAGTTTGGGTCAATCAAAAACAATAAAACTTCTTCTTGAAAAATGGGCAATACAAACAGAAGTTGATTCTAATGGTTGGTAAGTTCAAATTTAAAATTAAAATTCATTTATAAAATTAAAATTAAAATTCAAATTAAAATTCATTTATAATATTAAAATCAAAATTAAAATTAAAATTAAAATTAAAATTAAAATCAAAATTAAAATTTAAATTTAAATTAAAATTAAAATTAATATTAAAATTAAAATTCAAATTAAAATTAAAATTAAAATTAAAATTAAAATTAAAATTAAAATTAAAATTAAAATTAAAATTAAAATTAAAATTAAAATTAAAAATTTAAATTAAAATTAAAAATTAAAATTCATTTAAAAATTAAAATTAAAATTAAAATTCATTTAAATTTAAAATTAAAATTAAAATTAAAATTAAAATTTATAATTAAAATTAAATTTAAAATTAAAATTCATTTATAAAATTAAAATCAAAATTTAAAATTAAAATTCATTTACAAAATTAAAATTAAAATTAAAATTCATTTATAAAATTAAAAATCAAAATTCATTTATAAAATTAATATTAAAATTAAAATTAAAATTAAAATTAAAATTAAAATTCATTTATAAAATTAAAATTAAAATTAAAATCAAAATTAAAATTCATTTATAAAATTAAAATTAAAATTAAATTTAAAATTCATTTATAAAATTATAATCAAAATCAAAATTAATACCAATATTAATATAATAGGACTCCACTTCATTGGGCAATGACTATTGATTCTAATTCAGATTCAGATTCAGGAACTTGTATTGAGAGTTTTTTAGAACCTGGAAACAAACCACCATTAGAAAAGCCAGATAACAAAGGATTTCTACCGATACACATTGGGATAATGAAAGGAAGTATAAAATCAGTAGAAGTATTATTAAAAATAGGGAACATGAAGACAATTTTAACAAAAGATAAAGCCGGATTATCACCTGTTCATGTAGCGGCTAAGTATGGACAATTAGGGATATTAAAAGTACTCAAAACGGAGCGAATAAATTTCAATATCACATCAAAAGAACACAGAAATGCTTTGCATTATGCTAGTGAAAATGGTCATGCTGATGTTGTTCGTTTTCTTGTTGATGAAGGTGTTTCTGTTGAACTTTTGGATACTAATAAATTAACTCCTCTTGCTTTGGCTCAACTTAAACAACATACAAATGTTTGTGCAATTTTGATGAAAAAAGGTGCTAAAAGTATGCTTCATGAACATATTAAAGCTGGTAATATTAAAAAGGTTAAAAAGTTGTTAACAAAGAGAGTTGATCTTGAAGGTATTTTTTTTTTAAAATTAAAATTCATTTATAAAATTAAAATTTATTTATAAAATTAAAATTCATTTATAAAATTCATTTATAAAATCAAAATTCATTTAAAAAATTAAAATCGGATAAAAATTTATAAAATTAAAATTGATATTAAAATTAAAATCAGATAAAAATTTAAATTAAAATTCATTTAAAAATTAAAATTAAAATTAAAATTTAAAATTAAAATTCATTTATAAAATTAAAATTGGATAAAAATTTAAATTAAAATTAAAAAATTAAAATTAAAATCGGATAAAAATTAAAATTAAAATTCATTTATAAAATTAATATTAAAATTAAAATTAAAATTAAAATTAAAATTCATTTATAAAATTCATTTTTAAAATTAAAATTCATTTATAAAATTCATTTATAAAATTAAAATTCATTTATAAAATTCATTTATAAAATTAAATTTTAAAATTAAAATTCATTTAAAAAATTCATTTATAAAATTAATATTAATATTAAAAATCGGATAAAAAATTATATTAAAAAAAAAGCATTCGATGATGAAGGAAATCCTCCAATCCATTTAGCAATCCAAATGGGAAACCAAGAAATCATTGAAATACTCCTGACAAAAGGAGCTAAAATCAACTCACGAAACATGGGATATCAAACACCACTCCAAACATCAATTGAGAAAGGAAACGGGGAAATAATGCGAGTTCTACTTCGAAAAAAAGCTGATCTTCGACTTTCAGATCCAAACGGGAACACATCAATACATTATATGATAATACACAAACAGACGGAGATTTTAAAGGAATGCCTAACGACCCAAAAACCACCGATAAGCGTGCTGAACATTGCCAATAAGGAAAAGAACACTGCGCTCCATCTTTGCGCAATCCAAGGAGAGACAGAAATGGCGAAAATGCTTATTGACGCAGGAGCTGATATGAGCATTCTCAATAACGAGAAGCAGAACATCCTGCATGTCGCAGCAATTAATGAAAAACCAAAGTTTTTAGAGGCTATTATTAAGCGCCCAGGATTTGATCCTAGACTCCTGGATATTCAGGACAAAGAGGGAAGCACAGTTCTTATTTATATTGTTAATTCACCAATTAATCGAGATTATGAAGAAACAATCAATATGATTCTTGATAAGAAAACAAACATCAATATCCGCGACAACACAGGAAACGCCGCGGTTCATTACGCAATTGAAAATAGTCAAATGGACATTTTGGAAAAATTACTTAAAAAAAAACCCGAGTTGACCCCAAACGGTCAAGGTATCCCCGTTCTGCATTTGTCAATATCCAAAAATTCGGTTTTGGAAGGGTTCAAGTTACTTCTCAATGCGGGCGCAGGGATCGATGAAAAAGATCGGGAAGGAAACATGCCAATCCACATTGCGGCGTTATTGAAAAAATTCAAATTCATTGTATGGATCGAAAAAAAGGGAGGAAACGTCAACGCGCGCAATAAAGGATTAGATACCGCATTGCATCTTTGCTCGGCGTTGGGATGCGATGTGGAAGTGGATTTTCTGGCGAAGCACGGGGCGCAGATAACGCTTGCAAACTCAATAGGAAGAACAGCATTGCATTTGGCTGCGATTAAGGGACATGACAAATGCGTCCGTGTTCTTCTTGATCATAATGCTGATATAAATGCTAGAGATTCTGATGGAAAAACTCCCCTCGACCTCGCTGTCAGAGGATTCCATCAGACCGTTGTGGAGATGCTGATAGGCTCAGGCGCTATTTTTCCGTTACAACAAGCACTTGAAAATGCGGACGCAAAACTTTTTAAGGAGGGACTTGAGAAAGGATACTCTCCCGATTTACGGGATAACAACGGAAACAATATGGTTCATCTTGCTATTATGAAAAAAAACAACGAAATTCTTCAGCTGTCAGTTGGATCGAAAACAGCTCTTAAAGCAACAACAAAAGACGGTAAAAATGCGATCCAATTAGCGGCAGAATGGGGTGATTTGGACGCCTGCAGAATCCTTCTTCAAGCCGGCGTTGAACTTGTTGATTATGAGGACGAGCGAATGCGTCCACATATCATTTCGGAACAATCCGCAAATGCTGAGTGCACAAGAATGCTCACGAAGGAGTTTAAAAGATGCTCAGCTGCGTTTGAAATCTTGGAAACAGAGAAAAATTATGTTGAAGATGTTGATCTACTTGTCACTAATCTCCTCCCAAAAATGCGCGCTTCTGGACTCGCTAAAAAAGACGATATCGACGCCATATTTTCAAATATAGAAGACATCCTTGCAGTCAATAAGGAGCTTCTTCAGGCTCTTATCGCGCGCAGAAACGAATGGAACGCAACCTCGGGAATCGGCGATATTCTTCTTGTCAAATCTTCTTTATTACGCATTTATGTGCATTATAATCAAAATTACGAGAACTCAAGAATAACACTTAACCGCTGTCTCAAAAATAACGCGTTTGCCGCTTTTCTAAGAAACGCCGAGACAGAGTTCCGCAGATTGGATCTCAGCTCGGTTTTAATCAAGCCTGTTCAGCGGGTTACTCAATATCCTCTTCTTGTGGAAGAGCTTCTATCACGAACCCCAACCGATCATCCCGATCATCCGCTTGTTTCCTCCGCACTTGTTGCATTGAAAAAAGTTGCCGAGGAAATCAACGAGTCGAAACGGCAACAAGAAGAGCTCCAACGCATCTCATCCATCTCTAAAACACTCCGCGGTCTTGCCTTTGATCTTCTCTCTGATCCACTGAGACAGCTCAAACATGAAGGACCAATTCAACTTTTCCGTTCCACTTTTTTGACATCAGGAAAAGCTCCTCAAAAAGCAAAACAAAAATCACAAAAGACAAAATCAAGACAGAAGGGCATGAGCACTACGGTGAATGTCAACACAGCTCTTCCGTCGCAAGAAAGTCCCACTCAGACATCCGTTGTCGAGAACACGGAGAGTCAGATCGAAAATGATAGCACAAATATCAGCGAAAGTGAAATTGATGATCTTAGATCAGACATCACAGACCGCTCAGAGATTCTTCGAGAGGAAAAATCCCTTTCCGTTCTTGGTCTTGCTAGTTGCGATTTTATTCTTGATCATTCGGAACAAAAATATCTTTTTCTTTTCAGTGATATTCTTCTTATTTGTCGTCCTCGCAAAGACTCCTCTTATGATGTTGAACATGAAATCCCCACAATTTCTCTTTTCCTTGAAAATCAATTCGAACTCCAAAAGGCTGGATCTTTATGGAATGGTCTTCGTGTTCTTTCTTCAAAAGGCTCCTTTGTAATTTCTTCTGAAAAAAAATCCGAAATTGAAAAATGGAAGTCTCTTTTTCTGGAATCCATTGAGGAAAGTATTTCAATTTATATCAAGTCTCTCAAGAGAATGATTGTTACTGATTTCCATTCAAGTCCTGAAAATTCTGAGGTTCCTTTACCAAATGAACAAAATGAAAATGAAAATGAAAATCCAAATCAAAATCAAAATCCAAATCAAAATTCAAATTCTTCAATTCCTCCAATTTCACCTTCTTTTTTGGATAATGATTCAATACAAGTTATTAAGGAAATCAAGTCTATTCAATATAATTATATTGAGGATCCATTAAAAAATAAAAATGAATTAAAAAATGAAAATGAATTAAAAAATGAAAATCAATTAAATAATGAAAATCAATTAAATAATGAAAATCAATTAAATAATGAAAATCAATCAAAAAATGAAAATCAATCAAAAAATGAAAATCAATCAAAAAATGAAAATCAATCAAAAAATGAAAATCAATTTGAAATTCCAAAAATTTTCATGTGGGATTGTCTTTGTTTTTCTTTGAAAAGTGAACAATCTATTGAACAAAAACGTTTCTTTTCTGTTGATACTGATGCTCAATCCTTAATTCAGAATATCTGCAAAGTTATTTATCCAAGTCTTAAATTTCAAAATATTCCTAATTATACAAGGATTATTGCTTCTTTATTATATACACAAATGCAACCTTTTTTATATGAATTTTAAATTTAAAAACTTTTTTTTTCTCTAAAAAACAAAATATTTCTTTCATTTCAAAAAGATTTTTTTTTTATATTTCAAATTAAAAAAGGAAAGTAAAATTTTAATTTAATTTGTTTTGTTTTGTTTTTTTAATTGAATTTTTTTGATTTTTTTGAATTGAATTTTTTGAATTTTTGAATTTTTGGATTTGAAGAAAAATCCTCTTTTCTTAAAAAAAAAAAAAACTTCACTTATTCAAAATAAACCAGAAATAAACAAAAATTATTAAGAAAATAAGTAATTTCATAAGATGATTTGGAAGATTTGAAATTCTTCTTTTTTGGAAAAAACCTTTAGTAATTTCTGAGAAAGAAACAATAACTCTGTCAAAATTTTCAGAAACAGGAATCAAGAATTTTTCAAAATAAAAAGCAGTTCCAGTATTAATAAGCTCAACCTTAACAGGAGTAACACCAACACCGGAAGCGCCCAGAGTTGTAGACTCGAGAGCTTGATTTTTTTCTGGTTCGAATGAGTCGAAAACATTTGAATTAAGTTGATCCATTTGAGGCATTAATTGCTGTTCCAAAAATGGATTTTGCATGACTTGCTGTTGCATCATCATCTGGGGTTGCTGTTGCATTTGTTGCATCATCATTTGTTGCGGCATTATGTTCTGCATAAGCATTTGTTGGGGCATGACTTGTTGTTGCATCCTCATTTGGGGTTTTATATTTGATCTCAAGGCTCTTTCTTGACTCCTTGAAGAAATTCTCAAACCCCTTGAAATATCGCTATTGAATCCCTTTTGCAAAACAGAAACCTCTTTTAAAGTTCCTGCGAATTCCGAGTACTTAAAATTGCGAGGGAGAAATAACGTGATAAACAATTCATTAATTGGGAGATCAAATAAGGGAAAGTTGACGCGAATTTTCCCGTTGCCTTTCATGACGGTTGAGGGACAGACATAGATAATCTCTATGGTAAACGGCTCGGCATTTGCGCCGCGTTTCTCGAGAGGGATCATGATGTTGTTTGTCCTGTCAATTGTGGGTTTGACAGGCTTAGAAGATGCAAGTGTTGACCACAAGTGGAAATTTTTGTCAACAACTTTCATCCTTAAATATTGTCTTTGTGTGTTTCTGAGAACCAACGAGCACTTGAAGATCATTGCCGAGTTTGTCTGTGTAGCCGCGATGTGCGCCTCGTCAATCACGGCGATAAGCACGTCGGTTTCCAAGTGTTGGATGACTTCCATAAGAAGGTTATAAAGAGGAATTAAAAATTTATAAGCGAATAAAAGGTTCTCGCCAAGCGATCGTTGTTTCATCGCTTCGGGAAGCTCGTTCACATCGATCTTTGCAAGCGTTGTGCAGTTCTTCTCGTTGATTTCAGAGTTCGTTTTGCCAGTGATGCCGATCCATCCTTTATCTCTGTGAACATTGAGATTTTTAAATACTGGAAGATAAATTTTCCCACTTGATGATTCCATCGGCAATTCCGTGATCACATTCAAATTGTAATCACCTTCAACAACGGTGTCGAGCCAGACCCGGATTGTTTTCGACACTCGCATCTCCTGATTCTTGTTCTTGTTGTTGTTGTTATTGTTGCTGTTTTCGTTCTCGTTTTTTTCGTCTTTTTTTTCGTCGTCTTTTTTCTCGTCCTCGTTTTGATCCTCGTTTTTTCCGTTTTTTTCGAGTTCTAAAACCAAATCATCCTTCTCTTCCTTCTTTTCCACAATCTCCCATTTCTGCACATTCCGTCCCTCGACAGAAAGCACCTGAACCTTTTCCGGAACGAGGATATCAAAGCGCGATTTTGTTCCGTGCAGAATTGTGTATTTAAAGACAGCGTCTGAGATGACGACTCCATCGCCAACGGAATGAAGAATATGCTGTTCGGCGTTTATAATGAGTCTCTTTTTCTCGTCTTCTTTCTCTTTTTTTTCCTTTTCAAGCCTTTCTTTTTCCTCTTTCTTTTTGCGTTCCTCTTCTTCGTCTTTTTCGATCCAACCAACGACCAATTGGGCAATAGGGGGAATAGCACAAACAAAGGTAGTATTGTCCCCCTCTGTCTTTTGTACCGCGCTCAAGGAATTACCGACATAAATTTGCACGCTAGTTTTTTTTTGAACAGTGAATTCAATCCGATTTTTTCTTGATATCGGAATGTCCAATCTCAGAAGCTTCCCCCTTGTTTTCTCATAACGGCAAAGTATCTCCATAGTCACTGTGTGAACGCCATGCGTGTTCGTGATGAAGAACAGCCGATGCGTCCTTGCCCCTATCCACGCCGTTGTGCTTTTACTTGGACCTACTATCGAATACTTCATTAACGCCACACTTGTTGGCATCAAGTCTATTGCTACCCATTCTTCCTTCGACAGTACATCAATCTCAAAAGTGCACGTGAATGTCGCCTTCTTTTTTCCTGATCTCCCTGCATATTCAGCCCGGTTGATAATTGCTCGCGAGCTGGGATGCTTTGTGTCCACTAGCTTTAAAATGTCGAAAAATGCTTTGTTTCGCATTTTAAGTTGAGATTTTCCTGTTGTTAATTGTTGAATTATATTCTGTGGAATATGAACAAACGGTTTGTGTTGTTTTTCAATTAATTCAGTCATTTTAAAAGAAGAAGAAAAACGAAATGAAAAAAAATAAAAAAAATAAAAAAAATAAAAAATAAAAATAAAAAAGGGGAAAAATTTTTTTATTATTCTTCTTTTTTTTTTATTTTATTTTTTTTAATCTTTTTTATCCGATTTTGGTCTTTTAATATCAATATCCATTATTCCTCCTTGTTTTCTTTTAGATGATAATTCTCTAAGTGGTTCATTAATAAATCCCCATCCAACGTTTAAAGCTCTTCCTAAAATTTCACTTCCGTTCATTATATTAATTGCATTTTCTGCTTCGGAATATTCAGAATATTCTATAAGTGCATATCCTTTAAGAAATCCTGTTTTTCTGTCAATATTTAAATGCATATTTTTGATCGGTCCGAATTCAGAAAATGCTTCTCTTAAATCTTCATCTTGTGCTTCTTCATGTATATTTGTTACAAAAATAATCCATCCTTCAATTGCTTTTATTTATAAAATTTAAAATAATTATTTATAAAATTTAAAATAATTATTTATAAAATATAAAATAATTATTTATTATAAAATTTAAAATAATTATTTATAAAATTGATTATAAAATTGATTATAAAATTGATTATAAAATTGATTATAAAATTATTTATAAAATTAAATATAAATTTATATATAAAATTATTTATAAAATTAAATATTAAATTATTTATAAAATTAATTATTAAATTATTTATAAAATTATTTATTAAATTATTTATAAAAATTATTTATAAAATTGTTTATTAAATTATTTATTAAATTATTTATAAAATTATTTATAAAATTAATTATAAAATTATTTTATAAAATTATTTATAAAATTATTTATAAAATTATTTATAAAATTATTTATAAAATTATTTATAAAATTATTTATAAAAATTATTTATAAAATTATTTATTAAATTATTTGTTAAAATTAAATATAAAATTATTTATAAAAATTAATTATAAAATTATTTATAAAATTATTTATAAAATTAAATATTAAATTATTTATTAAATTATTTATAAAATTATTTATAAAATTATTTATAAAAATTAATTATAAAATTATTTATAAAATTAATTATAAAAATTATTTATAAAATTATTTATAAAATTATTTATAAAAATTAAATATAAAATAATTATTTATAAAATATAAAATAATTATTTATAAAATTATTTATAAAATTATTTATAAAATTTATATATAAAATTATTTATAAAATTATTTATATAATTATTTATAAAATTATTTATAAAATTATTTATAAAATTATTTATTAAATTATTTATTAAAATTATTTATAAAATTATTTATAAAATTATTTATTAAATTATTTATAAAATTATTTATAAAATTATTTATTAAATTATTTATTAAATTATTTATAAAATTAATTATTAAATTATTTATAAAATTATTTATAAAATTATTTGTAAATTCATTTCTACTCAATTCTTAAACACATTCATAAATCCACTTTTATATTTGTGTTTAAAATTATTTATTAAATTTATTTTTTTACATTTTGTTGGTGTAACTTGTTTAATTTCTGGATTTTTTACTGAAAAATTATGTCTAAAACTTGATGTTTGTTTTCTTTTTTGTCTTGTTTCATCTTTTGGTTGTTCAAGTTCTTCACTTTTCATTTTTTCATCGCTATCTGAATTCATAATAATTTTTAAATAAAGAAAAATAAAGAAAAAAATGAAAAATGGAATTTCATTTTTTTTCTTTTTTCATTTTTAATTTTTTAATTTTTAATTTAATTTGTTTTTAAAAAAATGGATCAAGGTTAATTTTAATTCTAAACTTAATTTACTTTTTTTTAAAATTTGATATTCTCTTTCTCTTTTTCTTTTTTAGTTCTTGTGACTTATTGGATTATTGGAGTTATTTCTATTCTTGCAGTTGTTGCTCCTTCACTTGGAGTTGCTTCACAGGATAAAGATAAAGTAAAAAAATTTAAAAAAAAGCAAAAAAAGGGAAATTTAAATTAAAATTAAGAATATAAATTGAAAAAATAATTAAAAAATAAAAAATTTTCTTTTTTTCTTTTTGTTCCACTTTTTAGGATTGTTCAAAACCACTTTGGACTTGGATTTTAGTTTGTAATATTTGCTTATTAGTAAATATTGTTGTTCCTCCTCTTAGTTTATTATCAGAATTTCTATCTGGTATTATTTCTTTACTTCTTAATTTATTTCTTATAATTTGGGCAATAATTGGATTAGTTTGGGCAACAAGAAGTGGAATTGTAAATAATTTAAAAAATTTCAATTAAAAATTCAAAAATTAAAATTATAAAATTCAAAATTAAAAATATAGAAAGATGAATGTGGAAAATTATATAATGTTACACTTGGAGATGGTATTGCAATTTTAGCTTTACTTGTTCTTTCTATTATTTTGTTTATTCTTTTCTTATGTGCTTTGGGTTCTGCTTTATCTGGATTTTGATTCAATTTTTATTTCCAATTTCATTTTCCAAATAAATTTAATTGAAGAAAAATTTCCTGAAAGAAAAAAAAATTTTTTTTGTTTAATCAAAATTTTAAAAAAGCAAAAAAAACAAACACAATTTAGAATTTTAAATTTTCATTTTTTTTCATTTTCATTTTATTAATTTTTAATTCAATTTGTTTTTAAAAAAATGGATCAAGGTTAATTTTAATTCTAAACTTAATTTACTTTTTTTTAAAATTTGATATTCTCTTTTTCTTTTTCTTTTTCAGTTTTTTTCATTTATTGGATTATTGGAGTTATTTCTATTCTTGCGATTGTTGCTCCTTCACTTGGAGTTGCTTCACAAGATAAAGATAAAGTAAAAAAATTTAAAAAAGCAAAAAAAGGAAATTTAAATTAAAATTAAGAATATAAATTGAAAAAATAATTAAAAAATAAAAATTTTTTTTTCTTATTTTGTTCCACTTTTTAGGATTGTTCAAAACCACTTTGGACTTGGATTTTAGTTTGTAATATTTGCTTATTAGTAAATATTGTTCTTCCTATTATCGCTTTAAATCAAGATTCTCAATTACTTTATGTGATTATTTCTTTACTTCTTAATTTATTTCTTATAATTTGGGCAATAATTGGATTAGTTTGGGCAACAAGAAGTGGAATTGTAAATAATTTAAAAAATTTCAATTAAAAATCCAAAAATTAAAATTATAAAATTCAAAATTAAAAATATAGAAAGATGAATGTGGAAAATTATATAATGTTACACTTGGAGATGGTATTGCAATTTTATGTTTATTTGTTCTTTCTATTATTTTGATTATTCTTTTCTTATGTGCTTTGGCTGCTGCTTTATCTGGAATTAATTAAATTTTTATTCCAATTTATTTTCAATTTTCATTCCAAAATAAAAATTTGATCAAAACTTTTTTCGATCAAATTTTAAAAAAATAAATAATTTTTTTGAAATATCAAATTTCATTTTTTCTTTTTCTTTTTCCTTTTTCTTTTTTCCTTTTTAATTTTTATATTTTCAATTTGTATTTTAAATGAAAAAAAGTATTTATAAATTTTAACTTCAAATTTAAATTTATATTTATATTCTTATTTTTTATAATTTTTGAAAGGAAACAAAATTCTTTTTCTTCTTGATTTTTTTTTAATTATTGCTTTTCTTGCACCTTCACTTGGAGTTGCTTCACAAGATAAAGATAAAGTAAAAAAATTTAAAAAAAAGCAAAAAAAGGGAAATTTAAATTAAAATTAAGAATATAAATTGAAAAAATAATTAAAAAAAAAAAATTTTCTTTTTCTTATTTTGTTCCACTTTTTAGGATTGTTCAAAACCACTTTGGACTTGGATTTTAGTTTGTAATATTACTTTCCCAGTGATAATTATTTTACCTTCTTTAGGATTTGATCGAGATTTTGAAGTAATGTGTAGTTGTTGTGGAGTATTTTTTAATATATTTTTTTTGGTTTGGGGAATAATTGGATTAGTTTGGGCAAAAAAAAGTGGAATTGTAAATGAAAAAAAAAAATGGATATTATTTTTTTGATTGATTTTTATTGATTTTGTTTTCAAAAAAAAAATTAGAAAGAAGAATGTGGAAAATTATATGATGTTACTTTTGGTGATTCTATTGCAATATTGGTTTTCTTTGTTATATGGTGTATTTTCACAATGACTCTTTTAGTTTTATCAGCATTGGCTGCTATGTAATAGGAATATTTCACAAGAAAAAGTCAAATGATTGATTTTAATTTTTTGGATTAATAAATTTAATTTTTTGGATTTTAATTTTAATTTGGATTTTGATTTTTAATTTTAATTTGGATTTTAATTTGGATTTTGATTTTAATTTGGATTTTAATTTGGATTTTAATTTGGATTTTGATTTTGATTTGAATTTTAATTTTGATTTGGATTTTGATTTTAATTTGGATTTTGATTTGGATTTTGATTTTAATTTGGATTTTGATTTTTCATTTTTCATTTTTCATTTTTCATTTTTCATTTTTTAAAATATTATTTAATTTCAAATGGAAATTGAGTCTTCAGATTCAAATTCTTTTTTAGATGATTGTGAAACAGATGAAGATGCAATGGACACACAAGAATCTTATAATGCATTTTCATTTATTAATGGAGTTGATAAAAATGCATGGGGAATGTTATTATCAACAAATCCAAAATATCCAAATATTCAATTTATAGAAAAAGAAACAAGTAGAATAATCAATTAGAAATTTCAAAAAAAAAATTTTTTTGTCAAAATTATTCATAAAGAAAATAATTTTAAATTAATATTAAAGTTACAATAGGAAGAGCAGAAACTTGCACTCATGTTATAGAGGATTTAAGAATAAGCAGTATTCATTGTCTTATTTCTCGTAAAGTTGATTTAACTTCAGATTTTGATACTTCTTATATTTCTGTAGAAGATTATTCAACAAATGGAACTTTTATAAATGGAAAAGTAATTTTAAATTTAATTTTAAATTTAAATTTAATTTTAATTTTAATTTTAATTTTAATTTTAATTTTAATTTTAATTTTAATTTTAATTTTAATTTTAATTTTAATTTTAATTTTAATTTTAATTTTAATTTTAATTTTAATTTTAATTTTAATTTTAATTTTAATTTTAATTTTAATTTTAAATTTTAATTTTAATTTTAATAATAATTTCAATTTTAATTTTGATTTTAATTTTAATTTTAATTTTAATTTTAATTTTAATTTTTAAAGAGATTGGAAAAAGGTGTTCCAAAAGAATTTCATAATTCAGATCAAATTTCTTTTTTAAGTACAGGATTAGATCCAAATTGTAAATAACTTATATTTTTATTATAAAAAAAAATTTATTTCTTATTTCTTTTTTCTTTTTTTAAATAGTGGATATTCCTCATTATATTTTTAAAAATTTTGATGTAATTCCCCAAGATCATATTAGTGATGTAAGTGAATAAATAAATAAATTTGATTATTATTTCCAAAAACAAATTTTATATTTTATTCATTCCACTTTTTTTTTTCTTTTTTTAAAAGTCCGCTTTTTTTCAAAATTATGATCTTAAAATTGCACTTGGAGAGTAAAAATAAAAATAATCTTAAATTTAATATAAAATTGATTTAAAATTGATTTAAAATTAATATAAAATTAATTTAAAATTGATTTAAAATTGATTTAAAATTGATTTAAAATTAATATAAAATTGATTTAAAATTGATTTAAAATTGATTTAAAATTGATTTAAAATTAATATAAAATTGATTTAAAATTGATTTAAAAAATTGATTTAAAATTGATTTAAAATTAATATAAAATTGATATAAAATTGATTTAAAATTGATTTAAAATTAATATAAAATTGATATAAAATTAATATAAAATTGATATAAAATTGATTTAAAATTGATTTAAAATTGATTTAAAATTAATATAAAACTGATTTAAAATTGATTTAAAATTGATATAAAATTAATATAATATTAATTTAAAATTAATATAAAATTAATATAAAATTGATTTAAAAATTGATTTAAAATTGATTTAAAATTGATATAAAATTGATATAAAATTGATTTAAAATTGATTTAAAATTGATTTAAAATTGATTTAAAATTGATATAAAATTGATTTAAAATTGATTTAAAATTGATTTTAAAATTGATTTAAAATTGATATAAAATTAATTTAAAATTAATATAAAAATTAATATAAAATTGATTTAAAATTGATTTAAAATTAATATAAAATTGATATAAAAATTGATTTAAAATTAATATAAAATTGATTTAAAATTGATTTAAATTTGATTTAAAATTGATTTAAAATTGATATAAAATTGATTTAAAATTGATATAAAATTGATTTAAAATTGATTTAAATTTGATTTAAAATTGATTTAAAATTGATTTAAAATTGATTTAAAATTAATATAAAATTGATTTAAAATTGATTTAAAATTGATTTAAAATGGATTTAAATTTGATTTGAAATTGATTTAAAATTGATTTAAAAATTGATTTAAAATTAATATAAAATTGAATTAAAATTAATATAAAATTGATTTAAAATTGATTTAAAATTGATATAAAATTGATTTAAAATTAATATAAAATTGATTTAAAATTAATATAAAATTGATTTAAAATTGATATAAAATTAATATAAAATTGATTTAAAATTGATATAAAATTGATTTAAAAATTGATTTAAAATTGATATAAAATTGATATATAAAATTGATTTAAAATTGATTTAAAATTGATATAAAATTAATAATATAAAATTAATATAAAATTGATTTAAAATTAATATAAAATTGATATAAAATTGATATAAAATTAATATAAATTGATATAAAATTGATTTGAAATTAATATAAAATTAATATAAAATTGATATAAAATGGATATAAAAAAATTGATTTAAAATTAATATAAAATTGATTTAAAAATGATATAAAATTAATATAAAATTGATTTAATTGAAAATTGATATAAAAATTGATATAAAATTAATATAAAACTGATATAAAATTAATATAAAATTGATTTAAAATTAAAAATGAAATTAATAAAAATTGATATAAAATTGATTTAAAATTGATTTAAAAATTGATTTAAAAATTGATATAAAATTGATATAAAAATTAATATAATATTAATATAAAATTGATTTAAAATTGATATAAAATTGATTTAAAATTGATATAAAATTGATTTAAATTGATAAAAATTAATATAAAATTGATTTAAAAATTAATATAAAAATTGATATAAAATTGATATAAAATTGATATAAAATTGATTTAAAATTAATATAAAATTGATATAAAATTAATATAAAATTGATTTAAAATTGATTTAAAATTGATTTAAAATTGATTTAAAATTAATATAAAAATTGATATAAAATTAATATAAAATTGATTTAAAATTGATTTAAAATTGATATAAAAATTGATTTAAAATTAATATAAAAATTGATATAAAAATTGATATAAAATTGATATAAAATTGATTTAAAATTAATTTAAAATTGATTTAAAATTGATTTAAAATTGATATAAAATTGATATAAAAATTGATTTAAAATTGATATAAAATTAATATAAAAATTAAAATGAAATTAATATAAAATTGATTTAAAATTGATATAAAAATTAATTTAAAATTGATATAAAATTGATATAAAATTGATTTAAAATTGATTTAAAAATTGATATAAAATTGATATAAAAATTGATATAAAATTGATATAAAATTTAATATAAAATTGATATAAAATTGATATAAAATTAATATAAAATTGATTTAAAATTAATATAAAATTGATTTAAAATTGATTTAAAAATTGATTTAAAATTGATTTAAAATTGATTTAAAATTGATATAAAATGGATATAAAATTGATTTAAAATTGATATAAAAATTGATTTAAAATTGATATAAAATTGATATAAAATTGATTTAAAATTAATATAAAATTGATATAAAATTGATATAAAATTGATATAAAATTGATTTAAAATTAATATAAAATTGATTTAAAATTGATTTAAAATTAATTTAAAATTAATTTAAAATTAATTTAAAATTGATTTAAAATTAATTTAAAATTGATTTAAAATTAATATAAAATTGATTTAAAATTGATATAAAAAATTGATATAAAATTAATATAAAATTGATATAAAATTAATATAAAAATTGATATAAAATTGATTTAAAATTGATATAAAATTGATTTAAAATTAATTTAAAATTGATTTAAAATTGATATAAAATGGATATAAAATTGATTTAAAATTGATATAAAATTAATTTAAAATTGATTTAAAATTGATATAAAATTAATATAAAATTAATATAAAATTGATTTAAAATTGATTTAAAATTGATTTAAAATTGATATAAAATTGATATAAAATTGATTTAAAATTAATTTAAAATTGATATAAAATTAATATAAAATTGATATAAAATTGATATAAAATTGATTTAAAATTAATTTAAAATTGATTTAAAATTGATATAAAATTGATATAAAATTGATATAAAATTGATTTAAAATTGATTTAAAATTGATTTAAAATGGATTTAAATTTGATTTGGATAAAAATAGAGGACAGTTCTCAAAAGTCTTTTTGGCAATTGAAAAATCAACAGGAATGAATTATGCTGTAAAAATTATCGATATTGCAAAGTACCTTCCTTTCCAGGTATTAATCTATTTTAATTTCCTAAAAAAAATTTATTCATTTAAAAAAAAAATAATCAATTTTTAAGTTCAAACCTTTTAGAAATCAACCAATGGATGAAGTGAATATCATGAAAAAAATCACACATGAAAATATTGTTCGTGTTAAAGATGTGTTTGTAACTGAACAAAATATTTATATCGTTCTTGAATTGTAAATAAAAAAATCAATATTCCAAATCAAATATTCAAAAAATAAATAAATAAATTTAGATGTAAAGGAGGTGAATTATCTAAAAGACTTCAAAAAAGAGGGAAATATTCAGAAAGTAATTCCAAAATTGTGTTCAGAAAATTACTTTCTGCAGTTAGTTATATTCATGCAAAAAATATTGCTCATCGTGATTTAAAAGTGATTTTTAAAATCATTTCCAAAATCAAATGAATCAATTAAATTTGGAAAAAAACAAACAAAAATTCGTTTTTTTATATATATATATTTTATATAAATGTTAAAGTTAGAAAATATTTTATTAGTATCTCTTGAAAGTGATACAGATATTAAATTGGCTGATTTTGGTTATTCTAGATTTGTTTTAAGTGGAAATATGAGTACATTTGCTGGAACTCAAAATTATGTTGCTCCTGAAGTTATTCTTGATTCAAACCGTCATGGATACTCAAAATCTTGTGATATTTGGTCTTGTGGAATTATTCTATATGTCTTGTAAAAATATTCTAATTGAATTGATTTTTTTTTTCTTTTAATATTTTTTTGTTCCACTTTTTTTTTTTAAATAGATTAACCGGTTCTTTTCCTTTTATTTATTCTCCTAATGAGAAACCAATTAATAAGCAAATAAGAGATGGTGATATTCATTTTCCAAGTGAAAAATTTCAAGGAATATCTGATAAAGGTAAATTTATAAATTCTAATTTGATTTTTTGTTTTAAAAAAAAATTAATCAAAAAAAAAAAAAAAAAAGCTATTGATTTAATTCAAAAATGTTTGATAATGGATCCAAAATTAAGAATTACTGCTGATGAAGTTTTAGAACATTCTTGGTTTTTTGAAAATTAAAATTCAAAATTCATAAAACAAAATTTAAAATTCAAAATTTTTCAATAAAAAAAAATAAATAAATTTTGAATTTTCATTTTTCTTTCATTTTTCTTTAAATTGAAATAGTCAATTTTAAGTTTAAATTGTTTTAAATTTTTTAATTTTGTTTTATGAACGAATATCAAACTTTAATCCAAAATAGTTTTGACAAAAAAACAACAAGAACCAAAAAAATAACAATTGATGAGGCAATAGAACACATTTCATTTGGCAAATTTCAAATATTAGTTCTTTTTCTTTCAGGATTATGTTTAATTCTAAATTCAGCATTTTTAACCGCATTAAGTTTTATTGTTCCAATATTACAAGATGAATGGGGGATTAGTAATTGGAAATCAGCAATATTGGTTGCTTCAATGTTTACAGGATTTCTTGTTGGATCAATGATTTGGGGTTGGCTTTCAGATATTTATGGAAGAAAATTGATATTTATTATTCCTGGAATTATTACTTGTATTTTCGCAGTTCTTATTCTAGTTTCAAACTATTGGTTGCTTGTTTTTTTTGAATTTGGATCAGGTTTTGGAATTGGAGCAACAAATATCGCTTCAACTTTATTTAGTGAATATCTTCCCAGTAAAAATAGAGGAAAAGCTTTACTTGTTGTTGAATCTTTTTGGTCAATTGGTTTAATCCTTCAAACTTTGTGGTCTTGGATTAGTATTGAGAAAATTCAATGGAAATATTCTTTATTTAGTATTTTTTTACCTTATTTGTTACTCATGATTTTTTATAAAACAATTCCTGAATCTCCTCATTTCTTGTTAGTTTCAGGTCAAATTGAAAAAGCAACAAATGTTTTGATTAGAGCTTCAAAAATGAATAAGAAACCATTTTCTGAAGGTTTTATTTTAGTTACAAATAGTGATACAGAAGAAGATGAAGATGAAAATCAAAATGAAATTCAAAATCAAAATCAAAATCAAAATCAAAATGAAAATCAAAATCAAAATCAAAATGAAATTCAAATTCAAATTCAAAATCAAAATCAAAATCAAATTCAAAATGAAAATGAAAATGAAAATGAAAATGAAAATGAAAATCAAAATGAAAATGAAATTCAAATTCAAAATCAAAATGGAAATGAAATTGAAAATGAAAATGAAAATCTTTTAGATTCACAAGAGAAAAATCAACTAATAAATTCAACTAAAGAAACTCCAGCAGAAAGAGGCAAATTCAAAGATTTATTTTCCAATAAATATGGAGTTCGAAGAACAACACTTCTCTTTTTCTTTATTTGGATGACAAGTACATTTGTTTATTATGGAATGATTTTTTTGACTCCATTATTTTTTGGCTCAAAATCAAGCAATACATTTATGCTTTCTTTGATAGCTGGAGGCGCAGAAATTCCAGGAATAATTTTGGGGATTTTTATTATCGAATCACTAGGCAGAAAAAAATCAATGGCTTATCTTTGGATTGGAGTTTGTATTGCTTCTTTTGTTTGTGGATTTGCTAAAAATATAGTTGTTTCAGCAATTGCAATTATGGTTGCTCGTGCATTTGTTCTTGCCACTTTTGATATTGTATTGATAATCACTGCAGAATTATTTCCTACTCCTATTAGAGCAGTTGCTTTGGGATCTTGCACTGCTGTTTCTTGTATTTCAGGAATTCTTTCTCCTTTTCTTCCTTATATGATTTCTCAAGAATCAAATACAACAATTTTCATTTATAGTGGAATCAGTTTGGCTTCTTTTATCGCTTGTTTATTAATTCCAAAAGATACAAAAAACGAACAATTACCTGATGGCAAATCATCAAAAGAAATCCAAAAATAGATTTTTTTTTTTGAATTAATTTAGTAAAAGAAAAATAAATCTTTGTTTTTCTTTCTTGTTTTTCTTGAAATGAAAAAAAAAGAAAGTTTTCCCTAAAAGAAAAAGAAATTATTTTTTTTTGGTATTAACCAAGAACGGGAAATAAAGGACAAGTTGCAACTCCACACATATTATTATCTCTTAAAATTTTAATATATCCTTCATCTCCCCAATTAGCAGAAAAAGAATTCTTAATTAACCAATAATCTTCTTCATTTTCAGTTCCATATCCAACAACAACAACACAATGAAGTAGTTCTTCCCAACCCTGATTGCATTCAGGATCTGAAAAAACTCCACTTCTGTAAAACATCATTGAATCAGGATAATCAATAGTAACTGCAACTGCACCATAAAGATAAACTGCTTCTTTAAGTGCTTCAATATCACCTGGTGTAATGTTATAATAATATGCTAATTTGATTCCATCAGATTTATCTAAATATGGTTCTTTACAATATCCTGACCAACCAATATAAGGCCCATAAATTTCATTTGGATAAAAAACTGAATCTCTTGCTAAAATACTATCATATGCACTCCATTGAATTCCTCCATTACAACCTTAAATATTTTATTTTTGAAATACATTTTTTTGAATTTAAATTATTATTTTTGTGAATTTACCTTCATTTCCAAAATCCCAAGTACAATCCATCAGTTGATTTTCTGAAAATAATTTTTGTTTTCCATATTTTAAAATATATTGTGTTTCGATTGCTCCAATTGCTTTTAAATAATCAAATAAATTTATTGATATTAAATAAATATTATTTTGAATAAAATACCTGAAAAAGCCCAACAACTTCCACATCTATTATTTAAATTAATTTAAATTATTTGAATTTATTTGAATTTATTTTGAAATAACTTACGCAACTTGATCTTTAACCCAAGTTACAGCTCCATAATCTCTCCAATCAAAATTTTGTGGAAGATCTTTAATTCCTTGATATTCATAAGTTCTAGCATATTTCATTTCACTTGATTTTTTTGGTTTTCTATGATTTTTAATAATTTCTCTAATTTCTTCTCTTGATAAATCTGCAAATTTATTAACACCAAGTTTATAATTAAGATGAGAATTTTCTTGATTAAATTTTTCAATCCATTCAACATTTTCTTGAAATATTGTTTTTCTTTTTTGTTTTTCATCATTAGAAGAATATTGTTTATTATATTTTTGTGTAAATTCTTCAAATTCATTATCATTATTAATATCATTATTATTATCAATATCATTATCATTATTAATTGGTTTCATTCTTGGGAAAGGAGGTTTCCAATTCATAAAAGTTAATCCACAACCAGAACGTAATGATTGATTTGTTTTAATTGAATCAGAAGAATTTGAAGAATTACAAATTTCAGGAATAATAAATGCATTTTCATCTGTATAATTTGCAGTATAATTAAGATAATCAATAATATAAAGATCATAATCAGAATGTAATGGATAACTCCATCCTAAAGTTCTATGAAATATTTATATTTAGATTTAAATTTAAATTTAGATTTATATTTAGATTTATATTTAGATTTAGATTTATATTTAGATTTAAATTTAGATTTATATTTATATTTAGATTTAAATTTAGATTTATATTTATATTTAAATTTAGATTTTGATTTAGATTTAGATTTAAATAACCAACTTTTCGAGAAATGAGATATTTCAGGAAAAATAACTTTGAAGTCTTTTCCTTAATTTCTTTTCCCTTTATTCAATTCAAATTTGTTTTGAAAAAAAAGGTCGATTTTTGTCAAAAAATGGAAAAAATCCAAATAAACAAGAAATTTTTCAATCCTTATTGAATTTTTCAAAAATTAATTAAAAAATTTTAATATCTCCAGAAGGCCCGATATGTTTGAAAATCGAAATCGATAAATCTTTTTAGAATAGAAAATTGTTGTTAATTATTGAATTAATTTTTCCCACATCTCGGGATTTCTCGAGATATGAGAGAGTTTTTGAAGAATCATTTTATCTCAACATATTGAATAGTAATAAAGATGAACGAATGTGTATCCTTTTTGTTTATTTTTCTTGTTTTGATTCTTTCAATTATTGGAATGATTCGATGTTTGATTTTTTTATTTTCGTAATATAAAAAAAAAGAAAGATTTTGAAAAAAATAAATTGTCCGAAAATGGGGGTGGAAATTTTCAATCAATATAATGAATTACATGAAACAATGAAAGGGTTGTTTTGATTTACAATTTCCAATTTTAGAATTTTTTCCCAAAAAATATTTCATTTTAAAAAAAGTTGGTTAATTTAGATTTATATTTATATTTAAATTTAGATTTAGATTTATATTTTGATTTATATTTAGATTTATATTTATATTTATATTTAGATTTATATTTATATTTATATTTATATTTATATTTAGATTTAGATTTAGATTTAAGATTTAGATTTAGATTTTGATTTAGATTTAGATTTAGATTTATATTTATATTTATATTTAGATTTAAATTTAGATTTAGATTTAGATTTAAATTTATATTTATATTTATATTTATATTTATATTTAGATTTAGATTTATATTTATTTTTGTTAAATTTATATTTATATTTATTTTATATTTATATTTATATTTTATATTTATATTTATATTTATATTTTGATTTAGATTTAGATTTAGATTTAGATTTTAGATTTATATTTAGATTTAGATTTAGATTTAGATTTATATTTATATTTATATTTATATTTATATTTATATTTAGATTTATATTTATATTTATATTTATATTTATATTTATATTTATATTTATATTTAAATTTAAATTTAGATTTATATTTTGATTTAGATTTATATTTAGATTTAGATTTATATTTAGATTTATTTAGATTTCTAGATTTATATTTAGATTTATATTTATATTTATATTTATATTTAGATTTAGATTTAGATTTGAATTTAGATTTTGATTTAGATTTAGATTTAGATTTAGATTTATATTTATATTTATATTTAGATTTAAATTTAGATTTAGATTATTTATATTTTATATTTAGATTTAAATTTAGATTTAAATTTAGATTTAAATTTAGATTTAAATTTAGATTTAAATTTAGATTTAAATTTAGATTTTGATTTATATTTAGATTTATATTTATATTTATATTTATATTTAGATTTATATTTATATTTATATTTATATTTAGATTTTGATTTAGATTTAGATTTAGATTTAGATTTATATTTAGATTTAAATTTATATTTATATTTAGATTTAGATTTAGATTTAGATTTAGATTTATATTTAGATTTAGATTTAGATTTAGATTTAGATTTATATTTAGATTTAGATTTAGATTTATATTGAAAATATGAATTTACCTAAATCTAATTGGTCTTTGTTCTGAATCTGCTGTACAATAATAATTGTAATAATTTGTTGTTTCTCCTAATGTTTCTGTAAATTCAAAATTATAAACTTTATATCCTCTAACTACAGTAATTGATTTATAAGTAAAATTAGTTAAATCAGGAAGAAATTGATCAAGAGAAGTTGGTCTAATATAAGATTCAACATCAAAACAAATTTTTTTATCATTTGCAATAACAACTTGATAACGATAAGGAGTTTCTTGAAGAACATAAAATTCAGTTGCAAGATCTTGATAAAAATCAAGTCTCATTTCTATTTTTATTTTTTATTTTTATTTTGTATATTTTTTATTTTGTATTTTGCTTTTTTAATTAATTTAATTATAATAAAAGGAGAAAAATAAAACAAACTTTGAGTTGTGTTATCGTAATTAATTATTATATCTTCATAAATTCCAGTATCTGGGTTTCCTCCTGTTGGAATTGATAGTAATAATTGTAATTTATACTTTTCTGGAAAAATTGGTTTTGGTGGATCACTTAAAACAATTTTAAAAAAGTAAATGAAAAGAATTAAAAAAAAGCAAAATTTTGAACTCATTTTAATTTAAAAATCCAAAAAGAAAAAAAATGAAAGAAAAAGATTAGAAAATAAATTAAAAAAAAAATAAAAGGAAAAAAAGTTAATCTGATTTATTTTGAATTTGAGATTATTTTACTTTTTTTTAAGGATTGAATTGAATTGAATTGAATTGAATTAGATTGAATTGAATCAAAAAATAAATTTGATTTAATTTTCCCTAAAAGAAAAAGAAATTATTTTTTTTTGGTATTAACCAAGAACTGGGAATTGAGGACAAGTTGCAACTCCACACATATTATTATCTCTTAAAATTTTAATATATCCTTCATCTCCCCAATTAGCAGAAAAAGAATTCTTAATTAACCAATAATCTTCTTCATTTTCAGTTCCATATCCAACAAGAGTAACACAATGAAGTAAATCATCTAATTTTGTATGGCATTTAGGATCTGAAAAAACTCCACTTCTGTAAAACATCATTGATTCAGGATAATCAATAGAAACTGCAACTGCACCATAAAGATAAACTGCTTCTTTAAGTGCTTCAATATCACCTGGTGTAATGTTATAATAATATGCTAATTTGATTCCATCAGATTTATCTAAATATGGTTCTTTACAATATCCTGACCAACCAATATAAGGCCCATAAATTTCATTTGGATAAAAAACTGAATCTCTTGCTAAAATACTATCATATGCACTCCATGGCCAACCACCATTACAACCTTAAATATTATTTTTGAATTTAAATTATTTTTGAATTTAATTATTATTTTTGAATTTACCTTCATTTCCAAAATCCCAAGTACAATCCATCAGTTGATTTTCTGAAAATAATTTTTGTTTTCCATATTTTAAAATATATTGTGTTTCGATTGCTCCAATTGCTTTTAAATAATCAAATAAATTTATTGATATTAAATAAATATTATTTTGAATATAAAATACCTGAAAAAGCCCAACAACTTCCACATCTATTATTTAAATTAATTTGAATTTATTTAATTTAATTTGAATTTAAATTTGAAATAACTTACGCAACTTGATCTTTAACCCAAGTTACAGCTCCATAATCTCTCCAATCAAAATTTTGTGGAAGATCTTTAATTCCTTGATATTCATAAGTTCTAGCATATTTCATTTCACTTGGTTTTTTTGGTTTTTGATGAATTTGAAGAATTTCTTTAATTTCTTCTCTTGATAAATCTGCAAATTTATTAACACCAAGTTTATAATTAAGATGAGAATTTTCTTGATTAAATTTTTCAATCCATTCAACATTTTCTTGAAATATTGTTTTTCTTTTTTGTTTTTCATCATTAGAAGAATATTGTTTATTATATTTTTGTGTAAATTCTTCAAATTTATTATTATTATCAATATCATTATTATTATTATCAATATCATTATTAATTGGTTTCATTCTTGGGAAAGGAGGTTTCCAATTCATAAAAGTTAATCCACAACCAGAACGTAATGATTGATTTGTTTTAATTGAATCAGAAGAATTTGAAGAATTACAAATTTCAGGAATAATAAATGCATTTTCATCTGTATAATTTGCAGTATAATTAAGATAATCAATAATATAAAGATCATAATCAGAATCTAATGGTTCACTGTATCCTAAAGTTCTATGAAAGATTTATATTTAGATTTAAATTTAAATTTATTTTAAATTTAAATTTATATTTTTATATTTTATATTTATTTTATATTTAGATTTAGATTTAGATTTCTATATTTAGATTTAGATTTAGATTTAGATTTTATATTTATATTTATATTTAGATTTAGATTTATATTTTATTTTGATTTAGATTTATATTTATATTTAGATTTATATTTAGATTTAGATTTAAAATTTAGATTTATTTATATTTATTTATTTTATATTTATATTTATATTTATATTTAGATTTTTTTAGATTTATATTTATATTTATATTTATATTTAGATTTAGATTTAGATTTATATTTAGATTTAGATTTAGATTTATATTTATATTTATATTGAAAATATGAATTTACCTAAATCTAATTGGTCTTTGTTCTGAATCTGCTGTACAATAATAATTGAAATAATTTGTTACTCCATCTATTGTTTCTGTAAATTCAAAATTATAAACTTTATATCCTCTAACTACAGTAATTGATTTATAAGTAAAATTAGTTAAATCAGGAAGAAATTGATAAAGAGAAGTTGGTCTAATATAAGATTCAGCAATAACACAAATTTTTTTATCATTTGCAATAACAACTTGATAACGATAAGGAGTTTCTTGAAGAACATAAAATTCAGTTGCAAGATCTTGATAAAAATCAAGTCTCATTTCTATTTTTATTTTTTATTTTTATTTTGTATTTTGTATTTTGTATTTTGCTTTTTTAATTAATTTAATTATAATAAAAGGAGAAAAATAAAACAAACTTTGAGTTGTGTTATCGTAATTAATTATTATATCTTCATAAATTCCAGTATCTGGGTTTCCTCCTGTTGGAATTGATAGTAATAATTGTAATTTATACTTTTCTGGAAAAATTGGTTTTGGTGGATCACTTAAAACAATTTTAAAAAAGTAAATGAAAAGAATTAAAAAAAAGCAAAATTTTGAATTCATTTAAATTTAAAAATCCAAAAAGAAAAAAAATGAAAGAAAAAATAAAATAAAAAGATTAGAAAATAAAAGGAAAAAAAGTTAATCTGATTTATTTTGCTTTTTTTTTATTTTGCTTTTTTTTAAGGATTGAATTGAATTGAATTGAATTGAATTAGATTAAATCAAAAAATAAATTTGATTTAATTTTCCCTAAAAGAAAAAGAAATTATTTTTTTTTGGTATTAACCAAGAACTGGGAATTGAGGAAGAGTTGCAACTCCACACATATTATTATCTCTTAAAATTTTAATATATCCTTCATCTCCCCAATTAACAGACCAAGAATTCTTAATTAACCAATAATCTTGTTGATTTTCAGTTCCATATCCAACAAGAGTAACACAATGAAGTAAATGGTCAAAAGTATTTCCACATTCAGGATCTGAAAAAACTCCACTTTTATAAAAAACCATCTTTTCAGTTACATCAATAGAAACTGCAACTGCACCATAAAGATAAACTGCTTCTTTAAGTGCTTCAAGATCACCTGATGTCACATTATGATAATATGCTAATTTGATTCCATCAGATTTATCTAAATATGGTTCTTTACAATATCCTGACCAACCAATATAAGGCCCATAAATTTCATTTGGATAAAAAACTGAATCTCTTGCTAAAATACTATCATATGAACTCCATGGCCAACCACCATTACAACCTTAAATATTGTTTTTGAATTTAAATTATTTTTGAATTTAAATATTATTTTTGAATTTAAATATTATTTTTGAATTTAAATATTATTTTTGAATTTGATTATTTTTGTGAATTTAAATATTTTTGAATTTAATTATTATTTTTGAATTTACCTTCATTTCCAAAATCCCAAGTACAATCCATCATTTGATTTTCTGAAAATAATTTTTGTGTTCCATATTTTAAGAAATATTCAGTTTCGATTGCTCCAATTGCTTTTAAATAATAAAATAAATTTATTGATATTAAATAAATATTATTTATTTCTTTATTTTGAATAAAAAATACTTGAAAAAGCCCAACAACTTCCACATCTATTATTTAAATTAATTTAAATTATTTAATTTAATTTGAAATAATTTATTTAATTTGAAATAACTTACATAACTTGATCTTTAACCCAAGTTACAGCTCCATAATCTCTCCAATCAAAATTTTGTGGAATATCTTTAATTCCTTGATATTCATAAGTTCTAGCATACTTCATTTCACTTGATTTTTTTGGTTTTTGATGAATTTGAAGAATTTCTTTAATTTCTTCTCTTGATAAATCTGCAAATCTATTAACACCAAGTTTATAATTAAGATTTGGATTTTCTTGATGAACTTTTTCAATCCATTCAACATTTTCTTTAAATATTGTTTTTCTTTTTTGTTTTTCATCATTAGAAGAATATTGTTTATTATATTTTTGTGTAAATTCTTCAAATTTTGAATCAATATCATTGTCATTATCAAGACTAATTGGTTTCATTCTTGGGAAAAGAAGTTTCCAATTCATAAAAGTTAATCCACAACCAGAACGTGGTGATTGGTCTGTTTTAATTGAGGATGTTAATGATGAGTTACATACTTGTGGAATAATAAATGCATTTTCATCTGTATAATTTGCAGTGTAATTAAGATAATCAAAAATATAAACATCATAATGAGAACCAATAACAGTATCATATCCTAACATTCTAATATTTATATTTATATTTATATTTAGATTTATATTTATATTTATATTTATATTTATATTTATATTTATATTTATATTTCAATTTATATATTTATATTTATATTTATATTTATATTTATATTTATATTTATATTTATATTTATATTTATATTTATATATTTATTTTATATTTATATTTTTATATTTATTTTATATTTATATTTTATTTATTTTTATTTTTATTTTTATATTTATATTTATATTTAGTTATTTTATATTTATATTTATATTTTATATTTATATTTATATTTATAATTATATTTATATTTATATTATTTATATTATTTATATTATTTATATTATTTATATTATTTATATTTATATTTAGATTTATATTTTAAATATTTCTGAAGATAATTTACTCATATCTAATTGGTCTTTGTTCTGAATCTGCTGTGCAATAATAATTGTAATAATTTATTCTATCTCCTATTGCTTCTATAAACTGGAAATTATAAACTTTATATCCTCTAACTACAGTAATTGATTGATAAGTAAAATTTGTTAAATCAGGAAGAAATTTATCTATAGAAGTTGGTGCATCTGAATCATTCATTTCAAGACAAATTTGTTGATCATTTGCAATAACAATTTGATATTCATAAGGTTGTTGTTGAAGTAAATAAAGTTCAGTTGCAAGACCTTGATAAAAGTCAAGTCTTAATCCTATTTTATTTTTAAATGAAATTGAATTGAATTGAATTGAATTGAATTGAATTGAATTGAAAATTGAATATTGAATTGAATTGAATATTGAATTGAATTGAATTGAATTGAATTAAATTAAATTGAATTAAATTGAATTGAATATTGAATTGAATTGAATTGAATTGAATTGAATTGAATATTGAATTGAATTGAATTGAATTGAATTGAATTGAATTGAATTGAATTGAATTAAATATTGAATTGAATTGAATTGAATTGAATTGAATTGAATTGGAATTAAATTGAATTGAATTGAATTGAATTGAATTGAATTGAATTGAATTGAATTGGAATTGAATTGAATATTGAATTGAATTGAATTGAATATGGAATATTGGAATTGAATAATTGAATTGAATATTGGAATTGAATGAAATGAATTGAATTGAATTGAATATTGAATTTGAATGGAATTGAAATTGAATGAATTGAATATTGAATCGAATTGAATTGGAATTGAATTGAATTAAATTGAATTGAATTGAATTGAAATATTGAATTGGAATTGAAATTGAAATTGAAATTAATATTGGAATAATTGAATATTGAATAATTTGAATTGAAATGAATATTGAATTGAATTGAATATTGAATTGAATTGAATATTGAATATTGAATTGAATATTGAATGGAATTGAATTGGTGAAATGAAAATTGAAATTGAAATTGGAATATTGAAATATTGAATTGAATTGAATATTGAATTGAATATTGGAATTGAATTGAATTTATTGAAATGAAATTTGAATTTGGAATTGAAATTTGAATTGAATTGAATTGAATTGAATAATTGAATTGAATATTGAATTGAATATTGAAATTGAATATTGAAATTGAATATTGAATTGAATTGAAATTGAATTGAATAATGAATGGAATTGAATATTGAAATTGAATTTGAATTGAATATTGAATATTGAATTGAAAATGAATAAATTGAATTGAATTGAATTTGATTTGAATTTGAATTGAAATTGAATTGAAATATTGAATTGAATAATTGAATTGAATAATTGAAATTGAATTGAATTGAATTGAATTGAATTGAATATTGAATTGAATTGAATATTGAATTGAATTGAATTGAATTGAATTGAATATTGAATTGAATTGAATTGAATTGAATATTGAATTGAATTGAATATTGAATTGAATTGAATTGAATTGAATTGAATATTGAATTGAATATTGAATTGAATTGAATATTGAATTGAATATTGAATTGAATTGAATTAAATTGAATTGATTTGATTTGATTTGAATTGAAAATAAAACAAACTTTGGTTTGTGTTATCATAATTAACTATAATATCTTCATAAACTCCAGTATCTGGATTTCCTCCTGCTGGCATTGAAAGTAATACTTGTAATTTATACTTTTCTGGAAAAATTGGTGTTGGTGGATCACTTAAAACAATTCCAAAAAGAATTAAAAAAAGTAAAAAAAATTTATTCATTTTTTTTGTTGTTGTTTCTTTAATTATTATTTATTAAAAAAAAATGAAAAATGAAAAATGAAAAAATGAAAAAAAAATTTTTTTAAATTAAAAAACAAAACAAAAAGGAGAAAAACAATTTTTCCATTTTTTTTCTTTTCATTTTTTTCATTCATTTACATTTTAACAAAATCTAGTTTTTTTTTATTCTCCTTTTAAAAACAAAATCAATTTAAAAACAAAAAAAATGGAAGAAAAAATTGAAAATTTTGAAAAAAATCGAAGTAAAAATATGGAAATAATAAAACTAATTCGAGAAACGAAGTCAGCATTAGAAAAAAAAGAACGAAATCATCGAGAAACAGAGAAACTTCAAGCATTGTATTCATCAAATAAAGTAACAATATCCCAAAAGCGGGAGTTTGAGAATTTATTAAAAGAACAAAAGAAAGAAATTGATCAACTAGAACGAAGCATAGAAGAATTAAAAGATCTTGGAAAAAAACTTGTATGTGAAGTGAAGGCAAGAGAACCTTATTCAGCAAGAAATATGGGGGAAATCGATGTAAAAGAAAATGACCGTTTAATTCTTAGAAAAGTAGAAAAATCAAATGCTTATGTTCATAATACTTCCTCTTTACAAAAAGGTTTTATCCCCTTTTCTCATCTTCTAGTTGTCAAATTTCCACAGATCTCTATAGAAAATGCCCAGAAAGATCTCCTGAGAATTCGTTCTCTTCTTGGAAATTTAATTCCTTCTGTTTCTTCTCAAAAAAAACGTGGAATGGTTTTATTTGATTTTGAAGCTGTTTCTTCTGAACAAATTAATTTGAAAATTGATGAAATTGTTGAAGTGGAAAATTATGATCAAGATAATTATTTAGTCCATAAATCTGGTGGTATTTTTGATGAAGAATTTTATTATTTTAATTTAATATTTATTATAATATTTAATTCAATATTTAATTTAATATTTATTATAATATTTAATTTAATATTTATTTTAATATTTATTTTAATATTTATTTTAATATTTATTTTAATATTTATTTTAATATTTATTTCAATATTTATTTCAATATTTTAATATTTACTTTAATATTTATTTTAATATTTATTTTAATATTTATTTTAATATTTAATTTAATATTTATTTTAATATTTAATTTTAATATTTAATTTAATATTTATTTCAATATTTATTTTAATATTTATTTTAATATTTATTTTAATATTTAATTTAATATTTAATTTAATATTTAATTTAATATTTAATTTAATATTTATTTTAATATTTATTTTTAATATTTATTTCAATATTTAATTTAATATTTATTTTAATATTTATTTTTTAATATTTATTTTAATATATTTATTTTAATATTTATTTTAATATTTAATTTTATTTTTTTATTTAATTTAATATTTATTTTTTTAATATTTATTTTAATATTTATTTCAATATTCAATATTTAATATTTAATTTTAATATTTATTTTAATATTTATTTTAATATTTAATATTTATTTTAATATTTATTTTTAATTTTATTTTAATTTTATTTTAATATTTATTTTAATATTTATTTTAATATTTAATTTAATATTTATTTTTAATATTTATTTTTAATATTTAATTTAATATTTAATTTAATATTTATTTTAATATTTATTATAAAAATTTATTATAATATTTATTTTTATATTTATTTTTAATATTTATTTCAATATTTAATTTAATATTTATTTTTAATATTTAATTTAATATTTTTAATTTTAATTTTAATTTATTTTTATTTATTTTAATATTTTTTATTTTAATATTGATTTTAATATTTATTTTTAATATTTATTTTTTTAATATTTATTTTTAATATTTATTTTAAATATTTATTTTAATATTTAATTTAATATTTATTTTAATATTTATTTTAATATTTATTTCAATATTTATTTTCAATATTTATTTCAATATTTATTTCAATATTTAATTTTAATATTTATTTTTAATATTTATTTTAATATTCAATTTAATATTCAATTTAATATTTATTTTAATATTTATTTTAATATTTATTTTAATATTTATTTTAATATTTATTTTAATATTTATTTTAATATTTATTTGAATATTTATTTGAATATTTAATTTAATATTTATTTTAATATTTAATATTTAATATTTATTTTAATATTTAATATAATATTTATTTTAATATTTTAATATTTACTTGAATAGGAAAAAATGGAATAGCACCTAAAGGATATATTGATATTATGGATTCACAAGATTCACTACTTACTGATGAAATCAGTTCAGAAGAATCAGATGAAGATATTGAATGTGTTGATTTTTTAGAGCAAAAAAATCCAACATCTTCACTTATTTCTTTATATGATTTTGAAGCAGTTCAAGAAGATGAACTTTCAATTAAACCAGGACAACCATTACTTTTAATATCAAGAGATGATGATTGGACTTTAGTTAAAAATAATATTGGTCGTCAAGGATTTGTTCCTTCAACTCATGTTCAGGAAATTGAAGAAGAACTCTTCTTTCAATTACAAGCAATTTGTCAACATAATCTTGATCAAAAAGCTCAAGTTGTTGCTGATTATCGTGCTCTTGAATCAAATGAAGTATTTTTTTATAAATTTAATTATAAAATTAAATATAAAATTACTTATAAAATTATTTAGTTGAGTTTAAATGAAGGTATAATTGTTAAAGTTAATGAACAAAATCCTGATGGATGGTGGCTTGTTGAATATGATGGAAAAAGTGGGTTATTTCCAAGCACTTTCTTAGAAATTATTTATGAAGAAAATCAAAATCAAAATCAAAATCAAAATCAAAATCAAAATAAAAATCAAATTAAAATCAAAAATCAAAATCAAAATCAAAATCAAAAAATCAAAATCAAAATCAAAATCAAAATCAAAATCAAAATCAAAATCAAAATCAAAATCAAAATAATCTTCTTCATCATCATCATCACCAAAATCAAAATCAAAACCAAAACCAAAACCAAATTCAAAACCAAATTCAAAATCAAAATCAAAATCAAAATCAAAATCAAAATCAAAATCAAAATCAAATTAAAAATCAAATTAAAAATCAAATTAAAAATCAAAATCAAAATCAAAATCAAAATCAAAATCAAAATCAAAATCAAATTAAAAATCAAAATCAAATTAAAAATCAAAATCAAAATAAAAATAAAATTAAAATTAAAAATCAAAATCAAAACCAAAATCAAAATCAAAATCAAAATCAAAATCAAAATCAAAATCAAAATCAAATTGAAAATAACAAAAATAATGATAACAAAGAAAAGGAAAATAATAAAGAAATTGAAAATGAATATGGAATTGTTGCTTTTGATTATGAAGCAAAAGATAAAGATGAAATTTCTATGGAAAAAGGAAAAAAAATTAAGATTTTAGAAAGAAATAATAGTGGTTGGTTTTTAATTTCTGATGGAAAAAAATCAGGTTTCTTTCCTGGAACTTTTATAGATATGATTAATAATTCAAATGAAATTCAAAATCAAATTCAAAATGAAAATCAAAATCAAAAAGAAAATCAAAATAAAATTAATTATTCAAATCAAAATCAAATTAATTCAAATCAAAATAAAAAAGAAAATCAAAATCAAAATCAAAATCAAAATAAAATTAATTATTCAAATCAAAATGAAAATCAAAATGAAAAGAAAAAATTTTTTGAAAGAAATTCAAATCAAAGAATTTCACATAAACTTATTCCAAAAGAAAATAGTCCTTATCGTCAATTTGAAAAAAGAACAAAACTTAACGAAATTAAACCTCAAATATCAAACTCTCCAAAAGAAAATTTAACAAAAACAAACAAAATTCAAGAAATTAAAAATCAAAATAATTCTCAACAAGAAAATGAAATTCTTAAAAAGGAAAATGAAAATTTAAAAAAGAAACTTTTTCAATCTGAAAAAAAAATTGAAGATTTGAATAAAGAAAATTTATCACTTAGAAAATTAATCACTGATTTGGAAACTAAAGTTGAAAATGAAGAAAAATTATTGCAAACAATCCGTCAACTTCAAGCTGAAAAAGCTTATTATGAAAAAATTGTATTTGAAAAATAAATTTCAATTGATTCTTAAAATCATCTTATTTTCAAGTTGAAAATCTTTTGAAAAAAAAGGAAAAAATTGAAATTAAATTTTGGAATTGCAATAATTATTTTTATTATTATTATTTTCAAATCTATTTTAATATTTTATTTAGAAAGAAAGAAATTGAATTGAAATGATTTGAATTTGATTTGAATTTAAATGATTTAAATTGAAATGATTTGAATTTGATTTGAATTTAATTGATTTGATTTGATTATTTTTTCTCTTTTCTTTCTGGTAAATATTTGTGTTCTTTTGCTGCATTTCTTTTTCTTCTTTTTGCAATAAATTGATCTAATTTTCCTTCACTTTTCAATTTATTATACTTTGAAATTAACAAAATATTTTTTTCTTCAGCTAAATTTAAAATTTTTTAATTTAATTTTTAATTTAATTTTATTTAATTTTTAATTTTTAATTTATTTACATTTTTTAAGAAAATAAGGCTTTTTTCCTTGTTTTATTAATTCTTTCTCTTTTTTTCTTCTTTCTTGAATAATTTCATCTTTTTCTTTTTCAGCTTTTCTTCTTAAATTTTCTTGAGTAATTAAATTTAAAGCTTGATTAATTTTTTCTTTTTCTTTTTCATTTGAAGTTTGATTTAATTCTTTTTTTAATTTTTGAATTTCTTTTTCTCTTTTTTTATCTAAAAAAGAATAAGCTTGATTAAATTTAGATTTATTAAATTTCCCAGAAAGATCATCAAAACGAGGATCTCTAACTGGCTAAAAAATATTTTAAATTATAAAAAATTATTTTTCTTTATTATTTTTTTTTTTTTTTTTTATTTTATTTATTTTTACTCTTTTTTTATCTGGAAGAATTTGTTTAAATTTTGATGGTTTAATTTTTGAAGAAACTTCACGAGGTTTTTTTCTATCAGCTTTTGAACGTTTTTTTTCTGGTCTTTTTTTTGATTTAACATAAGTAAACATTTTTAAAAAAAAAAATGAAAAAAAAATGAAAAAAAAATGAAAAAAAAATTGAAAAAAAAATTTTAAAAGGAAGTTTATTTTGTTTGTATTATTTTTTTGAATGACGAAATGTCAAAAAAAAAAGAAAAAAAAAGTGGAACTCAAATAAAACCCAAAAAAAAAATCTTTTTCTTTAATTAGTTCTTGTTTGATTTGTGTTAGTCATTGGTTTTCTAAAAGTATTTCTTTTATCTGTTTGTTTAAATGGAAAGTTTTTTGTAAAAATAGTAACACCATCTTCTTTAGTAAATCCTAAGTATTTTGCAAGTTGGAAAGAATCTTTATCCAACTATTATTTCAAACAAATTAAATATTTTTGGATTAAATATTTTTGGATTAATATTTTTAAATTATTTTTGGATTAATATTTTTTAAATTAATTATTTTTGGATTAAATATTTTTGAATTAAATATTTTTGAATTAAATATTTTTGGATTAAATATTTTTTGAATTAATTATTTTTGAATTAAATATTTTTGAATTAAATATTTTTGAATAAATATTTTGAATAAATATTTTTTGAATTAATATTTTTGAAATAAATATTTTTGAATTAAATATTTTTAATTAAATATTTTTGAATTAAATATTTTTAAATTAAATATTTTTAAATAAATATTTTTGAATTAAATATTTTTGAATTAAATATTTTTAATTAAATATTTTTGAATTAAATATTTTTAAATTAATTATTTAATGCTTGTTTAATTACGCGAATTTTTTGTGTTCTAACTGCAGATTCTGTTGGAACCCAATTATCTCTTCTTTCACGTTCTTCTTCTTGTAATTTAATTGAAATTCCACGAACAGGTCCTCTTTCAATTCTTTTCATAAGATGTGTAATATAACCAGCAATCTTCACAAAAGAAAAAATGAAAGGAATTTTTTAATTTCAATTTTAATTTTGATTTTGATTTTAATTTTAATTTTAATTTTAATTTTAATTTTAAATTTTAATTTTAATTTTAATTTTAATTTTAATTTTAATTTTAATTTTGATATTAATTTTAATTTTAATTTTAATTTTAATTTTAATATTAATTTTGATATTAATTTTAATATTAATATTAATTTTAATATTAAATATAATTTTGATTTTAATATTAATATTAATATTAATTTTAATTTTAATTTTAATTTTAATTTTAATATTAATATTAATTTTAATTTTAATTTTAATTTTAATTTTAATTTTAATTTTAATTTTAATTTTAAAGTTTTCAATTCAATTCTAATTGTTGTTTACTTTGTTTCTAAGTCTTTTTGTTGGAATAATTGCTACTTCATCACAAACTCTTTTGTTTGTTTGGAAATCAACTCCTAAACGAAGATAATATTTTTCAACAATTAATCGTGCAGTTTTTTTTACTGTTTTTGTTCTAACTCTTCCCATTATTTCCTTTCTAATTGTTTTTTTTTTGTTTTTAGTTTCATTTTCGTTTTTATTTTTTTATTTAAATTTAACTTACTTTTTAAATTTAAAAGAAAAATGAAAAAAAATGAAAAAAAAAGAAAAAAAATTTTTTTTTGTTTTTTTTAAAAGGAGAAAAAATTTAAAAGGAGAAAAATTATTATTTTATTTTGAATTAAAAATTTAATAATAAATTTTAATATAAATTTTAATTTCAAAATATAATTTAATTTGTATTTAAATTAAATATAAATTTTATTTGTTTCTTATTTAAAAAAAAGTGGAATAAAAATTAAATAAATAAAATATTTTCTTTTTATTTTTAATTAAAAATTTAATAATAAAAATTAATATAAATTTTAATTCTAAAATATAATTTAATTTGTATTTAAATTAAATATAAATTTTATTTATTTATAATTTAAAAAAAAGTGGAATAAAAATTAAATAAATTAATTATTTTCTTTTTATTTTTAATTAAAAATTTAATAATAAAAATTAATATAAATTTTAATTCTAAAATATAATTTAATTTAAAATTTATAAATTAAATATAAATTTATTTTTTTGATTTATAATTTAAAAAATTTTAATTTTAAAATAAAAATTTATTTAAATAAATATAATTTTATTTTTTATTTTTGGAATTTAAATTAAAATTTAATAAAAATAAATTTTAATATAAATTTTAATTTTAAAATATAATTTAATTTAGATTTAAATTAAATATAAATTATATTTATTTCTAATTTAAAAAGTGGAATAAAAATTAAATAAATAAATTAATTATTTTCTTTTTATTTTTAATTAAAAATTTAATAATAAAAATTAATTAAATTTAATTCCAAAATATAATTTAATTTGTATTTAAATTAAATATAAATTATATTTATTTATTATTTAAAAAAAAGTGGAATAAAAATTGAATAAATAAATTATTTTCTTTTTATTTTTGAATTAAAAATTTAATAATTAATTTTAATATAAATTTTAATTCCAAAAATATAATTTAATTTATATTTAAATTAAATATAAATTTTATTTCTAATTTTAAAAAGTGGAATAAAAATTGAATAAATTAATTATTTTCTTTTTATTTTGAATTAAAAATTAAATAATAAATTTTAAAATAAATTTTAATTCCAAAATATAATTTAATTTAAATTAGATATAAATTTATTTATTATTTAAAAAATAATAAAAATTAATTTTAATTTTAATATAAATTTTAATTTTAAAATATAATTTAATTTGTATTTAAATTAAATATAAATTTTATTTATCTATTATTTAAAAAAAAGTGGAATAAAAATTAAATAAATAAAATATTTTCTTTTTATTTTGAATTAAAAATTTAATAATAAATTTTAATATAAATTTTAATTCCAAAATATAATTTAATTTAGATTTAAATAAAATAAATTCTTTTTTTGATTTTTTTCAAATCTTGTTTTATTTTGGAAATTTGGTTTCTTTTGAAAAAAAAAAGGAATTTGAATTAGATTTGAAATTTTAGATTTGAAATTTTAGATTGTTGTTGTTGTTGTTTTTTTGTTTAAAATCCATCATTTTGAAAAAATTCACTTGAAGATGTAGAAAAATTATCATCAGATTCTGAATAATATTTTTTTGGTTTTTTAATTTTTTTGCGATTTTTAAGATCTTTTTTCTTTTTATTTCTTCGACAACAACCAATAATTTTTGAAAGAATATATTTAAGATCTGTTTTAGGAGTAACTGGACCTTTCCAAGCTATAGTTGAAAAGAAGAAAACAAAAGACCAAATCACACTTAAAAATATAAAAATCCATAAAAAATTATTTTTTCCAAAATTTAATTTATAAAAAGAGAAAAAAGTTGAAAATTAAAAAAAATATATAAAAATGATAATAAAGTTAAAATTAATATAAAAACACTAATTCCTAAATCTGTAATTTAATTTGTAGTCTAAATATAAATTTTATTTATCTCTAATTTAAAAAGTGGAATAAAAATTAAATGTAAAAGCATATCCAAAATGAACAACATAATCTAATTTTAATTTTAAAAAAATAAAATTTAAATCAAAAATAAAATTTTTCAAATCTTGTTTTATTTGGAAATTTGGTTTCTTTTGAAAAAGGAATTTGAATTAATTCCAAAATCAAAATCATTTTGAAAAATTCAAATTAAAAAAAAATTTTTAATTTTTGCGATTTTTAAATCTTTTTCTTTTTATTTCAAATTAACCAATAATTTTTGAAAGAAATTAAATTAAATTCAAATTAAATGAAAAGAAGAAAACAAAAGACCAAATCAAATTTAAAAATATAACAATTCAAAATAAATTCAAAAGAGAACTTGAAAAAATAGCATAAAATTAAATTTAAATTGCTGAAAAACACTAATTCCTAAATTAAATCTAAATCTAAAAATTAAATGTAAATGTCCAAAATTAAATTTTAAAAATCAAAATCAAAAATTAAATTAAATTAAAATTAAATTAAATTAAATCAAATTAAATTCAAATTAAATTAAAATTCAAATCAATTAAATTAAATTAAATTAAAATTAAATTAAATTAAATCAAATTAAATTCAAATTAAATTAAAATTAAAATCAATTTAAATTAAAATTAAATTCAAATCAAATTAAATTCAAATTAAATCAAATTAAATTCATTTCAAATTAAATCAAATTAAATTCAAATTAAATTCAAATTAAATCAAATTAAATTCAAATCAAATTAAATTCAAATCAAATCATTTACCAACACTAACTCCAACAACAATAGTTAATGAAATAGATTCAACAATTCCAAGTTGCCATCCAATCGCAACCATAAATGCAATGATTGTTAAAACAATTCCAGCAATAGAGAAAATAGCAAAGAAACTTGTTAAAACATTTCCAGTTGAAAGAACAATAACAACAAATGCAATTGAAAGTGAAATATAAATGTTAAAAAGTGCAACAGAAACCAGTTTCTCTTCAGTTTCCATATAAATCCATAAATCACTTGTTATAAAAGCTTTATTCATTCCTTCTGGTGCTTCACTATTCATTTTATCCATAAAATCTTTCATGTTATCATAAACTGGTCGAATATCACTTGCTGGTGAAGATAGCATAAGAGTTGAATTTGCAACTATAGAGAAATATCTAAGTTCTGATGTATATTCATCAAATCTAACTGAAGATTCATAAAAGGATTGAATCTTAAAAAAATCCATTTCCACTATTTTTAATTTTGAATTTAATATTGATTTTAATATTAAATTAATTTTGAATTATAAATATTTTACAAGATTCATCTCCTCTTGTTCTTGTAAAATTAAGTAATGCTGAATGAAAAACTGAACTATTAACTGGAAATCCTGAATAAACTCCTGGACTTAAATCTTCAATAAAATCTCTAAAATCTTCCATAAAACAATAGAATTCATTCTGTTTAACATCAGGCAATACTTTAAACTGTTGACAAACATCAATAACATAAAGTTGTGCTGTTGGTGTTGTTGGATCCCATGTTGTATCATAAATTACTTCTCCTAAATCATCAATCTCCATTCGATCCCTTCCTTCTCTATCTATTGAATCAATTCCCCAAACAATTTGCATTGCGATTGAAATACTTGCTGTTGGAAATTCTTCTTCTTGAATAGATGCTGCTCTTTGAAGTGGATCATCATCTTTTAAAAATTGAGCTGGATCTGTTGCTGGTTCTAATTTTGTTGTTCCATAAATTCCCAATCCCTTATTATAATAATAATAATAATAATTTTTATCATTATTATTATTATTAATAAATATTTTTTGAATATTTTTTTTGAATTGAAAAATTACAAATAATATTAGGAAGATAATTATTAAATAAACTTTCGCTTTGTTGATAAAAGGTGCATATTTTTTATAAAAAAATCTTTCTAAAAATCTAAATTTTTCAATATCTAATGTATCTTTATCTAATACTTTTTTTTCTGGTGATTCAGTATCAATTTTGATTTCAACATGTTTTTCTTCTAAATTTGCTTCTTCTATTGCTTTTCCATTATTATCATTTTCATATGATTCACTTTCTGAAATTGAATCTTTTTCTTCATTTTTATCTTTCTTTTTCTTTTTTCGATTTTTTTCTAAATCTTCTATTGGATAATCATAATCTGATTCTAATTCTTTTTTAATTTCTTTAGAATTTTTTGGATTATTCGATTTTTTAGATTCTTCTAATTTTCTTAATTTTTCATCTTTTGATTTTTGAGTTGAAACTTTTGTTTGAAATTCTTCTAATTCAATTTCTCCTCTTGCAATTCTTTCTTCTCTTTCTTTTTGGATTTTTGCTTTTCCTTTTTTGGTTTTACAGCAACATTGACCTTCTCCAAATTTATACCAAATTATAACTATTTTTTTTTAATTTTAATTTTAATTTTTGATTTTGATTTTGAATTTTGATTTTTGATTTTAATTATTTTACTTATTGCTGGAAACCAAGTAATAACAAGTAAATAATTAAAAACAATCGCAAATCCTGTAAAAATTCCAAAAAATTGAATTGGAGGAATTGGAGAAAATAAATTTCCAAAAAATGCGAAAGCAGATGTTGTTGTTGTAATTAACATTGCAAGACTTGCTCTTGAATAACTCCATTCGAGTCTTGATTGTTTATCTTTTCCTATTCCTCTTTGATTTAATGATTGTTTCCAAGCATCTAACATAATAAAAATATCATCACATCTTTATTTAAAAAATGAAAAAAGGATTATTATTTAATATTTTTATTTATATTTTTTTTAAATATTTTTTATATATATTTATTACCCAATTCCCAATACAATAAATAAAGATAAAAAGTTTAACATTGAAAAGTATTTCTCTCCAATTAAGATCCTGTAAATAAAATAACTTAATGGGAAAGACATTAAAATATGAAATATTCCCATAGCTGTTAAAAATAATGATTTTGTATGAAACCAAGTGTAAATAAAAACCATAATAATTGATGCAAAAATTAATGATCCATCTCTTAAAATTAAATAATTAACATAAGCATCAGTTACTCCATCACCTTTTTTTTTATTTTTAATTTTAATTTTGATTTTGATTTGAATTTTGATTTTAATTTTGAATTTGATTTTGATTTTGAATTTGATTTTGATTTGATTTTGATTTTGAATTTTGAATTTGATTTTTATTTTTATTTTTAATTTTAATTTTAATTTTGAATTTGATTTTGATTTTGATTTTGATTTTGATTTTGATTTTGAATTTTGATTTTGATTTTAATTTTAATTTTAATTTTGAATTTAGTTTTAATTTTAATTTTGATTTTGATTTTAATTTTAATTTTAATTTTAATTTTGAATTTGATTTTGAATTTGATTTTAATTTTGATTTTAATTTTGATTTTGAATTTGAATTTGATTTTGATTTTGATTTTGAATTTGATTTTAATTTTGATTTTGATTTTAATTTTGATTTTGAATTTGAATTTAATTTTAATTTTAATTTGAATTTGATTTTGATTTTAATTTTGATTTTGAATTTGATTTTGATTTTGATTTTGTTTTTGATTTTGATTTTGATTTTGATTTTGATTTTAATTTTAGTTTTAATTTTAATTAAATGAAAATATACCTAAATAAAATATCTGAAATGAATCTGTTTTATGATCTTTTGTTGCATCAGGAACAATTCCAACAATCCAATCATTAAACTTTTCTTCTTGTGAATCATATCTATCTTTTCTATTTTCATATCCAGCTAAAGGAAGTCCAAAATCATAAGACGATCGAAGATATTTTGATTTTAAATTTCCTGAATTAAAGTTTTTATCACAAAGAAAATCAGAATCAACCGAATTATTCAAAATCTCAAGAGCAGTAGCTTCAATATCATCAACAAGAGTTCCATTAGGGAAAAAATAAGTAATAACACTCCAAGGAGCAGTACATTCTGTATTATTCACTTCTTTAAGACAATATTGATTATATTTAGAATTTCCAAAAATTTCTTTTTCATAATTATAAAGTTTCTTTAAATATTTTTCTGTTAATAAATTATCACATCCTGAACATTCATATAATAGTGTTAATCCAAATTCATTTTGTGTGTTTTGTTGATGAGGTTGATGTTCAATATAATTTTTTTCTGGATCAAAAAAAGTTGTTTTGTAAGACATATAAGTTGCATCAACATGACTTGCAATACTTCCTGATCTAACAACAAAATTTTTATCCTATTTGTTTTTGGATTTAATTTTATTTGAGTTTAAATTTGAATTGAAATTTGAAATTGAAATTAAATTTAAATTAAATTTGAATTGGAATTGAAAATTGAATTGAATTAAATTGAAATTTAAATTGAAAATTAAATTGAATTGAAAAATTGAATATTGAATTGAATTGAATTGAATTAAATTAAATTGAATATTGAATAGAATTAAATTGAATTGAATTGAATTAAATAGAATTAAATTAAATTGAATTGAATTGTAAAATGAAATTGAAAATGAAATTGAATTGAATTAAATAGAATTGAATAGAATTGAATTAAATTGAATAGAATTGAATAGAATTGAATTAAATTGAATTGAATTGAAATTGAATAGAATTAAATTGAATTGAATTGAAATTGAATAGAATTGAAATGAATATTGAATTGAATTTAAATTGAAATGAATTGAATTGAAATGAATTAAATTGAATTGATTTGAATTGAATATTGAATTGAATTGAATTGAATTGAATTGAATATTGAATTGAATTGAATTGAATTTAAATTAAATTGAATTGGAATTAAATTAAAATGAATTGAATTAAATTGAAATTGAAAAATTGAATATTAATGCTTAAATAAATTGGATTGAAAGTGTAAATGTTTTTGTTTTTGTTTTTGTTTTTGTTTTTGTTGCATCTATTTCAAAATTTTTAGAAAGAGAAACAAGTATCAAAACAACAAGAACAACAATAACCCCTAAAACCATAACATAAGGATGATTTGCAATAAAATGGGCAACTTTTTTACGAAAAGAAGCGAACATTTTATGAAAATAATGTTAAGAAGAATTTTGAAAAGAAAAAAAATGATTTGTTTTTTTTTTTAATTTTTCCTTTTTTTCTTCCCTTTTTGTTTTAAAAAAATTTTTTTTAATTTTAAATTAAAACGTCATTGATTTTTTTTTTTCTTTTAATTTTTTCTCTTTTTTTTCTTTTATTTTCTCTTTTTTTTTCTTTTATTTTTTTTGATCTTTTTCTGATCAATTAAAATAAAAAGAGGAATTAAACAAAAAATATAAAATAAATTGTTTATTTTATTGTTAATTTATTTTTATTTATTTAAAATTATTTTTTTTTTTCAATTTTTTTTGATCTTTTGATTTTTTCATTTTTTGGATTAAGATTTTTTTTTTGATTTCTTTTCTTTTTGATATTTTTTTTTCTATTTTGATTTTTTTTCGGTTTTTTTTTTTCAATTTGAATTTGATTTTCTTTTTTTTCATTGATTAATTTTTCAAGTAAATTTATTCTTTCTTCCAATTTTTTTTTACGAATTTTCCACATTTTTATTGTTCCTGAACCTGGAAGAATTGGAATTGATATTTTATCAATTTCTTCAGAAGAAATGCCATATCTTTTTTGTTTTAATTTCGATATTTATATTGATATTTATTTTGATTTTGATTTCGAATTTGAATTTGATATTTATTTTGATTTTGATTTTGATTTTGATTTTAATTTTGATTTTTATATTTATATTTATATTTATATTTATATTTATATTTATATTTATATTTATATTTATATTTATATTTATATTTATATTTATATTGATTTTGATTATTTTTTTGATTTTGATTTTGATTTTACTTTTTTTCATTCTTTTTTCTTTTTGTTTCAATTTCTTGTTTTGTGTAACTTTTCTCTATTAAATTTTAATTTAAATTTAAACTCAAATCTAAATAAATACAATTCAGAAAAATACCTTTTTTAATAATTATTCCTCCTTTTCTTTTTGAAATTGAATCATTTTGATTAATTTTCAAAATTTGATTTGTATCAAAATGAATTCCTTTAAAAAAAGCAGTAGATTGTTGACCCATCATTCTCATTACATGATGAGTTAATTGAGTTCTAGTTTTTCCTGGAATTAAATTTCTACTTAAAATTTCTTTCCAATTCCCAAGTCCATATTTCATAATCGATAATCTCAAAACTTCAGTTTCTTCTTTTGTCCATCCTGGTGATTTTGAAAAATTATTTAAAGAGCTACATTCTACAAAAATTGATTCCATTTTTCAAATTATATTTTGATTTAAATTATTTTTCTTTTTATTTTTGATTTAAATCTTATTAAAAAAATTAATAAAAAAAAATGAAAAATGAAAAAATAAAAAATTAATTTTTTTTTAACGGATTTTTTTAATTTTCATTTTATTATTTAATTTATTTTTTTTTTTTCAAAAATTAAAATCAAAATTTAAAAAGAAAAAAAAATTTTGGATTATTAAAAAAAAAAAAAAAAGTGGAATGAAAAATTTTTTGCTTTTTTTTGTTTTTGATCAAGGAAAAAACTCAAATAAGAATAAGTTATTTAAATTTCATCGTGATGATCTTCATCATCTGTTCGATCTTCAATTCTAATTTCTTGTTGATCTTGTTGAGGAATTTCCCAATTTGGATCTTTTGGATCTTCTTGATCTTTTTGTGTTTCTTCATTGTTTTCATTTTCATTTTCATTTTCTTTTTTCTTTTTATTTCTTCGACAACAACCAAAAATCTTTGAAAGAATATATTTAAGATCTGTTTTAGGAGTAACTGGACCTTTCCAAGCTAGTGTTGAAAAGAAGAAAACAAAAGACCAAATCATACTTAAAAATATAACAATCCATAAAAATATTCCAAAATTTCTAAAGAAGAGAATTTGAGTGAAAAATAACATTAAAGCTGATAATAAAGTAGTTATTGCTGCTGAAAAAACACTAATTCCTAAATCTGTAATTGCAAATCTAAGTCTAAAAAATCTTGTTGAAGCTTGAGAAACTGTATAAGCATGTCCAAAATGAACAACATAATCTATTTTATTTTCAAATTCAAATCAAAATTAAATTCAAATTCAAATTAAAATCAATTAAATTCAAATTAAATCAAATTAAATCAAATTCAATTAAATTAAATTAAAATCAAAATCAAAATTAAATTCAAATTAAATCAAATCAAATTAAATTAAATCAAATTAAATTAAAATTAAATCAAAATTAAATTAAATCAAAATTAAAATAAATTCAAATTAAATTAAATTAAATTCAAATCATTTACCAACACTAATCCCAACAATAATAGTTAATGAAACTGATTCAATAATTCCAAGTTGCCATCCAATCGCAACCATAAACCCAATAATTGTTAAAACAATTCCAGCAATAGAGAAAATAGCAAAGAAACTTGTTAAAACATTTCCAGTTGAAAGAACAATAACAACAAATGCAATTGAAAGTGAAATATAAATGTTAAAAAGTGCAACAGAAACCAAAATCTCTTCAGTTTTCATATCCAACCATAAATCACTTGTTGTAAAACCTTTATTCATTCCATTTGGTGCTTCACTATTTATTTTATCCATAAAAGCTTTGATGTTATCATAAACTGGTCGAATATCACTTGCTGGTGAAGATAAATAAAGGGTTGAATTTGCAATTATTCCAAAATATCTAAGTTCTGATGTATCTTGATCAAATCTAATTGAAGCTTCATAAAAGGATTGAAGCTCAAACAAATCAGTTTCAACTATTTTTAATTTAAATATTAATTTGAATTTTATATTGATATTGATATTGATATTGATTTTGATATTGATATTGATATTGATATTGATTTTGATATTGATATTGATATTGATATTGATATTGAATTTATATTGATATTGATATTTATATTGATATTTATATTTATATTTATATTGATATTTATATTGATATTTATATTTATATTTATATTTATATTTATATTTATAATATTTATATTTATATTTATATTGATATTTATATTTATATTTATATTTATATTTATATTTATATTGATATTGATATTGATATTGATATTTATATTTATATTTATATTTATATTTATATTTATATTTATATTGATATTTATATTTATATTGATATTGATATTTATATTGATATTTATATTTATATTGATATTGATATTGATATTGATATTGATATTGATATTGATATTTATATTGATATTGATATTGATATTGATATTGATATCGATATTGATATCGATATTGATATTGAAATTAATTTTGAATTATAAATATTTTACTAGAGTCATCTCCTTTTGTTCTTGTAAAATTAAGTAATGCTGAATAAAAAACTGAACTATTAACTGGAAATCCTGAATAAACTCCTGGACTTAAATCTTCAATAAAATCTCTAAAATCTTCCATAAAACAAAAAATTTTCCCATCTTTAACATCAGGCAATGCTCTAAACTGTTGACAAACATCAATAACATAAAGTTGTGCTGTTGGTGTTGTTGGATCCCATGTTGTATCATAAATTACTTTTCCTAAATCTTCAATCTCCATTGGATCTACACCTTCTCTATCTATTGAATCAATTCCCCAAACAATTTGGAAAGAAGTTGAAACACTTGCTGTTGGAAAATCTTCTTCTTGAATGTTCGCTGCTCTTTGAAGTGGATCATCATCTTTTAAAAATTGAGCTGGATCTGTTGCTGGTTCTAATTTTGTTGTTCCATAAATTCCCAATCCCTTATTATAATAATAATAATTATAATAATTTTTATCATTATTATTATTATTATTAAATATTTTTTGAATTTATTTTTTTGAATTGAAAAATTACAAATAATATTAGGAAGATAATTATTAAATAAACTTTCGCTTTGTTGATAAAAGGTGCATATTTTTTATAAAAAAGAATCTTTCTAAAAATCTAAATTTTTCAATATCTAATGTATCTTTATCTAATACTTTTTTTTCTGGTGATTCAGTATCAATTTTGATTTCAACATGTTTTTCTTCTAAATTTGCTTCTTCTATTGCTTTTCCATTATTATCATTTTCATATGATTCACTTTCTGAAATTGAATCTTTTTCTTCGTTTTTATCTTTCTTTTTCTTTTTTCGATTTTTTTCTAAATCTTCTATTGGATAATCATAATCTGATTCTAATTCTTTTTTAATTTCTTTGGAATTTTTTGGATTATTTGATTTTTTAGATTCTTCTAATTTTCTTAATTTTTCATCTTTTGATTTTTGAGTTGAAACTTTTGTTTGAAATTCTTCTAATTCAATTTCTCCTCTTGCAATTCTTTCTTCTCTTTCTTTTTGGATTTTTGCTTTTTTTTTTTTGGTTTTACAACAACATTGACCTTCTCCAAATTTATACCAAATTATAACTATTTTTTTTTAATTTTGATTTTGATTTTTGAATTTTGATTTTTGAATTTTGATTTTTGATTTTAATTATTTTACTTATTGCTGGAAACCAAGTAATAACAAGTAAATAATTAAAAACAATCGCAAATCCTGTAAAAATTCCAAAAAATTTGATTGCAGGAATTGAAGAAAATAAATTTCCAAAAAATGCGAAAGCAGATGTTGTTGTTGTAATTAACATTGCAAGACTTGCTCTTGAATAACTCCATTCAAGTCTTGATTGTTTATCTTTTCCTATTCCTCTTTGATTTAATGATTGTTTCCAAGCATCTAACATAATAAAAATATCATCACATCTTTATTTAAAAAATGAAAAAAGGATTATTATATAATATTATTATTAATATTTTTTTTTAATATTTTTAAATATATTTATTACCCAATTCCCAATACAATAAATAAAGATAAAAAGTTTAACATTGAAAAGTATTTCTCTCCAATTATAACTCTGTAAACAAAATAACTTAATGGGAAAGCCATTATAATATGAAATATTCCCATAGCTGCTAAAAATAATGATTTTGTATGAAACCAAGTGTAAATAAAAACCATAATAATTGATGCAAAAATTAATGATCCATCTCTTAAAATTAAATAATTAACATAAGCATCAGTTACTCCATCACCTTTTTTTTATTTTTAATTTTGATTTTGATTTTGATTTTTATTTTTGATTTTAATTTTGAATTTGATTTTGAATTTGATTTTGAATTTGATTTTGATTTGATTTTAATTTTGAATTTGATTTTAATTTTGGTTTTAATTTTAGTTTTAATTTTAATTTTGATTTTGATTTTAATTTTAATTTTAATTTGATTTTGATTTTTAATTTTGATTTTGATTTTAATTTTAATTTTAATTTTGATTTTGATTTTAATTTTAATTTTGATTTTGATTTTAATTAAATGAAAATATACCTAAATAAAATATCTGAAATGAATCTGTTTTATGATCTTTTGTTGCATCAGGAACAATTCCAACAATCCAATCATTAAACTTTTCTTCTTGTGAATCATATCTATCTTTTCTATTTTCATATCCAGCTAAAGGAAGTCCAAAATCATAAGTTGATCGAAGATATTTTGATTTTAAATTTCCTGAATTAAAGTTTTTATCACAAAGAAAATCAGAATCAACCGAATTATTCAAAATCTCAAGAGTAGTAGCTTCAATATCATCAACAAGAGTTCCATTAGGGAAAAAATAAGTAATAACACTCCAAGGAGCAGAGCATTCTGTATCATTCTCTTCTTTAAGACAATATTGATTATATTTAGAATTTCCAAAAATTTCTTTTTCATAATTATAAAGTTTCTTTAAATATTTTTCTGTTAATAAATTATCACATCCTGAACATTCATATAATAATAATATTTTGAATTCATTTTGTGTGTTTTGTTGATGAGGTTGATGTTCATTATAATTTTTTTCTGGATCAAAAAAAGTTGTTTTATAAGACATATAAGTTGCATCAATATTACTTGCAATATCTCCTGATCTAACAACAAAATTTTTATCCTATTTGTTTTTGGATTTGATTATTTTAATTATTTAATTATTTAATTATTTAATTATTTAATTATTCGATTATTTTGATTATTTAATTATTTAATTATTTAATTATTTGATTATTTGATTATTTGATTATTTTAATTATTTGATTATTTAATTATTTAATTATTTAATTATTTGATTATTTAATTATTTGATTATTTGATTATTTAATTATTTTAATTATTTAATTATTTAATTATTTAATTATTTAATTATTTAATTATTTGATTATTTAATTATTTGATGATTTTGATTATTTTGATTATTTTGATTATTTGATTATTTTGATTATTTAATTATTTTGATTATTTAATTATTTTAATTATTTAATTATTTGATTATTTAATTATTTGATTATTTGATTATTTAATTATTTTAATTATTTGATTATTTAATTATTTAATTATTTGATTATTTAATTATTTAATTATTTTAATTATTTTGATTATTTAATGATTTGATTATTTAATTATTTAATTATTTAATTATTTGATTATTTAATTATTTAATTATTTTAATTATTTAATTATTTGATTATTTAATTATTTAATTATTTTAATTATTTGATTATTTTAATTATTTGATTATTTGATTATTTAATTATTTTAATTATTTAATTATTTAATTATTTGATTATTTAATTATTTAATTATTTGATTATTTAATTATTTAATTATTTTAATTATTTTGATTATTTAATTATTTAATTATTTAATTATTTAATTATTTAATTATTTAATTATTTGATTATTTAATTATTTAATTATTTTAATTATTTTGATTATTTAATGATTTGATTATTTAATTATTTAATTATTTAATTATTTAATTATTTGATTATTTGATTATTTAATTATTTAATTATTTAATTATTTAATTATTTAATTATTTAATTATTTAATTATTTAATTATTTAATTATTTGATTATTTAATTATTTTAATTATTTAATTACTTGATTATTTGATTATTTAATTATTTAATTTAATTATTTAATTATTTAATTATTTAATTATTTAATTATTTGATTATTTGATTATTTGATTATTTAATTATTTTAATTATTTGATGATTTGATTATTTGATTATTTAATTATTTAATTATTTAATTATTTGATTATTTTAATTATTTGATTATTTAATTATTTGATGATTTGATTATTTTGATTATTTTAATTATTTGATTATTTGATTATTTAATTATTTTGATTATTTGATGATTTGATTATTTTAATTATTTGATTATTTAATTATTTAATTATTTAATTATTTAAATATTTAATTATTTAATTATTTGATTATTTTGATTTAATTATTTAATTATTTAATTATTTAATTATTTAATTATTTAAATATTTAATTATTTAATTATTTGATTATTTTGATTATTTGATTATTTAATTATTTAATTATTTGATTATTTTGATTATTTTGATTTAATTATTTTAATTATTTTAATTATTTTTATTTATTTTTTAATTATTTAATTATTTAATTATTTGATGATTTGATTATTTTTAATTATTTTGATTATTTGATTATTTAATTATTTAATTATTTAATTATTTAATTATTTTAATTATTTTAATTATTTGATTATTTGATTATTTGATTATTTAACATTTGATTATTTGATTATTTGATGATTTGATTATTTTAATTATTTTGATTATTTTAATTATTTGATTATTTTGATTATTTGATTATTTGATGATTTGATTATTTTAATTATTTTGATTATTTTAATTATTTAATTATTTAATTATTTAATTATTTAATTATTTGATTATTTAATTATTTAATTATTTAATTATTTTAATTATTTAATTATTTTGATTATTTTAATATTTAATTATTTAATTATTTTATTATTTTAATTATTTTGATTATTTAATTATTTAATTATTTTGATTATTTAATTATTTGATTATTTAATTATTTAATTATTTGATTATTTGATTATTTGATTATTTAATTATTTAATTATTTAATTATTTGATTATTTTGATTATTTTAATTATTTTAATTATTTGATTATTTTAATTATTTGATTATTTTAATTATTTAATTATTTAATTATTTGATTATTTGATTATTTAATTATTTTGATTATTTGATTATTTAATTATTTAATTATTTTAATTATTTTGATTATTTAATTATTTGATTATTTAATGATTTGATTATTTAATTATTTAATTATTTAATTATTTAATTATTTGATTATTTTAATTATTTGATTATTTAATTATTTAATTATTTTGATTATTTTAATTATTTGATTATTTGAATTATTTGATTATTTAATTATTTAATTATTTGATTATTTAATTATTTGATTATTTGATTATTTTAATTATTTGATGATTTAATTATTTGATTATTTGATGATTTGATTATTTTAATTATTTAATTATTTAATTATTTTAATTATTTGATTATTTAATTATTTAATTATTTTAATTATTTAATTATTTGATTATTTAATTATTTGATTATTTGATTATTTTAATTATTTTGATTATTTGATTATTTAATTATTTAATTATTTAATTATTTAATTATTTGATTATTTAATTATTTTAATTATTTGATTATTTGATTATTTGATTATTTAATTATTTGATTATTTGATTATTTGATGATTTGATTATTTTTAATTATTTTGATTATTTTAATTATTTGATTATTTTGATTATTTGATTATTTGATGATTTGATTATTTTAATTATTTTGATTATTTTAATTATTTGATGATTTGAATTTTAAAAAGAAAAAGAAAGGAAATAAAATTTACAGTTGCATCAACTTTAAAAGTTTTAACAATATCAATAGCAATTATGACTATCAAGAAAACAAGAACTCCTAAAACCATAACATAAGGATGATTTGCAATAAATTTGGCAACCTTTTGTCGAATTTTGTTAAACATTTTTAAAAAGAAAGAGAATAAAAATTGATTGAAAAAAAAAAATGAAAAAATTTTTAAAAGAAAAAAATCTTAAAAATCCTTTTTTTCTTTATTGTTGAGTTGTCAATTTTTTTAATTAAAAAATTTTTTTTTTTTAGTTTAAAAAATAAAAAGAATTTGGTTTTTTTTTCTTTTTATTTTTTATTTTTTATTTGATCTTTGTTTAAAAATAAAAAGAAAGAAGAAACTAAAATAAAGATTATCCCTGTTTGTTTTCCCTTCTTTGAATTTTTTGTTTTCCTTTTTTTTTTTAAATTTTTTTAATAAGAAAAAAAAAATTTTTTTTTGAATTAGTGAAACGTGTCACTTTTTTTATTATTAATTTTAATTGAATTAAATTTTCAATTAATTAGAATTGTTTTAAAATTAAGAAAATAAATTAAAATATAAATAAATTATTTAATAAAATTGAATTGAAAATTGATATTTTTTTTAAGATAAATATTTTAATTTATTTTTAATTAAAAAAAAAGAGAAAATATTTAAATTAAATTTATGTTTAAATTATTAATTATTTTTATTATTAAATAAAAGAAAAATAAAGCAAAAAAAAAGTTTTCCAAAAGATCTTTAATTGATCTCTTCTTTTTTATTTTTATTTTTCATTTTTTCATTTTAATTAAATTAAATAATAAGTGTCACTTTTTTTATTATTAATTTTAATTGAATTAAATTTTCAATTAATTAGAATTGTTTTAAAATTAAGAAAATAAATTAAAATATAAATAAATTATTTAATAAAAGTTGAATTAAAATTGATATTTTTTTTTAAGATAAATATTTTAATTTATTTTTAATTAAAAAGAGAAAATGTTTAAATTAAATTTATTGTTTAATTTATTAATTATTTTTATTATTAAATAAAAGAAAAATAAAGCAAAAAAAAAGTTTTCCAAAAGATCTTTAATTGATCTCTTCTTTTTTATTTTTATTTTTATTTTTCATTTTAATTAAATTAAATAATAAGTGTCACTTTTTTTATTATTAATTTTAATTAAATTAAATTTTCAATTAATTAGAATTGTTTTAAAATTAAGAAAATAAATTAAAATATAAATAAATTATTTAATAAAATTGAATTAAAAATTGATATTTTTTTTAAGATAAATATTTTAATTTATTTTTAATTAAAAAAAAAGAGAAAATATTTAAATTAAATTTATTGTTTAAATTTATTAATTATTTTTATTATTAAATAAAAGAAAAATAAAGCAAAAAAAAAGTTTTCCAAAAGATCTTTAATTGATCTCTTCTTTTTTATTTTTTATTTTTTCATTTTTTCATTTTTCATTTTTCCATTTTTCATTTTTCTTTTAATATTTAAATTTAAATGAATTACAACATCTTCTTTTTCAGATTTAAAATTTTAATATTTTTATTATTCTTTTTCCAAATTTTAAAAGGTTTGTTGTAAAATAAAAAGAAAAATCTAATTTTGAAAATGATCAATTTGATCAAATCAAATCTAAAAATAAAAATAATCAAAATAATAATCAAAATAAAAATAATCAAAATAAAAATAATCAAATCTAAAAAGAAAAATAAAATAAAAATAATAAAAATAAAAATAAAAAAGGTGATCAAAATGAATTAACAAATTATCAAGAAATATTAACTAATTTAAGTAAGTAAAAAATTCAAAAGAAATTTAAAATAAAAATTTATTCCATTTTTTTTTAATCAAAAAAAATTTAAAATAAATAAAAGTGAAAAATTATGAAAAATTTCAACAAATTTCTGAACAAATAAATGGAGAAATTCCAATTCTTCTTAAAGAAAAAAATAATACAATTTGTGAAACAATAGAAGCTGAAAACTTCAATTATTCAACATTTGAAACAATTCTTACAATGTTTTCAAGATTAAATGATGAAGAAGGAAAATTGGTTTCAATCTTAAATTTTGAAAATCTAAATTTTGAATTAGAAAACAATTCAATTTTGAATGGGAATGAAACTTGTTGGAATTATTTAAATCAATCTTTAAAGCCGTTCTCAAATTTTTCAATGAATATTCAAGAAAATATCCAAGAAATTTTCCAAATTAGATTGAAAGTGGAAATTTTGAAAAATATTCAATTTATTCAACTGCTTTATAAAAATGAAACTAAAATTATTTGGGATCAGATTGTAGGAAATGAATCACAAAATAGTGAAAAAAAAGAAATTGAAACACTTTATGAAAAAATTGATCAAAAACAAAGTGATTTAGAAATAGTAAAATCAAAATGGCAAGAAATTGTGGTTGATTTAAGTGATTATTTCCAAGAAAAAACTCAAATATTTTTGCAATCAAAGTTGGAAATTTTAAAACAAAATATGATTTCAAGTGGAGTTTCTTTTTCAGTTGCAAATTCTTTATATAATACTCGGTTGGAATTTATTCAAGAATTGATTGAATTATTTTCAGTTTTGAAAGAATTTGCAACAATTTCTTTGATGGCAGATAGAATTTCGATTGAAGATATGAGTTTTGTTGAATTATCAAATCTTGTTGAAAATATTAGCAATCATTTCGAAACAAAATATATTGAAACAATTTTAAGTACATTTAATTTAATTGGATTTTCTTCACAAAAATTATCAACAGTTCAAACAGAACTTGATTTTTTGGAAATGTGCGAAAATTATGTTCTTTGGGCAGGAATATTAAATTCTCTAATCCAACAACAAGGAATGTTAGAAATGAATTCAGAACAAGAGTGTGATTTTCTGAATTATCCTCCAGATGAGTGTTTAAATGAAACTCTTTATAATTGGGAAAGGAATATTGAAAATTTTAATCAATTTGCAACTTCAATAACAAATTCGATGCAAGAAGTGATTCTTGTGATTAATTCAGAACATCTTTCTCAGCCTGATAATGTTATTATTTCTTGCTGGAAATTGAAAATAGAAACAAATTCAAGTCTTCGTTATTGTCATCTTCTTTTAGATAGAAATATTTTTTTGGAGTTTTTAGTAAATAATGAAACTGTGATTAAAAGTGATCAACAATATCAAAACAATATGGAAAATATTGAATGTTTGTTTGAAACTCCTTTAAATTTATCATTTCTAAATGATTCATTAAATTTGGATTGTAATGTTGAATTTGATTTTTATAGAACTGAGGAAAAATTTGGAGATTATTCATGTGTAATTAAGACAACAAACATTAGTATACATAATGGAGATTTTTTGAATTTTAGAGAAAATCAAAATGAAAATGAAAATCAAAATCAAAATGAAAATCAAAATCAAAATCAAAATCAAAATCAAATCCAAAATCAAATCCAAATCCAAATCCAAGAAGAAGAATGCCCATCTTTTTATTGTGGAATTGATGTTTATTGTGATACAGAAGGAATAAAAGTTTGTGAAGCAGGCTTTTATTCACCAGCAGGAGATTGTAATCAATATAATTGCACAACAAAACCAAATTATCCATATCCAAAATCAATGGTGTATACATCAAATGGAAATGGAGAAGATAATTGTGAATTTGCATGTGAAATTGAAGGATATTATTTGTCATTTGAATGTGAGCTTGTATCACCAGGAAGATTTTCTCCAGCAAAAACAAATGGATGGTTTTCATGTGAAAACAAGCCAGATAATGATTCAATTGCTATATATACACAACAAGAACTTATGGGTCCTCAATGTCCTTTTCTCTGCATTCTTCCTGATTTTTATAAAGATTCTAATAGCTGTTTGCCTAGTGAAATTGGGTTTTATTCTCCTGAAAATAATAACTCAAACATTCCTTGTTCCTTCCCCTTTTTACTTCCTTTATTTTTACAAAGTTTTTCAAGTTCTGGTCATGGATTTGATAATTGTGAAATTTATCAACCTTTTCAATTTTATGCTCAACTTCCTTCCAAAAATTTACTAATTGTTCCCTTTTCTGTAGAATTTTGGATCAAACCAGAAAATTCTAGTTTTGAAAATGTTTATATTGTTGGAGTTGATCCTTTATTTGATGTTTTTTTGCAACAAAACGAATCACAAGAATCCTCAAAAATTAGTGTTTCATTTCTTCTTGAAAATGGAACAAAATTCATTTTTAAATCAAATGATTTTTATATTGATTTTTCAAATTGGAATCATTTTGCAATTTCTGTTAATTCAACTTGTATTTTCTTTTATGAAAATGGAAAGCTCATTTCAATTGAGAGAATTGATTCAAACCGAGTATCAATTAAACATTTATCTGAAGATGATGTTTGTATTTTTTTTCTTGGAACAAAAGACGAAGCAAATTTTCTTGAATTTGTAAGTTTGGATGAAATCAAGATTCATTCAAATTTTTTAGAAAGAGAAATGGTTGGATTTTTCCAAACTAACCATGTAATTTCTGTTGGATGTTCATCACCTTATGAGATTTGTGGAGGAGTTTGTTATGAACCTTGTGGATTTGGATCAATTAGAGATGAAAAGTAAAAAATATTCAAAAAAATATTCAAAAAAATATTCAATTTATTAAAAAATATTCAAAATTCTAGTTGTTCTTGTATTTGCGAAAATCCTCAAGAAGAAATCTGTATTCCTTCTAATAAATGTGTTCCAAAATGTATGAACAAACTAAAACATATTAATATAACAGAGCCATGCAAATGTGATTGTGAGAATGGAGAAATCAAAACATTACAAGGGAGATACATTACATTAGAATCAACAACTTGTTGGGGAAATTGCACTGATTATGATCAAATAGGATTTGGTGAAATTGAATTATTCAATGAAAAACTAGAAAAAATACAAGTGACAAATTGCACAGAAGCAGGAGATGATTCTTCAGGGATAAACAACACATGCAACAGAATATTTGATGGAAATTTCACAAGCACAGATCCAAATGATCAATTTATCAGCCAAATAACAGGTTACTTGAGAATATCACTTGATCTTGGGAAACAATACAACATTTCATTGGCAAAACTTTATAATTATAATTCAATGGGAAACACAGAAAAAGGTGTTTTTTTGATGAATATTTTTGTTGCTGATGAAAATTCTTATTTGTTGCCAAATGGAAATATTGAGATTAATACTTCGAATGCTGGCTCTCTTATTGTAAATAATTTCCAAGTTCCAATCGCAAGTGGAGAAATTGGAGTTCCATTTGATCCTTTAATTTTGAATTCAAGTATTTTGATTGAAAATGCAAGTTCTTCTTTGTTAGATTGTGTTCCTTGCCCTCAATATTCAATCTCAAGTAATTATCCTCGCAGTTCTTTTTCAGATTGTGTTTGTGGTTCAATGTTTGTTTTGATGAATAATCAGTGTGTCTATCTAGAAAATCAGCTTCTTCAGCCACATTTTATTGGATTTGAAGAAAAATCTTTTAAGAATCAAGAAAATTTGATTTTCACACAAAAACAAAATATCAATGAAATTGAAGAATCCCGAAAGTTCAGCGTAACTATTCCATCAGGAACTCGTGTTTATATCAGCAATCCAAATAACGAAAGTGTTCCTGAGTCCGTAATAAGAATAGAATTTGAGGGGGAAACACCAACTAGAACATCTCCCAAGATTAATGGATCAAATTATTTCACTTTGACGAAGCCAAATAATCAATACATTGTCAATATAATTGCAGAACATGTAGATTATCAATTGAGTCCAATGTCAACTGGGATATTCCTCACTCGAGATCAACTAGAATCTGTTTATTATGAACCAATTGATCAAATTTATAATGAAGAAAATTGTTATTCAATCTCAGTAAATATTTCACTTGGAACAAATCAAACAGAGAAACTATCTGGTATTTCGATTAGATACACAACAGATGGTTCAGATGTGAGCCAATTTTCTACAATTTTTAATACCAGTTCAATTTATATTACACAAAATACAATTCTCACTACTCAAGCATTTTTGGAAGGTTATGATCCAAGTGACATCAATATATTCAACTTCTCAATACTCCAAGAATCAATTAGTTCAGTTGTGATTTCCAATCTCGAGACTATTAATAATAATATTTATGTGTGCTCTCAAAGTATGATCAATTTATCAACAACAAATGGAGGAATAATTGAATATTCAGTTAATAACTCAGAATTCCTTGTTTATTCAAATCCTTTTGCTCTTCCGAATCCTTCTTTAGAATCTTTTTTGGATCTGAAAGCAAAAGTTGTTATGGATCATCATGTTGATAGTGAGATCCAAAATTTTACAATTCATATCCTAAAGAAATTGCCAACTCCTTTAATTAAATTTAATCAATCAACGGATTCAGTTGAAATTTTATTATCAGAAAATGAACAAAATTTCTCACAAGAAAATCATCTTGTGATTTTATATTGCAATATTGAAGGAGAAAAACCCCAAAATTTAATGGATTTAAATTCTTTGAATATTGCTGATTATAGATTCAATAAATCCTTTTGCGTTTCTGAGAAACCTTGTGTTTATTCGAGCGCAATTTATATTAATGGAAACATGACAATATCTGCAATTATTAAGGATTTAACACAAAAATATTTTGTAAGTGATGATGCAATTGAGACTTTTCAACCAATTTTTGATTCTGAATTTTTGGAATCAAATACTTATTCTTTCGTTTCTAAAAGTTTAGCTACTTTGCTGGTTATTTTATTGTTTTCCGTTTTGAATACTGGAGTTTTTATGTTCAAAATGAAAAGACATAAAAAATTTCTTGATTCTTATTCAAGTAAATTAATTAATTTTATTCAAAAAGAATGTAAGTTTTGCAAAAAGTTAACTTTTGTTCGTTGGTGGAAAATTGGATTTGATAAAGAATTTATAAGTTTTGAGTCTTGTAAATCATGTGCATATGAAAAGAAAGCAATATTAAGTTTAAAAAGTAAATTTGGACTAAAATTTATTGATCCAAAAAAAAAAAATTTTTTTTTTATTTAATGTTTTAATTTATTTATTTTTTTTTTAGCTAGAAATTCTCAACAAAATCATCTTCAAAATTCTTCTCAAGATTTAAAAATTTCTTCTGATTTTGATCAATCCATTTTTTCAATTTCAAATGATGAAAATCAAAAAATCCATGAAAGAAATATTTTGAAAGAAAATGAAAAAGAAAAAGAGGAAGAAAATGATCGAAAAAGAACAATTTCAAAAATATTTAAACAAAAAAGAAACAAAATGATTTTGGATCTTAATAAAAGTTTCAGAAATTCAACATTAAAAGATTTATAACAATAAAACTTATCAAATTAAATCAAAATTAACAATTTAAAATGAGGAAATTAAAATTTCAAAAAAATTTTTTTGATTTTCATTTTTTTGGTTTTCATTTTTTTTCTTCATCATTTTGATTTAATACTAAGTTCATAAATAAAATGGATTTTACGAAATTAAGAACAATATTTCCAACTGAATTTTTAGAGTCAAAATTAAAAGAAGGAAAAAGAAATGATGACAGAAAAACGGAAGATTTCCGAAAAATAGTATATGTAACAGGAACAATAACAACATCACATGGCTCATCTATTGTGAAACTAGGAAAGACATCCGTAATTTCCGCTTTGACAGCAGAGGCAGTTGCAATTAATGAAAATGCAGAAAATCAAGGAATTTTTCAATTATCAGTTAATTTTCTTCCAATTTGTTCACCAGAAATTACACATGATTCCCAGCCAGACGAAGATAAAGCCATCCAGCAGCATATATATCGTCTAATTAAAAACTCTAACGCGATTGATTTCGAAAACCCTTTATTCAAAATTGATTCCCATCATGTTCTGTGTTTGAATGTTGATGTTTACTGCTTAAATCATGATGGTTCAATTTTTGATGCTGCTTTGATTTCTGTGTTTATGACTCTGTTTCATGCAAGAATACCCGAAGAAATATTCAGGGTTTCTCAAGAAGAAAAGATTGATTCTTTAAATGGGGAAAATTTATCAACTGTCAAAAATGACAGCTATGAAAAACCTTTTGAGATCTTAATTGATGATCAAAAGAAAAAATTTTTTGAAATTCCAATTAGAAATGTTTTATTTCCAATTACTTTTGGTTTTTTTCGTGAATATTTACTTGCAGATCCAACATCAGAAGAAGAAAAAGTTTTGGATTCTCAATTTACAATTGTTTTTTCAAGTGATGGTTCAATTTGTTCAGTTTATAAACCTGGCGGTAAAATTATTATTGAAAAAAAGATTAAAAAATGTTTTGAATTGGCAAAAAAAAGAGTAGAATTTTTAAAACAAAATGTATTTTCTTCCTCTTTTAATTCAAAAGAAAAAAATAAAATAAATAAAAAAATAAAAAATTACTAATTTTTTTCAAAAGATTAATAATTTAAAAAATAATTTTCTTTTTCTTTTTTTTTTTTCATTTTTTTCATTTTCTTTTTTACTTTTTTTTTCAATTTAAAAAAAAAAAAAATTACTTTCTTTTATTTTTAAAAATGGCAGCAATTTGGTTTTTAGGTTCTTTAGTTGCACATGGTTTAAATTTTGTAATTAAAATTTTTCTTTTCTTTTTTTTAAAAATTTAATAATAAATTTTAATTCAACAAATAATTTTAATAATTTTAATAATGTTATTAATAAATTTAATAATAAATTTAATAATAAATTTAATAATAAATTTAATAATAAATTTTATAATAAATTTTATAATGAATTTTATAATAATTTTAATAATAATTTTGGTTTATTAAATTTAATAATAAATTTAATAAAATGAATTTAATAATGAATTTTAATAATGAATTTAATAATAATTTAATTCAACAAATAAATTTAATAATAAATTTAATAATAAATTTAATAATAATTTTAACAATAAATTTAATAATAAATTTAATAATGAATTTAATAATTTTAATAATTAATTTAATAATAATTTTAATAACAAATTTAATAATAAATTTAATAATAATTTTAATTCAACAAATGAATTTAGCATAATGTTAATAATGCTATTAATAAATTTAATAATAATTTTAATAATAATTTTAATAATGAATTTAATAATTTTAATAATAAATTTAATAATAAATTTAATAATAAATTTAATAATAATTTTAATAACAATGAATTTAATAATAATTTTAATAATAATTTTAATAATAAATTTAATAATGAATTTAATAATTTTAATAATAAATTTAATAATAAATTTAATTCAACAAATGAATTTAATAATAAATTTAATAATTTTAATAATAATTTTAATAATAATTTTTAATTAATAATTTTAATAATTTAAATTTAATAATAATTTTAATAATGAATTTAATAATAATTTTAATAATGAATTTAATTCAACAAATTTAATAATTTTTTTTTTTAATAATTTTAATAATAATTTTAATAATGAATTTAATAATGAATTTAATAATAAATTTAATAATAAATTTAATAATAAATTTAATAATAATTTTAATAATAATTTTTAATAATAATTTTAATAATGAATTTAATAATAAATTTTAATAATAAATTTAATAATAAATTTAATAATAATTTTAATAATAATTTTAATAATAATTTAATAATAAATTTAATAATTGAATTTAATAATAAATTTAATAATGTTAATAATTTAATAATTTTAATAATAAATTTTAATAAATAAATTTAATAATAAATTTAATAAATAATTTTAATAATAAATTTAATAAATAATTTAATAATAAATTTAATAATAAATTTAATAATAAATTTAATAATAAATTTAATAATAATTTTAATAATAATTTTAATAATAAATTTAATAATAAATTTAATAATAAATTTAATAATAATTTTAATAATAATTTTAATAATAATTTTAATAATAAATTTAATAATGGGAATTTAATAATAATTTTAATAATAATTTTAATAATAAATTTAATAATGAATTTTAATAATAAATTTAATAATAAATTTAATAATAATTTAATAATAATTTTAATAATGAATTTTAATAATAAATTTAATAATAAATTTAATAATAAATTTAATAATAATTTTAATAATAAATTTAAATAATAAAAAGTTTAATTCATTTTAATAATTTAATAATAAATTTTACTAATAAAAAATTTAATAATTAAATTTGTCAATTTTGTTTTCTTTCTAATAAATTTATTAATAATTTTAATAAAAATTTAATAATTAATTTTAATAATCTTAATAATTTTCCCCTTTCCTTGCTAATAATAATTTTAATAATTTTAATAATAATTTTAATAATAATTTTAATAATCAATTTAATAATAATTTTAATAATTAATTTAATAATTTTAATTCAACAAATGATTTTAATAATAAATTTAATAATAAATTTAATAATAAATTTAATAATTAATTTAATAATAAAATTAATAATAAAATTAAAATTTAAAATTAAATTAAAAATTTAATAATAAATTTAATAATTAATTTAATAAATAATTTAATAATAAATTTAAAAATAAAATTAAAAATAATTAAATTTAATAATAAATTTTAAAATAATAAATTTAATTCAAAAAAAAATTTATTCAAATTAAAATGTTTAAAATAAAATTTAATAATAAATTTAATAATAAATTTAATAATGAATTTTATAATAAATTTAATAATAAATTTAATAATAAATTTAATAATAAATTTAATAATAAATTTAATAATAATTTTAATAATAATTTTAATAATAATTTTAATAATAATTTTAATAATAATTTTAATAATAATTTTAATAATAAATTTATTAATAATTATAATAATAAATTTAATAATTATTTTAATAATAATTTTAATAATAAATTTAATAATAATTTTAATAATTAATTTAATAATTATTTTTAAATTAAAAAGTTTGGGTTCATTCTTGCAATTAGTGCACTTGGTTCTTTTACTACAGTAGAAAAAAAATCAATGGGATTACAATTTGTAGTTTGCATTTTTGTGTTATTTCTTTTTGAATTCTTTTAGCACTTCAATTAATCCAAAAATTAACAGACAAAGCAAGAACATTTATTAATCTTTTAATTTTCCCTTTCCTTGCTTTATTGGTAATTGCAACAAACACAATTTATGTTGGATATTGTGTAGGTCAACCAAGTTGTATTGGAAAAAGTAGAACTTATACTGCTGGCTCTTCTTTTCAGTTTATCGCATTGGTAATTAAAATTCATTTATAAAATTTAAAATTAAAATTAAAATTAAAATTAAATATAAAATTAAAATTAAAATAAAAATTTAAAATTAAAATTAAAATTAAATTTAAAATTAAAATTTAAAATTAAAAATAAATTTAAAATTAAAATTAAAATTAAAATTAAATATAAAATTAAAATTAAAATTAAAATTAAAATTAAAAATTAAAATTAAAATTAAAAATTAAAATTTGAATCTTTAAAATTAAAATTAAAATTAAAAAAATTTGAAATTAAAATTAAATTTTGATTAAAATTAAAAATTAAAATTAAAATTAAAATTGAAATTAAAATTTTAAAATTAAAATTTAAAATTAAAATTAAAATTAAAATTAAATTTAAAATTAAAATTTAAAATTAAAATTAAAAAATTAAAATTAAAATTAAAATTAAATATAAAATTAAAATATAAAATTAGGTTATTTTGGATATTTTCCTTATATTCACAGCTGATTCAATTGAAGATTCAGATTCACAAAAGACTGGTGATCAGGTTTAATCCAATCATTTTAGTCTTTTTTATTTTTCTTTCTTTTTTTAATCAAATTCAAAAAAAACATCATTTTTTTTTACAAATTGATTACCAAAAAAAACACTTTTTTTTTGATTTTTCAAAGGAATAAAAATTGATTTTCAACTCTTTAATTTGTTTATTCTTAATGTTTTTCTTTAATCAAAAAAAAAAAATTTGAATTGAATTTAGTTTAGAAGTTTTGTTCAAAAAGTTTAATTTTCTTTTAATTTTCTTTTAAATCTTGATTTGGATTTTGATTTGGAATTTGATTTGAATTTTGATTTGAATCTTGATTTGAATTTTGATTTGAATCTTGATTTGAATTTTGATTTGAATCTTGATTTGAATTTTGATTTGAATCTTGATTTGAATTTTGATTTGAATTTTGATTTGAATTTTGATTTGAATCTTGATTTGAATTTTGATTTGAATTTTGATTTGAATCTTGATTAATTTCTTTATTAATTTCTTGATTAATTCCTTCTTTAATTTCTTGATTTGAATTTTGATTTAAATTTTGATTTGAATCTTGATTAATTTCTTGATTTGAATTTTGATTTGAATTTTGATTAATTTCTTGATTTGAATTTTGATTTGAATTTTGATTTAAATTTTGATTTGAATCTTGATTTGAATCTTGATTAATTTCTTGATTAATTTCTTGATTTGAATTTTGATTTGAATCTTGATTTGAATCTTCTTTCTTTTCTTCTTTCTTTTCTTGAACAATTTGAATTAATTCAAGAATTTTTGAATAAATTTTTTCTTTTGCTTGAGTTCCTATTGTAAAACTAAATAAAAATAAAAATAAAAAAAGTGGATCAAAAATTTATTAAATTATTGATTAAATTATTAATTAAATTATTAATTAAATTATTGATTAAATTATTTATTAAATTATTGATTAAATTATTTATTAAATTATTACTCTAAATGAGCAAAACCTATATTTTTTTGAACAAAAAAAGGAGCAAAACCTAATTCTGTCAAAAGAAATTCTTCAACATCTTTCAAATCACTAAGTTGGTCAATGGAACCATAAAAAATAGCTAAAGGAGGATTATTTTTCTGAAGCAAAGAAAGATCATATTCAGGAGGATTTGAAAAAGTAATTTGAGTTTTAAACTGATTTTTTTGGAAATCAAAATGCTTATTATTTTTGAAGTCATCAAAACCATAAGCCTTCATATTTTTAGGAACAGATCCATAATCAAAACGTTGGAATTTTCCTTTTCTAACAGCAATAGACCATTGTCTCATATTGAGAATAGAAGTTGAACCACCAAGATATTTTGAATATAAATTAAACTTAGTTTCGTCAAGCATTGATCCTTCAAACAATGAAAATAATCTTTTGAAATTTGAGTTTAAAGTTTGTTTTGAAGATGAAGTGACTTTTTCTGCAAATTTACGAATTAATGGTGAACTTGTTTTGAATTCTTTAAATCCATATTTTAGTAATAAATCTTCCGATTTGATTTTGGAAAGTGCTCTTAAAAATGGGTTTGTTATATGTTTTACATAGCAAACAGGTGCAAGAGCAATATAAAGATTGATTTTGGATGAAATTTCAAATTTCCGTTTGTTTTCTTCGTTTGTTTGATTTAGTTTTTGTTGTGCTTCAAATGCTAATGCTCCAAACATTTGTGTTGTTCCTTGACTGTGTCCAATGTATGTTAATTGCTTGGCTTTTGTGAATTCGAGAATGTAGTCGATATTTGCTGGAACATCATATTCTGCCATGTGTTGCCATCCAAAATTCCAATATTCAACATCTTTCATTTCGTAAATTTCATGTCCGGTACTTATTGAGTTTCCTCTTGAATTTGCAATGAAAACTTTATATCTTTTCAATTTTCAATTTTCAATTTTAAATATTTTAAATTTGGAAATAATTATTTAAAATTTTGGATTTAAATTTGAATTGAAATAAATATTTTAAATTTAGAAATAAATATTTTAAATTTTGAAATAATTATTTTAAATTTAGAAATAATTATTTTAAATTTGGAAATAAATATTTTAAATTTAGAAATAAATATTTTAAATTTGAAATAAATATTTTAAATTTTGAAATAAATATTTTAAATTTAGAAATAAATATTTTAAATTTAGAAATAAATATTTTAAATTTGGAAATAAATATTTTAAAATTTTTTGAAATAATTGATATTTTAAATTTAGAAATAATTATTTTGAATTTAGAAATAAATATTTTAAATTTGGAAATAAATATTTTAAATTTTGAAATAATTATTTTAAATTTAGAAATAATTATTTTGAATTTAGAAATAAATATTTTAAATTTAGAAATAAATATTTTAAATTTGAATAAATATATTAAATTTGAATAAATATATTAAATTTTGAAATAAATATTTTAAATTTAGAAATAAATATTTTAAATTTTGAATGAAAAATTGATCTAAAATAACAAACCCTTGATCTGCTAAAATTATTGCTAATGAATCTTTTTTATTAATAACCCAAGAAAATGCAGTATCACAAACTCCATGTTGTAATAAAACTACTGGTTTGTTATCTGATTGGTTTTCTAAATTTAATTCCGGTTTTTCAATTTCAAATAAACAAAGATGATAGCCATCTTCTGTAAAAACTGTATGTTGTTCAATAGAATAACCCATTTCTCTAATAAATATATTTATATTTTTTTCATTGAAATTTTTTTTTGATTTAATTTTTCCAATTTTATCATAATAATCTTCTTAATATTAATAAATCATACGAAACAAATTCAATAAATTCTTGAGCTGGTTCAAATACTGGATTAATTGTTGATATTAGTTTTTGACTTTGTTGATGAAGAAAATCTTTTTTTTTGGATATTTCATCTTTGAAAAAATTATAAACTTTTCCTGAATCTTTTTTTGTTTCTTCAAATATATCACTAAAACCTTTTTTGAATGAATTGAATATATTTCCAACATCTGAAAATATTGAGGAATTGTCTTTAGATTCTTCTTTAATTTCTTGATTTGAATTTTTATTTGAATTTTGATTTGAATTTTTATTTGAATTTTGATTTGAATTTTGATTTGAATTTTCTTTAATTTCTTCTTTAATTTCTTGATTTGGATTTTGATTTGAGTTTTGATTTGAATTTTGATTTGAGTTTTGATTTGAGTTTTGATTTGAATTTTCTTTTTCTTTTTCTTTTGAATTTTCTTTTGAATTTTCTTTTTCTTTTGAATTTTCTTCTTTAATTTCTTGATTTGAATTTTGATTTGAATTTTGATTTGAATTTTGATTTGAATTTTGATTTGAGTTTTGATTTGAATTTTCTTTTTCTTTTTCTTTTTGATTTGAGTTTTGATTTGAATTTTCTTTTTTTTTTGAATTTTCTTTTTCTTTTGAATTTTCTTTTTCTTTTGAATTTTCTTTTTCTTTTGGATTTTCTTTTTCTTTTGAATTTTCTTTTTCTTTTGAATTTTCTTCTTCTAAATCATCTTGAAATTGCTCTTGAATAATTTTTTTTCCTGTTGTAACAATTTTTTCAACTGAAGTTGTAAGTTTTCTCCAAGTATTTCCAAACATAAAAAAAATGAAAAAAAATGAAAAATGAAAAATGAAAAATGAAAAATGAAAAATGAAAAATGAAAAATAAAAAATAATTTTTTTTAAATTTGATTTTGATTTAGATTTAGATTTTGATTTATATTTAGATTTATATTTAGATTTAGATTTATATTTAGATTTATATTTTGATTTTGATTTATATTTAGATTTATATTTAGATTTAGATTTAAATTTTGATTTTGATTTTGATTTTGATTTTGATTTTGATTTAGATTTAGATTTAGATTTAGATTTAAATTTAGATTTAGATTTAGATTTAAATTTAGATTTAGATTTAGATTTAGATTTAAATTTAGATTTAGATTTAAATTTTGATTTAGATTTAGATTTAGATTTAGATTTAGATTTAGATTTAGATTTAGATTTAGATTTATATTTTGATTTATATTTTGATTTTGATTTATATTTTAATTTAATTTTGATTTAGATTTAGATTTTGATTTTGATTTAGATTTAGATTTAGATTTTGATTTTGATTTAGATTTAGATTTTGATTTTGATTTTGATTTAAATTTAGATTTAGATTTAGATTTAATTTTGATTTTGATTTTGATTTAGATTTAGATTTAGATTTAGATTTAGATTTAGATTTAGATTTAAATTTAAAATTTATTTTAGATTTAGATTTAGATTTTTATTTTTGATTTTGATTTTGATTTGATTTAAATTTTGATTTTTGATTTAGATTTTGATTTTGATTTAATTTTGATTTTGATTTAGATTTTTGAAAGGAAAAATTTTTCATTTTTCATTTTTTTTTTGATTTTTATTTTGATTTTTTGATTTTGAAATGAATTTTGATTTTGATTTTGATTTTGATTTTTGATTTTTGATTTTGATTTATATTTGAAATTTTGATTTTATTTTAAACGATTTACAAACACAAGATTTACATTTATATTTAGATTTTGCATTTTATAATTTTTGGATTTAAAATTGGATTTAGATTTGAACAAAAATTTTGATTTACATTTAGATTTAAAAATTATGCATTTTTGATTTTGATTTAGATTTAAATTTTTTTTGATTTTGATTTGAAAATTTGGATTTCCTTTTTGATTTGGATTTTGATTTGGAATTTAGATTTTTCCATTAATTTAGATTTAGATTTGAGGTTGCAAATTGAAAACGGTTTAATTTTAAATTTAAATTTAAAATTTGCATTTAGAAAATGATTTAGAAAATCATTTAATTTTGCATTTAAATTTAGAAAAATGAATTTTGGGTTTTGATTTTGATTTTTCTTTTGATTTTTGATTTTTATTTTTGATTTTAGATTTTGATTTTGATTTCGATTTTCATTTTGGATTTTGATTTCCATTTTGGGATTTTGATTTTGATTTTTCTTTTTGATTTCGATTTAAAAGCAAAACGAATTTTGATTTTTGATTTTGATTTTTGATTTAGATTTGAAAAATTCCGTGCATTTTGAATTTTTAAATTTTGCTTTGAAGAACAAAAATGGATTTGGATTTTTGATTTGGATTTTGAAAATGACGATTTTCGATTTAAATTTTTGATTTGATCATTTTGGCAAAATTTTCAAATTTCAAAATTTGATGGTTTCGATTTTATTTACATTTTTGAAATTTTGATTTTGATTTTGATTTAGATTTTAATTTTGATTTAGATTTGCATTTTGATTTTGATTTAGATTTACATTTAATTTTTATTTAGAATTTAACAATTTTGATTTAAATTTAATTTAAATTTATTAGATTTAGTATTTAGTCTTTTTTCCCCATTTTGATTTAAATTTTTAATTTACGATTTTTGATTTAGATTTTTCGGATTTAAATTTACTTTTATTTTTCATTTGATTTTGATTTTGATTTTGATTTATTTTATTTAGATTTTTTTTATTTTTGATTTTTGATTTTTATTTAGATTTTGATTTTAGATTTAAATTTGGATTTAAAAATTTGATTTAAATTTAGATTTTAATTTAGATTTAGATTTTGATTTTGATTTAGATTTAGATTTTGATTTTGATTTTGAATTTTTGATTTTTAAATTTATTTCCTTTAGATTTTGATTTTGATTTTGATTTTGATTTAGATTTTGATTTAGATTTAAATTTAGATTTAGATTTAAATTTTGATTTTGATTTAAATTTAGATTTTGATTTTGATTTTGATTTTGATTTAGATTTTGATTTAGATTTAGATTTTGATTTTGATTTTGATTTTGATTTAGATTTAGATTTATATTTTGATTTTGATTTTGATTTAGATTTAGATTTTGATTTAGATTTAAATTTGGAGATATCAAAAAAAAAGGAAAAAATTTTTTTCATTTTTTTCATTTTTCTTTTTTCATTTTTTAATTTACATCTTAATAATAATAAAAAAAATGAATTCAAAACAAGATAATAAAGCATTTTTTGAAGCACTTAAAAACGCAGAATTTGAAATTGCAGACAAAATTTTCAACGACAAACGACCATTACAAACACAAGATCCAACAACAGGAAATACACCATTGCATTTTATAATGATTGGATGTTCAGAAATGAGGATCAAAAAAAATGAACAAAAAGAAACAAAAAACAAACAGAAATTTCAAGAATTATTAAATATTTTGATGTCAATTGATGAAAATCTTTTTCGATTAAATAAAAATTCAAAATCTCCTTTGCATTTGGCTTTTGAATTGGAATTACTAGATGTTGTTCCATTACTTGTCGATCGCATGATTGAGGTTCAAAAGAAATATGAAAACGGTTCTAATTCAAAAAAACAAATTCTGTCAAAATTCAATGAAGAAAATGATCCGAAAAAAAAAATCAAAAATCAAAATCAAAAACGGAAAAAAAATCCGAATAAAAAATGGGTTTTTGAAAAACAAAAGGATCTTCTTCACTACAACATTCTTTATTCGCCTGATGACTACACAACATTCAACAAGCTTCTGACATCGAATTTCATTTCGGATTATTTCCAAACATTTGGGGAGGATGAAGAGACTTTTCTTCATTTCTCGGTGAAAAAAAAAGCAAAACGAATTGTTGGATCAACACTTTTATATTTAGACAATCGAAGTGAAAAATTCCGTGCAGAATTCATATATAAATTGATGCTTATGAAGAACAAAAATGGACTTGGAGCATTGCAACTTGGATTGAGTGAAAATGACGAAGATTCGGCAGAAATTGTCGACATGATCATGCAGGCAAATCTTCCAAATCATGTCAAAATACTGATGGTTTCGCCGGTACATAACGGAAATGGGGACAATTCTCTTCATCTTGCAATTAAATCGGGAATGAAAAAAAATATTATACTTGAACTGGCAAACACAAACAATCTTTTATTGTCCCAATTTAACAATCAAGGTCTGTCTCCGCTCAGTATTAGCATCAAGTATTCACGTCTGGATGTTCTTCCCCATTTGCTCGACTTGAAAAATTCTGAAGACGTTATTTTTGATATCGCGATTTTTCGGAATGAAAATGCACTTGTTACTTTGCTTGATTGGATTAAGGATCTCCCTCTTTTTTTTGAACGCGTTATGTTCGATTCTTCTTTTAATGTTGCTGAAGTGTTTACTCTTCAATATTGGCGTCGAGGAATTGAAATATTGGAATCCAAAAATATTCCGTTAAAAAATAGTTCAGGAAATCCTACTTTAATAAATATTTCCTGCAGGAATAATTATATTGATTTAGTCGAATTTTTCTTGTCAAGAAATCATCCTGTTAATCTTGATAATCATGGGTTTTCTTGTCTTGCTTTTTCTATTTTTAATCGTAATATTCAGCTTATTAAACTTCTTTTAAGTCATAAAGCTAGTGATCCTTTTTGTATTGCAATTGCTGTTATTGTTGGTGATGTTGATGTTCTTAATTTACTTCTTGAAGATGAAGTTTCTTGCAAGTTTATTAATACTAAGATTTATACAGTTTCTCCACTTTCTCAAGGTAGGATTTAAGATTTAGGATTTAGGATTTAGGATTTAGAATTTAAATTTTAAAATGAAATTAGATTAGAAATTGATTAGAAATTAATTAGAATTTAATTAGATTTAATTAGATTTAAATTAGAAATATATTTTAATTAGAAATAGATTTAAATTAGAAATAGATTTAAATTAGAAATATATTTAAATTAGAAATAGATTTAAATTATAAATTGATTTAAATTAGAAATATATTTTAATTAGAAATAGATTTAAATTATAAATTGATTTAAATTATAAATAGATTTAAATTAGAAATATATTTAAATTAGAAATATATTTAAATTAGAAATATATTTAAATTAGAAATAGATTTAAATTAGAAATAGATTAAAATTAAAATTAAAATTAAAATTAAAATTAAAATGTATTAAATTTAATTTAATTTAATTTAATTTAAATATTATAAAGCATCTTTAAAACCAGAAAACTGGAAATTAGAACCAAACAAAGATCAAATCCAAACACTAAGCCCTTTAGTAATTGCACTAATACTTGGAAAAACACATATATGTGAAATTCTTCTCAAAAATAACGCAGATTGCAATTTCGAAAACGAACAACCACTCTGCATTGCAACAGCAAATTCCAAACACGAAATAATGAAAATAATTTTAAAATACGGGGGCAAAATCAAGACAGAAAAAGAAGCAAAATTTGATCCAATAAGCATATCAATAGAAAAAAAAGATTTGGAAGGATTGAAAATATTATTTAAAGAACTTGAATGCAGAGGAGAAACAAAGGAAAATATTCTCAAGAGAAAAAACAACCAAGGATATCCTGTTCTTCTTCAGGCTGTATCAGCAAATTCAAGTGAAATTGTATCCTATCTCCTTTCAATAGGAGCAGACCCAATTTATGCTGATAAAACAGGAATCACTTCTTTGCAATTGGCTGTTTATTTAAAAAATTATGAAATTATGCAAATTCTTATTAGAAATGGAGCATTGATTAAATATTTTTCTTTGAAATCACATCTTGCTTCCTTTTCTGCTGATTATATACTCAAAATAAGCAAGAAATTTGATTTTGAAGAATTCCAATCTCTTCGCAAAATCGATTGGGAAATTGGACAAAATGAAGTTGATATTCATTTTGAAAAAAATAGCAATGTTTTTCAGGATGGAATTCTCCACAAAAATCAACAGGTTCAGGTTTATATTTTCCCTCAAATAAAACAGGGAATAGAAGCTCAAGAATTCGCGAAATTTCGGAATAATATTGAAAAATATCTTGGTTTTAAACAAAAGGATTTATTGCTTCAAATTGAAGGATTATGTTTTTTTTCCGAAATTTCACGCTATTCAATTGTTTATGAAAAATGTTTCTCAACAAACTTAGATTTTTTCAATTTGTTAAATATAATATCTCGTCGAGTTTTGGAAAATAGCAAAAAACCAAGAATTCTCATTTTAGTCGCAAAAACTTTAGAGTCACTTCATCAAGAAAAATTATATCACGGAAATTTATCACCTTCCTTTATTTTTTACAACACCGAAACAAATCGACTCAAAATTGCAAATTATGGCGGTTTTTTTTCGCCTTCTTTAAAAATTCGTGCTTTAAATCAAAATCCACCTCTTTATTCTGTTTTTCTTTCACCTGAAGAATGCACTTCTCAAAACAATAATGTTTCTTCTTTGGATTTTGATCACACTTTGTCTGATATTTTTTGCTTGGGTCTTTTGTCCTGTTTTCTTTTTTCTTCTGATGATTCTTTGATTTCGCGTTTTCTTCTTCAAATGATTGATCCAGTAAATTCTTCAAATTTAGTTCAAATTATTGATTCTTTTTTTGAAAGTGTTAAATTGAATTTACCTGATGATATTCGTGATTCTGTTTATCAATGTTTGAATTTTGAACCAAAAAAAAGAATTCCAATTAAAAAGTTTATTAATGAAATGGAAATTTTCAATGAAAAAGAGAATAAGAAAAAGAATTAAATTTTAAATTTTAATTCAAATTCAAATTTAATTTAATATTTTGATGTGAAAATTTTGTTTTATTTTTTAATTTAATTTTTGATAGCAATTCATCAAAAAATATAAACGAACAAAATTAAAACTTCAAAAAAGAAAAAAAAAACTTTTAAATACAAAAATATCATTTCTTTTATTAAATTTTTTCGAAACTGAATGAAAAGAAAAATTCAAGAAAAGGAATTTTTTTTTGAGATTCAGAAAGAGGCCAAATATCAGCAATTTGAGATAAAGTTGATTTACATTTTTGGATTGAAATGAATTCTTTTTTTGGATTTTGTTCAGGAAAAAGAATAGAAAGAGCTCTTTGGTGATTCATTAAAGCAAGTTGAGATCCAAATTTAAGAATAAACAATCCAAAAATTTCTTCTTTTCCCAAAATTTCTGCATCTTTGATTTGTTCTGATGTTAGTGAGTCAATATTGAGTAAGCTTTTGTTTGATAATTCTTGTGTTTGTGTGTTTTGTTCTTGCATTTGTGAAAGGGATGGTTCCATTTTGCTTTTGATTTCTTCAACACTTATTTTTACTACAATATCATCTTGATATAATTGAATTTTTTCGTGAAGTGTGTTTCGAATTTCTTCGATTTGTAAGTTGTCTTCTTTTTGTCTTTTTTTCTTATCTTTTTTATTATCTTTTTTTTGATCTTCTTTCTTATCTTTTTTATTATCTTTTTTATTATCTTTTTTATTATCTTTTTTATTATCTTCTTTTTTATCTTTTTTCTTATTATCTTTTTTCTTATCTTCTTCTTTCTTTGGAATTTGATTTTGATTTTCTTCTTCTTTTTTTGGATTTTGATTTTGATTTTGATTTTCTTCTTCTTTTTTTGGAATTGTAATTGGAAATTGAATTGGAAATTGAATTGGTTTTTCATCTTTTTTTAGAATTGAATTTTGATTTTGATTTTGATTTTGATTTGTTTGATTTTGATTTTGATTTTGATTTGAATAATTTTTATTTGGAGTTTGATATGTTTGTTTTTGATTTGAATAATTTTTATTTGGAGATTGATAATTTTGGTTTTGATTTGAATAATTTTGATTTGTATTTGAATAATTTTTATTTTGATTTTGATATGTTTGATTTTGATTTGAATAATTTTTATTTGGAGATTGATTTGTTTGATTTTGATTTGAATAATTTTTATTTGGAGATTGATTTGTTTGATTTTGATTTGAATAATTTTTATTTGGAGATTGATTTGTTTGATTTTGGTTTTGATTTGAATAATTTTTATTTGGAGATTGATTTTGATTTGTTTGATTTGAATAATTTTTATTTGGAGTTTGATTTTGGTTTTGATTTGAATAATTTTTATTTGGAGATTGATTTGTTTGATTTTGATTTGAATAATTTTTATTTGGAGATTGATTTGTTTGATTTTGATTTGAATAATTTTTGTTTGGAGTTTGATTTGAATAATTTTTGTTTGGAGTTTGATTTGGAGTTTGATTTGAATAAGTTTGATTTTGATTTGAATGATTTTTATTTGGAGTTTGATTTGGAGTTTGATTTGGAGTTTGATTTGGAGTTTGGTTTGTATTTGAATAAGTTTGATTTTGATTTGAATAATTTTTGTTTGGAGTTTGATTTGTTTGATTTATATTTGAATAAGTTTGATTTGGAGTTTGATTTGTTTGAGTTTGATTTGAATAATTTTTATTTGGAGTTTGATTTGAATATGTTTGATTATTTTGCTTTTGAAAATCTAAAACGGCATTTCTAAAAACATTCTTAAAACCAGAATCATCATTTGGATTTTTTAATTCAGAAGAATTTGATTTTTGAGAACTTAAGGGAATTAAATCTTGATTAACAAATGTTTTTGAATTGCTTTGATTATTTGAATTGTTTTCGTTATTTGAATTGTTTTCGTTATTTGATATATTTTCATTTTTTGAAGAATCTTTTTGTTTGGGAATATAATATTCACTAAAAGTTTTTTCTAACCATTCACTCAATATTTCCTTATTATGAAATAAAACATTATCCTTTTTGGGATTTAAATTCACATCATATTCTGAAGGATCAATAGTTAACATAAAAACAACAAAAGGAAAACTTCGAGAAGAAGAGAAATTGCGAAATTTCTTATTAATAATCTTTGCAAAAAAACTTCCTTGAATTGGTCTTTTGTTGACAAAATAGAATTGATTATCAGCACGAGATTTTGTTAAAATTTTCAAATCGCTTGTATTTTGAGGAATAAAACACAATATTTCGGCTTGTATTTCTTTGAAAACATAGTGTATTTTAAAAAGTTGAGAAAATAAAGTTGTTCCAAAAATAGCAACAAGATTGTCTTCGAAACTTTTTGCGATTTGTTTAAGAATTGTAACGCTTGGGTCACTTCTGAAAACAAAACGGATTTCTGGATTAGCAACGCCATAGGAAGTGATCATTTTTTGGATTTCTTTAGATTCTTTTTTGAGTTTTGACTCTTGAAATTTTTTTCTGACAGGAAAATTTACGAAGAGATTTTCAACAATAACGGAAGTGCCTATTCCAACAGAAAGATGAGAACGGGAAAGAATTTCACCATTTGGACGAAATTCGATTTTTTCCCCAATTGGCTCATCCAAAGTTTGAGTTATAATTGTGACTTTTCCGGCAACGGAACAAATGCTGTTAAGTGCTTCTCCACGAAATCCAAAGCTTCTGAGTGTGGAAAGTTGAGTCACGCCTTGTATTTTTGATGTGTGATATCTTTTGCAGATTAAATCTCGATCATTTAGTGGAATTCCTGTTCCGTTATCTGTAACTGTGATTTGTTTTAATCCGTCACTTTGTAATGCTATTGAAATATTTGTTGATTTTGCATCCATTGAGTTTTCTGTTAGTTCTTTGATAACTGATGATATATCGGTTATGATTTGTCCTGAACATAATAATCTAATATCTGTTGTTGATAATGATTTCATATTAATTTTTAAAAAAAAATGAAAAAAAAAAATGAAAAATTATTTTTCTGATTTTTTTTATATTGTTCCTTTTTATTTAACAAAATTAAATTAAATTAAATTAAATTTGTTTTAGTTATTAATTGAAAAGGTTCTCAAATGGATTTATTGAAATCCAAAAAAAAAAAATTAGAAGAAGAAGAAGAAAAAGAAAAAGAAAAGTAGTAAAGAAAGAAGGAACAAAAGATCAAAAAAGATCGAAAAAAGAAAAAAGTGAAAAAAGTGAAAAAGTTAATAGAATTTTAATAATCGTAATCTTGATCTTCATTTTGATCTTCATCTTGAATTTCATCTTGAACTTCATCTTGAACTTCATCTTGAACTTCATCTTGCATTTCATCTTGAATTTCATCTTGAATTTCATCTTGTGGTTCTTCTAAAATTTCTTCCTTAACTTCTTCCTTAACTTCTTCTTTAACTTCTGGTCTTGTTAATGGTTTATTACTTCTAGGTGTTGATAAATTTGCTGTTTCATTTTTAAAGGCATCATAATGTCCTAAATATATATTTAATAATTTATAATTAATATTTAATATTTATATTTAATAATTTAATATTTAATATTTATTATTTAATATTTTATATTTAATTTATATTTAATATTTAATATTTAATATTTAATATTTAATGATTTAATATTTAATAATTAATATATTAATATTTAATATTTAATATTTTAATATTTAATATTTAATATTTTTATATTTTTAATATTTAATATTTTTAATATTTTAATATTTATTTTAATTATTTATTTTTATTTTTAATATTTAATATTTTAATATTTAATATTTTTATTTAATTTTTATTTTTAATATTTAATTTTTTATTTAATGATTTAATATTTAATATTTTATATTTAATATTTTATATTTAATATTTAATAATTAATAATTTAATATTTAATATTTAATAATTTTAATATTTAATAATTAATATTTAATAATTTTAATATTTATATTTAATATTTAATATTTTAATAATTAATAATATAATATTTATATTTAATAATTTTAATATTTAATTTTATATTTATTAATATTTAATTTATTTTAATATTTAATATTTAATGATTTATGATTTTAATATAATATTTTTTATTTTTAATATTTTTTATTTTATTTTATTATTTAATTTAATATTTTAATAATTAATATTTAATATTTATAATTTAATATTTTAATATTTAATGTTTAATATAATATTTAATATTTTATATTTTAATATTTTATAATTTAATATTTAATAATTTAATATTTTATATTTAATATTTTATATTTAATATTTTATATTTAATAATTTAATATTTAATAATTTAATATTTATAATTTAATATTTATATATTTAATAATTTAATATTTTTATATTTATTATTTAATATTTAATAATTAATTATTTATATATTTAATAATATAATATTTAATATTTAATTATTTAATTATTTAATTATTTATATTTAATATTTAATATTTAATATTTAATATTTTAATGATTTAATTAATAATTTAATATTTAATATTTTAATGATTTAATTAATAATTTAATATTTAATATTTTAATGATTTAATTAATAATTTAATATTTGATATTTAATGATTTAATATTTATATTTATTATTTAATATTTAAAGTAAAAAATTTTTTTTTATTGTTTAGTTTAATTTTACCTGTTGAGAGGAAAATTTGTTTAAAATGTGCTCCACAATAATATTGTTGATTGATCGCTCGATAATCTGATGCTGTTAATCTCTTTCCACAATGTTTGCATCTGTTATTATTTATTTATTATTTTTATTAAAATATTTTTTTTTTGAATGATCAAATTAAATTTAAATTTAAATTTAAAATTATTTTTGTTTATTTATTTTTTTTACTTAAAACATTTCTTATGAAAAGTAGTTCCATCAACATTAAGTCTTTCCATCAAATAAACTGTTTTTCCACAAACAGCACACTTTTCTGACATTTTTAAATTGTAAAAAAAAAAATTAAAAAAATTTAAAAAGAAAAAAATGAAAAATGAAAAAAAAGAAGAAAAAAAAAAATTTTTTTTAATTAATTTAAATTTAATTTAAAAGTGAGTTTGTTTATTGTGATTTTTTTAATTAAATTTAATTAAAAAATAAAAAATTAAAACTGTTTTCTTTTTCCTTATTTGATCTCTTAAATTATTTTATTGAAATTAAAGACTTGAATTTGTTTTGAATTTGTTTTGAATTTGTTTTCAAATAACAAAAAAGATCCAAAAAAAAAATTGAGAAGAAAATTTCGAAAAAGAGAAAAAAAAAAAAGAAAAATTGGAATTCAAAATTAATTAAAAATTCAAAATTAAAAATCAAAATTCTTATCAAGACCCATTTCTCCAAGAGAATCACCCAAAGTGGATTCATATTCAGGTTCGAAATTAGTTTTGACTGTGAACAATTTCTGGAGTTTTGAAGTGTGGTCATTTTTGAACCAAAGACCACGGAAAGCAAGAAAAGTTTGAACAATCAATTTTTTCTGATTTTCATTTTGGGAAGCAACTGCCATTTGGCCGGAATTTGATTTGAACAGCAAAAGAGTCTTTTTGGCGTTAGATTCAAGAAGCTCAATATCACTGTATGAAAAAGTAGTACTTCCGCGCTTTTTGATTCTTATCTTAATCCATTTGGAGGAGAATTTAAGAGTGCAATCCGGAACCAACTGACGCATCATAATTGAGACGTTAAATGACACTTTTTTTTTCGCTGTGAAAGTGTCAACAATTTCCTTGGTTGTTGAGGGGTCCATTGTCTTATTTGGCGCGACGTAAAAGCCTGTGTTGCTTAATTTGGAAGTGACGTTTTTTTTGCTTTCTTGTTTGATTTCACCGACATAAGCTTCCATAAAAAGAATAACTGTCTCAATAAAAATCTCTTTTGCTTCACTGTCAGCGAAAAAATACTCTGAATTGGAGCTGTTTTTTTTGCTGCGGACATTGACACGTATTTGCTCTGGATGGTCATCATGTGTCAATATTTCAACGTCGTCCCATTTGGGTCTTGTGAATGTCCCGTGTTTTAAGGAGTTTATTTTGAAATTTTTCTGCCGGAGTTTCAAGTACATGTCGACTTTTCTTTTTGTGATTGGGTTTATGTTTATTGCCTGGAAATTGTGTCTTTTCTGAGCAAAAATAGATTGTGCTTTTTCAAGATGTTTGAATTGGTGTTTTTTTTTGATGTTGTTAATGTCAAAAATGGTGTATAAATGCAAAGGGGATTCTTGTTTAATTTCTTCCTCTTCCGGCATTTCTACTTGAGGCGTTATTTTTTCTTCTTTAAGTTCCTTTTTCAATCTATAAGGAACTTCAAAATCTTGGAATTTGGATTCAAGTTCTTCCCACAAATTAAATGAAACACCAGCAATAAAAGTATCTAACGAAATGTTGTCAATTGAAGTGTTGTCGATTTTAAAATCAAATGCTAATTTTGGGTATTTAAGTTCTTCATAATCATCTAGGTCAATATAACTTTGTAATCTTGGGAAATGTTCAGGTAACTGTTTTACATCTTCTGTTTTAAGATCATCTGAAGATTCAATTTCCAATTCGCTCATATTAAGAATTTATTTAATAAAACAAAAAAAAAATGGAAAAAATAAATTAAAAAAATTAAAAAAAAATTAAAAAAAGCGAAAAATTATTTTTTTTTTCTCCTTTTTTAATTAAAAAAAAATAAAAAACAAAAACAAAAAACGGAAAAAAAATTTTGAATTAAAATTGATTTAATAACTTTAATAACTTTTATAACTTTTAAATAGATTCTTTTTAATTTAATTAATTTAATAAATTTAATGAATAAATTTAAATTAAAATTGATTTAATAAATTGAATACATTTAATAATAAAATTTTAAATTAAAATTGATTTAATAAATTGAATAAATTTAATAACTTTTAAATAGATTCTTTTTAATTAAATAAATTGAATAAATTTAATAATAAAATTTAAATTAAAATTAATTTAATATCTTTAATAAATTTTATAATAAAATTTGAATTAAAATTAATTTAATAAATTGAATAAATTTAATAACTTTTTAAATAGATTTTTTTAATTAAATAAAAATTTAATAATGATTTAATTAAATAAATTTAATGAATAAAAATTTAAATTAAAATTGATTTAATAAATTGAATAAATTTAATAACTTTTAAATAGATTCTTTTTAATTAAATAAATTGAATAAATTTAATGAATAAATTTAAATTAAAATTAATTTAATAAATTTAATAAATTTAATAAATTTAATAAATTTTTATAAAAATTTTAAATTTTAAAACTTGATTTAATTTAATTTAATAAATTTTATAACTTTTAAATTAAATTAATTTTAATTAATTAAATTGAATAAATTAATAATAAAATTTTGAATTAAAATTGATTTAATAACTTTAATAAATTTTATAACTTTTAAATAGATTCTTTTTAATTTAATAAATTGAATAAATTTAATAATAAATTTAAATTAAAATTAATTAAATTAATTTAATAAATTTAATAATAAAATTTAAATTAAAATTGATTTAATAAATTGAATAAATTTAATAAATTTAATGAATAAAATTTAAATTAAAATTGATTTAATAAATTTAATAAATTTAATAATAAAATTTTGAATTAAAATTGATTTAATAAATTTAATAAATTTTATAACTTTTAAATAGATTCTTTTTAATTTAATTAAATTTAATAAATTTAATGAATAAAATTTAAATTAAAAATTGATTTAATAAATTTAATAATAAAATTTTGAATTAAAATTGATTTAATAAATTGAATAAATTTTATAACTTTTAAATAGATTCTTTTTAATTTAAATAAATTGAATAAATTTAATGAATAAATTTTAAATTAAAATTGATTTAATATCTTTAATAAATTTTAATAACTTTTAAATTAAAATTCTTTTTTAATTTAATTAATGGAATAAATTTTATAACTTTTAAATAGATTCTTTTTAATTTAATTAATGGAATAAATTTAATAATAAAATTTAAATTAAAATTTATTTAATAAATTGAATAAATTTAATAATAAAATTTTGAATTAAAATTGATTAAATATATTTAATAAATTTTATAACTTTTAAATAGATTCTTTTTAATTTAATAAATTGAATAAATTTAATAACTTTTAAATAGATTCTTTTTAATTAAATAAATTGAAAAATTTTAAACTTTAAATATCTTTTTTAATTAAATAAATAATAAAATTTTGAATTAAAATTGATTTAATAACTTTAATAAATTTAATAACTTTTAAATAGATTCTTTTTAATTAAATAAATTGAATAAATTTAATGAATAAATTTAAATTAAAATTGATTTAATAAATTTAATAACTTTTAAATAGATTCTTTTTAATTTAATTAATGGAATAAATTTTAAATGTGATAAAATCATTTCTTTGTATTTTGTAGTTTCTCGTAACTTTCTATTTTGGTAACTAAATTTGGCTCTTGTTCATTTAATTGAAAATAATCCATTGCTTTCGCTAAATCTTCAATAATAGAATCAGTAATTTCCACATTCAATTTAATTTTTCCAGTATACAAATAATAAATGAGAATTTGAAAAGATTCAAAAGATATTCCTGAATATTCAGGTGATTCATTAGAATTGTCTTGAATCGACAAAAACATTCCTCTAAATAATTCACTTCTCATCCAAAGAATAAGCTTATGGACTTTGACTCGATGTTCATCTGAAACGAGAACAAAATCCTTGCTATTTTCATCATTATATAATTTTTCAAAATCCTCTTGAATATCATTATTCTTTGCAATTCTTTTAAGACAAGAAGGGATTTCTTGTTCAAAAACAAGCTTTAATTTGGATCCATAAATCGCTTTGAAAACATGATTTGCTTCTTGATAAGAAAGCGTTTCAATGAATTTTCCAAACAAATCCAAATTTTCATCACCAATTCTCAATTGAACAATCGAATTTATGAGCAGAAATAGGATTTTCATTTGTATCAAAAGTGATATCACATCCTTCTTGGCGCTCAAAAAACTGAAGAAGATCTTGAACAAGCGAAGAAACATAAGTGGAATAAAGGAAAGAATGGAAACTTCCAGCACTAACTTTGTATTCTTCCAAAGGAAACATCAAATCATTGATAGTCACCTCAACAGGAGTAGAATACGACTGGAAATTGCCTGTTCCAAGTGGTCCATAAGGATTGATTCCAAATGTAAATAATTTTCCGCTTTTGGTGAGCAGCAATGTATGGAAACAACCAGCATCAGCACGGATCACATCCTCATTTTCCAAACGGGAAATTTTGCGAAAACTTTTCAAATTTGCACCATGTCCCGAATATGATCCAGTACCAGAAGAATACACATAATGGCGTTCTTTTTCTTTAACAATCATAATTGAATGTTGATATCCAACAACAATATGTTTAACTTTTCCAATTTCGGGAATATTTTCAACTTGGACTGGCGAAGTGAAAGAAGTTTGATCACTTCCAATTCCAAGTTGACCAGATGAATTATTTCCCAAAGCAAATAAAGTGTTATCTTTTTTGAGAATGAAATTTGCTGAAGAGTAATTTCCTGAGAAGATTTTCTTTGTATTTGAAGTGATTAATGCAAGAGTTTCGACTCTAGAATTTGCTGAAATTTGACCGCTTGAACTTTCACCAAATCCATAAACATTTCCCAGTTGGGTCAATAATATAAGATGGGAAGAACCACAAACAATATCAACAATAAAGTCTGAATTGACTGGCAGGTCAACTTTAATTAAATCCTTTTCTTGAGGAACGACCTATAATTGACAGACTACTTAAATACAATTCTCCGTTTGTAGTCAAACAAGCATAAAATCCAAAACCTGATGATAATTTTTTCACATTTTGTAATTCAAGTGTTCTTTTCTTCCGTTCATTGCAAGAATATTCTATTACATTTCCTTCTTGTGTTAAAACAACTGTGTAATTGTGTCCTGATGATATTTGTTTGATTGGTGTTTCGTTAAGATCTGTAACTTGTGTTGGTGTTGCTACGTTTTGAGATTCTTTTTCTGTAAGCATTAAAGTAAAACCATGATTTGATCCCCATGACCAAATATCTTGAAACATTTTTAAAAAACAAAAGAAAAGAAAAGAAAAGAAAAGAGAAAAAAATGAAAAAAAATTTTAATCAATTTTCCATTTATTTTAATTTTTTATTTTAAATTTAATTTTAATTTTTGATTTTAATTTTAATTTTAATTTTTAATTTTAATTTTGATTTTAATTTTAATTTTAATTTTAATTTTTATTTTAATTTTGATTTTAGTTTTTGATTTTGATTTTAATTTTAATTTTAATTTTAATTTTAATTTTAATTTTAATTTTAATTTTAATTTAGATTTTAAATTTAAATTTAATTTTAATTTTAATTTTGATTTTGATTTTAATTTAGATTTTAATTTTGATTTTAATTTATTTTAATTTTGATTTTGATTTTAATTTTAATTTTAATTTTGATTTTGATTTAAATTTTAATTTTGATTTTGATTTTGATTTAAATTTTAATTTTGATTTGAATTTTAATTTTAATTTTAAATTTAAATTTAATTTTGATTTTGATTTTAATTTTGATTTTAATTTTGATTTTGATTTTAATTTTAATTTTAATTTTGATTTTGATATTTATTTAATTTTAATTTTAATTTTAATTTTAAATTTAAATTTTAATTTTAATTTTGATTTTGAATTTAATTTTAATTTTGATTTTGATTTTAATTTTAATTTTAATTTTAATTTTAATTTTAATTTTAATTTTAATTTTTGATTTTAATTCTAATTTTGATTTTGATTTAAATTTTAATTCTGATTTTGATTTTGATTTTAATTCTAATTTTGATTTAGATTTGAAGTGGGTTTTTGATGCTTCCTTTTGAAATCTGTACAAATTTCAATCAAATTATCTTTTTCAAATTGTTCTGCAATTTTTAAAGCTTTATCAACATTTTCAAGTGTTAAATTTTCCGAAATAATAGATTGAGCCAAATTTGCAATTTTCTTTGAAGATAAACCATAATATTCAGGACAATCCAACAACTCCAAAGCAACATTAAAAGAAACAGAATCTCTCAATTCATCAGTATATAAAAAATAAACGAATTCACGAATTGAATCAATACTTTTTTGACTGTAATCAGAAACAAAGTTAGTTTGATTTTCCTGCAGAACAGATTCAAACATTCCACGAAATAACTCACTTCTTGAATACAAAATATCTTTATGAACCCAAATTCGTTCTGAACCGACAATGATCGAAAAATCCTTTGTTGATTCTTCTGAATAATACATTTTCAAATCATTCGTAAGTTGCAGATTTGAAAGTGAAACAGAATTCGGTTCATGTTTCAATAATTTTTGAAGCGGTTCAAAAATAGGGATATTTTTAGTCAAATTAAGTAAGTCATTTTCAATTTCGGAAAAATTTGTTGATATTTTCGCGTATAAAAGAGTTCCTGTGATCAAATAAGAAAGAAGAACAGGATAAGCATGTTGGTTGATGGGGTTTGCTATTAACAACTCCAGGAAGTTTTGTTTATATCTATCCAAGCGAGTTTGTAAAAAAGGCATTTGCAAACAAAGTTCTCGAAAATCAACAAATTGTTTTTGTGATAAATTATAATAATTGAGCATTTTAAATAAATCTTTTGTTAATGATGGTGAGTCTAATGAAAGGCACCAAAAATCGTTCAAGTAATTCCAACTGTTTACATATCCTCCGTGCATGTAAAATGTTGCTGATTCGGCGTCGAAATATACTCCTGCTGCAACTCGTGCATCTGGATGTTCCTTCATCTCAAGTATGTTCCATCTTTTGGTAATTAAATCTAAATAATGAATATCAGAAAATGGTTCTCCTCCGTTCCATCCTTGCATCACATATAACTAAATAATTTTAAATTTTAAATCAATTTTTAAATAAATTTTTAAATAAAGTTTTAAATCAATTTATAAATAAATTTTTAAATAAATTTTTAAATAAATTTTCAAATAAATTTTTAAATAAATTTTTAAATAAATTTTTAAATCAAATTTTTAAATAAATTTTTAAATAAATTTTTAAATAAATTTTAAATAAATTTTTAAATAAATTTTTAAATCAATTTTTAAATAAATTTTCAAATAAATTTTTAAATAATTTTTAAATAAATTTTCAAATAAATTTTTAAATAAATTTTCAAATCAATTTTTAAATAAATTTTTAAATAAATTTTTAAATAAATTTTTAAATAAATTTTTAAATAAATTTTTAAATCAATTTTTAAATAAATTTTTAAATAAACTTTTAAATAAATTTTTAAATAAAGTTTTAAATAAATTTTTAAATAAATTTTTAAATAAATTTTTAAATAAATTTTCAAATAAATTTTTAAATAAAGTTTTAAATAATTTTTAAATAAATTTCAAATTTTAAATAAATTTTCAAATAAATTTTTAAATAAATTTTAAATAAATTTTTAAATCAATTTTTAAATAAATTTTAAAATCAATTTTTAAATAAATTTTTAAATAAATTTTTAAATAAATTTTAAATAAATTTTTAAATCAATTTTTAAATAAATTTTTAAAATAAATTTTCAAATAAATTTTAAATAAATTTTTAAATCAATTTTTAAATAAATTTTTAAATAAATTTTAAATCAAATAATTTTTAAATAAATTTTTAAATAAATTTTAAATAAATTTTTAAATAAATTTTTAAATAAATTTTAAATAAAATTTTTAAATCAATTTTTAAATAAATTTTTAAATTTTTTAAATAAATTTTTAAATAAATTTTTAAATCAATTTTAAATAAATTTTTAAATAAAGTTTTAAATAAATTTTTAAATAAATTTTTAAATCAATTTTTAAATAAATTTTTAAATAAAGTTTTAAATAAATTTTTAAATCAATTTTTAAATAAATTTTAAAATAAATTTTTAAATAATTTTTAAATAAATTTTAAATAAATTTTTAAATAAATTTTCAATAAATTTCAAATAAATTTTTAAATAAATTTATATATAAATTTTTAAATAAATTTTAAATAAATTTTCAATTTTTAAATAAATTTTTAAATAAAGTTTTAAATAAATTTTTATATAAATTTTTAAATAAATTTTTAAATCGATTTTTAAATCAATTTTAAATCAATTTTTAAATCAATTTTTAAATAAATTTTTAAATAAATTTTAAATAAATTTTTAAATAAAATTTTCAAATTGAATTGAATAGTAATCTACTTTTGAGTTATAAAGAAAAGAACAATGACCAGTTCTTGGAGGAGGAGGATCACCAAGAGTTTTAACAAGACTCCATTTATTAGTAACAAAATCATAAAAATGAAGATCATTTTTTCTATCACCACCTTTTTCCTTTCCACCAAAAATATAAAAACCATCCTTATAAGGTTGAAGAGTAGCAGAAACTCTTTGAGAAGGAATATCACCCTTTGAGAAAATCTGTTCCCATTTTTGCTTTTCGAAGTTAAAGATCCAAAAATCATTAAAAAAGTTGTCATTTCCAGTTCCTCCTCCAAAAATATAGAGATTACCATTGTGCAAAATGTGCGAGTGATCATATCGTGGAGGTGGTGCTGGTGTTGGTTCATAAATCCTCCACTGTTTATTACTGATGTTAAAAATCAGAAAATTTGAACTTAAGGTTGTTGATGATCCTCCTTGAATCCATATTTCTGAATCGTGATAGAACATAATATGTCCATATCTTTTGTTAGGGCTACAATTTTCTGGCGCTCGATAAGTTTCAACTTCAAAAGTATCAAGATTTATTACAAATAGATCTGGTGAAAAAAAATATGAATCTGAATAACCTCCATAAATATAAAATAAATTTCCAACTTTAACAGCTCTATGTGCCCTTTTATTATTTATTATTTATTATTAATTATTAATTATTTATTATTTATTATTTATTATTATTTACCAAATTTTTGATGTTTCTTTTTTAAGTTCAATTTTAACCCATTGTGTATGACTTAACATTTAAAATTAATTGAAAAAAAATGAGAAAAATGAAAAATGAAAAATAAAAAATTAAAATTTCATTTTTTTCTTTTTCAAAAATGAATGATTGTTTATTTTTTGGTCAAAATCAATATCCAAAAATTATCAAAAATGAACCAGAAATAATAAAAAAACCAATTCAATTTAAATTTGAAAATGAAAATGAAAATGAAAATGAAAATGAAAATGAAAATGAAAAACAAATTAAACAAATTTCATCAGGAAATTTTTCAACAATTTTCCTTTTTAAAAATGGAAAAGCAATAGAATATTTAAATGAAAATAATTCAAAACAAAATCCTCAAAAAATTCAAATTGAAGAAAATATTCAAAAAGTAACTGTTTGTTATTCGAATGAAGCTATTTTAACATTAGAAGGAAATGTATTTGCCAAAGGAAAAGATATTAATTCAAATAATCCAAAAGAATTTATCAATATTTCATCATTAATTGAAGATAAAAATGATAGAATAATTGAAGATATTGTTTCTGGATACAATTCAATTTATTTATTAACTTCAAATCAAAATGTTTATGGAATTGGTTTAAATCAATTTAGTCAACTTGGTTTTAATTCTAAAACACTTCCAAATACAGAAAAACCAATTTTAATGATGAGAAATGTTTCTAAAATATTTTCAGGAAATACTTCGAATTATGTTTTTCTTTTAAATTCAAATCAAGAATTATTTGGATGTGGTTGGAATAGTTATGGTCAACTTGGATTAGGAGAATCAAGAAAAGAAACAGAAATCCAAAAATTAACCAAAATCCAAAATATTCCAAAAGGTAAAATAATTGATATTCAATCAGGATTTTTTCATTCAATAATGATGATTGAAAATGAAAATCAAAATCAAAATCCAAAAAGAAAACTTTATTCATGTGGAAATTATCCATGTAATGGACTTGGCAAAGATGAAAGTACTTATGAATTTACTGAAATCAAATCATCTTTATTTGAAAATGATGATAATATTCTTGATTTTTCTGTTGGACAAGTTCATGCTTTGATTTTAACTTCCAAACCAAAATTAATAGTATTTGGAAATAATTTATATGGCCAATTAGGAACTGGAAATACAAATTATCAATCAAATCCAATTCAAATTGAACTTCCTGAATTAAGATTTAATGAAAATATTTCTAATTATCATATTTCTTGTGGATTTGATAAATCATTTCTTTATTATTCTCCTCCTTTTTCCAATCTTGAAGAAGATTTGATAAATCTATTTAGAAGAAAAGAATTTTGTGATATTTCATTTAAAACAGAAAATGGAGAAATAATTGAAGCTCATAAATTAATATTGAAATATAGATTAAATCAAAATCAAAATGAAATTGAAAAACTTCAAGAAATTATTTCAAAAATCAATTAAAGAATCAAATCAAATATTTGAAATGATTTATTCAAACAGAATAATAAATTCAAAATTATATTCTGAAATTAAAGAAATTATAAATTTAAATGAAAAAATTGAAGAAACAATGAAAAGAATTTATTTAAATGAAAATGAAAATGAAAATGAAAAAGATTTTATAATTGAAAGAAAAGAAAAACAATATAAATTTCCTAAATTAATATTAATAATGAGAAGTGAATTATATCGAGGAATGTTTTTATCTGTAACAGAAGATAAATCAAATAAAGTTACAGATTATAGTGAATTAAGTAATAAATCATTTCAAATATTTGAATATTGGATTTATTCAAATCAAATTAAAGATGAAATTCAAATTACACAAGAAATTATTAATGAAATTAAAATTGGAATTGATTATTTTCAATTAAATCAAACAAATCCAAATTTATTTGATTTATTAATTAATAAATTTAATAATCAAAATTAAAATTAAAATTAAAATTAAAATTAAAATTAAAATTAAAATTAAAATTAAAATTAAAATTAAAATTAAAATTAAAATTAAAATTAAAATTAAAATTAAAATTTAAAATCCAAAAATCATTTTTTCATTTTTTTTCTTTTTTAAAAATGAATGATTGTTTATTTTTTGGTCAAAATAATTATCCAAAACTTTTCAAAAATAAATCAGAAAAAATAATAAAACCAATTCAATTTAAATTTGAAAATGAAAATGAAAATGAAAATGAAAATGAAAAACAAATTAAACAAATTTCATCAGGAAATTTTTCAACAATTTTCCTTTTTAAAAATGGAAAAGCAATAGAATATTTAAGAGAAAATAATTCAAAACAAAATCCTTCAAAAATCCAAATTGAAGAAAATATTCAAAAAGTAACTGTTGGTTATTCGAATGAAGCTATTTTAACAATAGAAGGAAATGTATTTGCTAAAGGAAAAGATATTAATTCAAATAATCCAAAAGAATTTATCAATATTTCATCATTAATTGAAGATAAAAATGATAGAATAATTGAAGATGTTGTTTCTGGATACAATTCAATTTACTTATTAACTTCAAATCATAATGTTTATGGAATTGGTTCAAATCAATATGGTCAACTTGGTTTTGATTCTGAAACACTTAAAAAAACAGAAAAACCAATTTTAATGATGAAAAATGTTTCTAAAATATTTTCAGGAAATTTTTCAAATTCTATTTTTCTTTTAACTTCAAATCAAGAATTATTTGGATGTGGTTGGAATAGTTATGGTCAACTTGGATTAGGAGAATCAAGAAGAAAAGAAAAAAAAATCCAAAAATTAACCAAAATCCAAAATATTCCAAAAGGCAAAATAATTGATATTCAATCTGGATTTTTTCATTCAATAATGTTGATTGAAAATGAAAATCAAAATCCAAAAAGAAAACTTTATTCATGTGGATTTTATTCATCTAATGGACTTGGTAAATTTGAAAGTACTTATGAATTTACTGAAATCAAATCATCTTTATTTGAAAATGATGATAATATTCTTGATTTTTCTGTTGGACAAGTTCATGCTTTGATTTTAACTTCCAATTCAAAACTAATAGTATTTGGAAGGAATTATTATGGCCAATTAGGAACTGGAGATACAAACGATCAATTAATTCCAATTCAAATTAAACTTCCTAAATTAAGATTTAATGAAAATATTTCTAATTATCATATTTCTTGTGGATTTGATAATTCATTTCTTTATTATTCTCCTCCTTTTTCCAATCTTGAAGAAGATTTGATAAAATTATTTAGAAGAAAAGAATTTTGTAATATTTCATTTAAAACCGAAAATGGAGAAATAATTGAAGCTCATAAATTAATATTAAATTATAGATTAAATCAAAATCAAAATGAAATTGAAAAACTTCAAGAAATTATTTCAAATAAATCAATTAAAGAATCAAATCAAATATTTGAAATGATTTATTCAAACAATTCCAAAATAAATCCAAAATTATATTCTGAAATTAAAGAAATTATAAATTCAAATGAAAAAATTGAAGAAACAATGAAAAGAATTTATTTAAATGAAAATGAAAAAAATGAAAAAGATTTTATTATTGAAAGAAAAGAAAAACAATATAAATTTCCCAAATTAATATTAATAATGAGAAGTGAATTATATCGAGGAATGTTTTTATCTGTTACAGAAGATAAATCTAATAAAGTTACAGATTATAGTGAATTAAGTAATAAATCATTTCAAATATTTGAATATTGGATTTATTCAAATCAAATTAAAGATGAAATTGAAATTACACAAGAAATAATTGATGAAATTAAAATTGGAATTGATTATTTTCAATTAAATCAAACAAATCCAAATTTATTTGATTTATTAATTAACAAATTTAATAATCAAAATGAAGAAAAGAAAAAAACAAAGGAATTTATCAAAAAATTTAATCAAACAAATCCAAATTTATTGAATTTATTAATTAACAAATTTAATAATCAAAATTAAAATTAATAATTAAAATCAAAATTAAAATCAAAATCAAAATTAAAATTAAAATCAAAATTAAAATTAAAATTAAAATCAAAATCAAAATTAAAATTAAAATTAAAATTAAAATTAAAATTTAAAATTAAAATTAAAATTAAAATTAAAATTAAAATTAAAATTAAAATTAAAATTAAAATCAAAATTAAAATTAAAATTAAAATTAAAATTAAAATTAAAATTAAAATTAAAATTAAAATTAAAATTAAAATCCAAATAAAAATTAAAATTAAAAATTAAAATTAAAATTAAAATTAAAATCAAAATTAAATTTAAAGATCAAAATGAAAAAACAAAACAAAAAAATTTTTCCATTTTTAATTTTTTTTCATTTTTTTCATTTTGTTTTTGAATTTAAAATGCTTAAAACTATTAAAAATACTTTTCGAAAACAAATTAAGTTACATGATTCACAAATTACTAAAAGATTATTTAATTTACGCTCAACAACTCATCATGGGTTTATTTCAAATCCAACTGTAGTTGCAATTGATTCTGTTCAATCTATTTTTGCAATTGGAACAAAAAGTGGTTCAATTAAAATGTAAAAAGAATTAAAAAGAAATTTAAAGCAAAATTTTAAATTTAAAAAATATTTTTTTTCCGTTTTTTTTAGATTTGGAAAACCAAATGTTGAATATATTTTATCTTCAGTTTTTAGTGAAAAACCTATTAAATTATTACAATTTCATTTAAATCAAGGTGTTTTAATTTCAATTTCAGATTTTAAAGAAGAAAATTCTCAAAAAATAAGAAGTATGATTATTTTATGGTCTTTAGAAACTAGATCTTTTTCAAATTCAATAAATTCTGAAGATCAGTAAAAAATCAAAATTTAAATCAAAATTAAAAATTAATATCAAAATCAAAATCAAAATTAAAATTAAAATTAAAATCAAAATCAAATCAATATTAAAATTAAAATTAAAATTAAAATTTAAAATTAAAACCAAAATTTAAAATTAAAATTAAAATTAAAATCAAAATTTAAAATCAAAATCAAAATCAAAATTAAAATTAAAATTTAAATTAAAATTAAAATCAAAATCAAAATTAAAATCAAAATTAAAATTAAAATCAAAATCAAAATCAAAATTAAAATTAAAATCAAAATTAAAATTAAAATTAAAATTAAAATTAAAATTAAAATTAAAATCAAAATTAAAATTAAAATCAAAATTTAAAATCAAAATCAAAATTAAAATTAAAATTAAAATCAATATTAAAATCAAAATTAATATCAAAAATCAAAATCAAAATCAAAATCAAAATTAAAATTAAAATCAAAATTAAAATTAAAATCAAAATTAAAATTAAAATTCAAAATTAAAATCAAAATTAATATCAAAATCAAAATCAAAATCAAAATTAAAATTTAAATTAAAATTAAAATTTAAAAATCAAAATCAAAATTAAAATTGAAATCAAAATTAAAATTAAAATCAAAATTAAAATCAAAAATTTAAATTAAAATAGAATAACATCACTTTGTTGCACTTTTAATTCTCCTTTTTTTCATTTGGGAACAAATGAAGGGAATATTCTTGTAATGAATATGGAAACATTAAGATTTTCCAATTTTTCAATTGAATATGATTATGTTTTATCAAAAATCAATCCAAAAATCAAAAATATGATTAATTCACAAAATAAAAAAGCAGTTGTTGGAATTCAAATATCACCAGTTGATGAAAAAATAATATTGATTGGATATTCAAATAATCTTGCAATTATATTTAATTTAGAGAAAAATATTGTTATCAAAGAATTTATTCTTGAAGAAGAAAAAAATCAAAATTCACAACTTAGTCTTAATTGTTTATTTTTCAGATGGGATGCAAAATATTTTGTTAGTGGTTATAATAATGGTTCTGTTGCAATTTGGGATATTTCAAAACCAAAACCTATTTTTATATTTTCAGAATCGGATCAAAAAACTTCAATTCAAAATCTTTTTTGGACTCAGTCTAAAAAGTATTTTTTAATTTGTTAAGGAATATTTTTCTTCATTTTTAATTGATGGTTTAATTATTTTTATAGGAAATCAGGTTATGGAGAAATTTTTATTCATAAAACAGCATTGAAAAAAGAGCATAAACACAAACATAAACATAAACATAAACATAAACACAAGCATAAAGATAAAGAAAATCAAAATCAAAATCAAAATCAAAATCTAAATCAAAATCTAAATCAAAAATCAAAATCAAAATCAAAATCAAAAAATCAAAATCAAAAAGATAATGAAAAAAAAAAATAAAAATAAAATCAAAATCAAAATCAAAATCAAAAAGAAAAAAAAGAAAAAGAAAAAGAAAATCAAAATCAAAAAGAAAAAGAAAAAGAAAAAGATAAAGAAAAAGATAAAGAAAAAGATAAAGAAAAAGATAAAGAAAAAGATAAAGAAAATCAAAAAGATAAAGAAAATCAAAATCATGGTGTTATTATTCTTAATCACAACAAACAAATGAAACAATTCTCTAAAATTCAAATCATTCAATCAACCCAAAAAAAAGATGATTTAATTTCCTTTTCTGGATTTTTTTCTTCTCCTTGGTTAAATGAAATTCAAACACCAGATGCATTAATTCTACTTTATAAATCAGGAAAAACAACATTTTATATTGAAAATAGTTCAAAGTATAAATTTATAATTGAAATATTTTGAATCAATATTCAAATCAAATATTTCTTTTAATTTAGGAATCAAAATATTTCCTTTATGGAGATTCCTTATCATTTTCGTGGAAAAATATCACCAATATTAGCAATGAAAGTTTATTATCAAATTTCTGAAACTTTTCTTGTTTCACTTTCTTTATCATGGATGGGATCTCGTAATAAAAATGAAAGTTTTTGGCCATTTAATGGAGGAGATTTTTCAAATCATTATGAATCAAAACCATCAACAGTTATAATTACAGCGTAAAAACAAAAAAACAAAATTCCAATTTATTTATTATTTATTTTTGATTTATTATTTATTATTTAGTCATCAAGATTCTTTTATTAGATTTTGGGATGCTTCAACATTTGCTTTACTTTTTATATGTGAATGTGATATTTTAAAATATTTGGAAGAGAAAAATATTCCAAAACCATTGGATTCAACAATTTTTGATTTTATATTTGAACCAAATTCAGAACATCTTTTTGTTTCATTTAAAAGTGGAGAAGTTATTTTACTTACTTATTATGATCAAGAGGAGATTATTGATTCTTTCAAAATTATTGATTCTTCCAAAATTATTGAATATGAAAAACAATTAGAACAAAAGAAAGATAAAAAACAAAATAAAAAACAAAATAAAAAGCAAGATAAAAAAAAAGATAAAAAACAAGATAAAAAACAAGATAAAAAGAAGAGAAAAAAGAAGATAAAAAAGAAGATAAAAAAGGAGATAAACCAAATTCTCCAAGAAGAAAACCATTAGTTCTTCAAAAAGAAGAAAAAAATTGGAAAAAAGAAAATCCAAAAAAAGAAGAATCAAAAAAAGAAGAAAATCAAAATCAAAATCCAAAAAAAGAAAATGAAAAAGAAAATCCAAAACAAGAAGAATCAAAAAAAGAAAATAAAAAAGAAGAAAATCAAAATGAAAAAGCAGAAAAAAGCAATTATTATATTACTCAATTATTCAAAATACATAAAACAAATTTAAACCAAATGAAAGTTTTGGTTGTAGATGAAAATCAACTCTTAATAACATCAGATATTTCAGGAAATGTTTGTGTTGTTTCCATTTCAAAAGAATCTCCAGTTATTCATTTTAAAAATTATGGAGAAAACAAAATATCATTCATTCAATTGTTTCAAGTCCCAATAGGAAAAAAAAAGGAAATTAAACAAGTAAATATTGCTTTCATTGGATTTGAAAATGGAAAAATTCAATTACTGGATGTTTCTTCAGGTGAATTAATTGATCTCAATGTTTTGAACAAGCTTAATATCAACCAAAAAATTATAAAAGTGTTTCTTTTAAATGAATTTGGAAGTGAAATTGAAAAAATTGAAATTATAAAAGATGTAAAAATTCCAGAAATTCCTGCTTATTATTATCTCATTTGCTTTGAAAAAACAATATTTTTGATCAATTCCAAACTTGAGAATGTTGGGAAAATAGAATTTGAAGAAATTATCACGCAAGCTTCAATTCTAAATATTTCAGGAAATTTAAAACAAAATCAAAAACAAAATTTAGATGAACTTTTGAACCAAAATAACCCAAATCAAAATATAAAGAATGGATTGATATTATTTACTTATAGTGAAAAAAATCATTTGATCCAAAACATTAAAATGATTTCTTTATTAAAACTTGACGAAGTTTTCTCAATAAATTTAAAACAATCGCTCGAAATTCCTCAAAAAGCATTTAATGATTCTTTGTTTGATTTTTTAAAAGATGGTCGAATTTTTTGGGTAACAAAATCATCAGAATTTGGACAATCTTCTTTATTAAAAAATGAAAATTATCTTTCAATTCCAGAATCTTTACCGTCACTTTATTCCACTTCAATTCAAGTGAAACAACCCAAAAAATTACCAAATTCTACTTTAAAATCAAAAAACAAAAAAGTTACTTTAACTGAATTTTATAAATCTTTTGGTGAAAAACAATATACTCAAAAAAAACCTCAAAAGGAAGAAACATTTTCATCTTCACTTTTTCAAAATGATTCAACTTTGAAACCAATTGATGATAAAATTGATGGAAATGATGCTTTGGGTCAAATTTCTCAAGCTCGTGATAAATTGTTAGAAAGAGGAGAAAAAATTGAAAATCTTGAAATTAGATCAAATCAACTAACAAATAATTCAAGTGAGTTTTTGTCAAATATTCGTCAATTAACTCAAAAGAAAAAAGGTTTTTTTTAAAGAAGAAAAAGAAGAAAAAATTTAATTAAATAAAAAAAAAGCAAAAATTTTAATTTTCATTTTTTTGCTTTTTCGAAATTATTTATTTCAAAAATGGAAACTTATTCAAATTTAAAAAAACTTTCAAATGATTTAAAAAATTTATTTCAAAATCAAAATCAAGAAGAAAGTTATTTTGATTTTGAAATAATTTGTGAACAAAACCAAATTTCATTTAAAACTCATAAATCAATTCTTTCTTCAAGAAGTCATTATTTTAAATCCCTTTTCAAATCCAAAATGAAGGAATATCAAGAAAATAAAATGGTTTTACAAGATGTTTCAACTCCAATTCTATATTCAATTTTGAATTATTTTTATTCAGGAAAGATTGAAATTAATTTAGAAAATGCAATCCAAATTTTATTTTTTTCTTCAAAATATTTGATTGATGAATTAATTGAAATTTGTTCAAATTTTATCAAAAGTAATTTACAATTTGAAACTGTTGTTGATATTCTTAAATTATCTGAATCAATGAACTTCGGTCAATTATTGGATTCTTCTTATCAATTTATTTCAGAAAATTTGAAAGAATTTATTAAAACTCCTTTTTTTCTTGCACTTGAAGAAAATCATTTAAATTCAATTTTATCAAATGGTGAAATTTCAATAAATGAATTCGAACTTTTTCAATCAATAATAAAATGGGGAAAATACAAATCAAATTTTATTCAAGAAAAAGAAAAGAAGAGATTAAAGAAAAAAGAAAAGGAGCAATTACAAATTCAACTTGGAAATATTGTTGATAAAATCAGATTTATTGATTTCTCAAAACAAGAACTTAAAGATACTTTGAAAGAGGATTTAATTCCAAATGAAATTTCCCAAAAATTAATTTATTTCCGAAAACTCCAAAATCAAAAAGAAAAACAGAAACAATACATTGAAAACGAAAATCTAAATCCAAATTCGTTCATTTTCAAATCAAGATGGAGATTTGATTCAGAAATTATTAAAGAAAAGGAGCATATTGGAAAATTAAGAGAATGGATAAACGATGATGAATTCTTTTTCAATATCCAAAAAGGATTTTCAGCCAAAAGAGATGGATTTAATTCTAATACTTGGCATTTAGCAGTTGATGGGAAAGGAAAAACATTAGTTATTATCAAAACAAAAGATAATTATGTTTTTGGAGGATTTACTCAAGTTGGATTTTTCCCAAAAGATCGATCAAAATGGAGTAGAAATTATCAATTTAATAATTATCAATATGGAAGACAAAATGATCCTGATGCATTTATTTTTTCATTAAGAAATGATAAGAATAACAGGAAACTCGAGAAATTTCCAATTAAACAAAGTCAGAAACTGTTTTCAATTTTTTCTAATTTAAATTATGGTCCGTATTTTGGATGTGGTCAATTTTTTGGATATGGAGATGATTCACCAGATTTTTGTTTATATTCTGATTTTCATCAACCTGGTTGGTCAAATTTTGGTAATACTTATAATCTACCTAATGGAATTAAAGAAGGAACAAATGAGGCTCATAGTTATTTAGCTGGTTCTAAAGGTGATTGGATTGTTGATGAAGTTGAGACTTATTTCATTTAAAAAAAATTTATCAAAAAAGGAAATTCAATTTTATTTTAATTTCAATCAAATTAATAAACCAGAAACAAATTCAATTTTAAACAATTTATAAATTAATTTAAAAATATAATTTAAAGTTTAATTTTATTATTAAAATAATAATTTAATGTTTTAGATTTAAATATTTTATTATTTAAATATTTAACATATAAATATAAAAAATGAGAATAGATTTAATTTAATATTTAATTTATAAATCAATTTAAAAATATAATTTAATATTTAATTTTATTATTAAAATAATAATTTATTGTTTTAGATTTAAATATTTTATTATTTAAATATTTAACATATAAATATAAAAAATAAGAATAGATTTAATTTAATATTTAATTTATAAAATAATTTAAAAATATAATTTAATATTTAATTTTATTATTAAAATAATAATTTAATGTTTTAGATTTAAATATTTTATTATTTAAAATTTAACATATAAATATAAAAAAATGAGAATAGATTTAATTTAATATTTAATTTATAAATTAATTTAAAATATAATTTAATATTTAATTTTATTAAAATAATAATTTAATGTTTTATATTTAAATATTTTATTATTTAAAATATAAAAATAAGAATAGATTTGATTTAATATTTAATTTTATATTAAATTTAAAAATATAATTTAATTTTTTTTTTTAGATTAAAATGTTTTATTATTTAAATATTTTAATATTTAAATATAAAAAATATAAAAATGGAAATAGGTTTGATTTAATATTTAATTTATAAATTAATTTAAAAATATAATTTAATATTTAATTTTATGTTTAAAAATAATAATTTATTGTTTTAGATTTAAATATTTTATTATTAAATATTTAACATATAAATATAAAAATAAGAATAGATTTAATTTAATATTTAATTTATAAATTAACTTAAAAATATAATTTAATATTTAATTTTATTATTAAAATAATAATTTAATGTTTTAGATTTAAATATTTTATTTTTAAAATATTTAAATATTTAAAAATATAAAATATAAAAATTTTAGAAATAGATTTAATTTAATATTTAATTTTATTATTAAATTAATTTAAAAATATAATTTAATATTTAATTTTATTATTAAATAATAATTTATTGTTTTAAATTTAAATATTTTATTATTTAAATATTTAACATATAAAATATAAAAATAAGAATAGATTTGATTTAATATTTAATTTATAAAATAATTTTAAAAATATAATTTAATATTTAATTTTATTATTAAAGTAATAATTTAATGTTTTAGATTTAAATATTTTATTATTTAAATATTTAAATATTTAAAAAAATTAATATTTAATTTAAATTTAATTTAAAAATAATTTAAAATATAATTTAATATTTAATTTTATTATTAAAATTTTAAATATTTTATTTAAATATTTTTTTTAAATATATAAAAATATAAAAATAAGAATTAAAAATATAATTTAATAATAATTTATTGTTTTAGATTTAAATATTTTATTATTTAAAAATATTTTGAAAATTGATTTTGAAATTTTTGAATTAAATTTTATTTTAAATATTAATTTGAAAATTTTTTTTTTAAAATTTTTGAAATTTATTTTTAAATTTTTTAAATTTTTGAAAAATTAAATTAAAATTAATTAAATTTGTTTTAAAATAATTTTCCTTTTTAAATAAAAAAAAATTAAATTAAAAATAATAATAATTTTTAATAAATAAAAATAAAAAATAATTAATTTTATTAATAAATTAATTTAAAATAATAAATTAAAAAGAAAATTAAATTAATTATTAATTTAAATTTATTCTCATTTTTATATTTTTATTTATTTTCAAAATCCACTTTTTATTTATTTTTTTTTTAAATTTTTTTTTTCATTTTTTTCCTTTTTTTTTAAAACAAAAAACAAAAAACAAAAACAACAAAAACAAAATGGATAACAATAATAATAACCAAATTGAAAATGCAAATGAAAATGAAAATGAAAATGAAATGAAAAATTTAGAAAAAAAAGTAACAAAAAATTTAATTAAAGATTATTCAAACCTTTTAAATGGAAATTCATTTAAAGATTTTTCAATTTTTGTTGAGAATAAATCAAATCCTTTTTGAAATTAAAGTTCATAAATCAATTTTATCTTCAAGATCTCCTTTTTAATGAATCATTAAGGCAAGAATCTCTTTCTATTTCTTTAAATCAATTTAATAAAAAGAAATGGAATCAATTTTGAGTTATATTTATTATGGAAATATTTCTTTTGAGAATCAAGAAAATCTTATTCAATTATTAGAAATTTCAATTTATTTTAAATTAAATTTATTGAAAGAAATTATTCAAAAAAAAATTTCAAATTCAATTAATTATTCAAATTTTTTCCAATTTTTATTCCAAAATCGAAATTTAAATTCAAATGAAATTGAAATAAAATGTTTTGAATTAATAAATCAAAATTTTTCCCAAATTCAAAATAATGAGAATTTATTCAATTTAACTAAAGAAGAAATTATCAAATTTATTCAATTTAAACAAGAAAAAAAAGAAATTTTTCAATTTGATTTTTTTCAATTTTTAAATAATTGGATTGAAAAAAGAAATAAAAGATTAAAAGGAAAAAAAGAAAAAGAAAAAGAAAAAGAAAAAGAAAAAGGAATTGAAAAGAAAAGATTATTTCATTCTTTTTTTTCATTATTTGATAAAGATTCAATTTCAAAACAAGATTTTGATAAATTAAAACAATTTGATTTTTTTCCTAAATCTTTTTTAGTTGATATTCAAAACAAAGTTATTCAAGATAATCAAAAAGAAATTGAAAACAAAGAGAAGGAAATTGAAGAGAAAAACAAAGAAATTGAAGAGAAATGGAAGAAAGAAAATCAACAAATGAAAATTGAAATTGAAGATAAAAACAAAGAAATTGAAAACAAAGAAAAAGAAAATCAACAAATGAAAATTGAAATTGAAGAGAAATGGAAGAAAGAAGTTGAGGATTTGAAAGTGAAAAAGGATTTGAAAAGAGAATTTTGAATTGAATTTTGACTTGATTGTATTCGGAAAAGTATTTTCAGATTCAGAAATTGTTCAAGATATTGAATATGTTAAGAAATTACAAGAATGGATAAATGATAATGATTTTTTTTCTAAAATGAAAAAAGGATTTTCAGCAAAAAGAGATGGATTTAATTGTCAAAATTGGCATAAATCAGTTGATAACAAAGGAAAAACATTAGTTATTATCAAAACAAAACAAAATTTTATTTTTGGAGGTTTTACTCAAGTTGGATTTAATGGAGATTCAGGAGAAATTAATGATTCAAATGCATTTATTTTTTCATTAAGAAATGATAAAGGAGATAGAATACCTGCAAAGTTTACAATTAAACAAGATCGATATGCAATTTGGTCTAATTTAAGTAATGGTCCATATTTTGGTGGTGATTTTTGTTTATATTCTAACTTACAACCTGGTTATTCAAATTTTGGTTGGAGTTATAATCCACCTAATGGAATTACTTATGATACAAATGAAGCTAAAAGTTATTTAGCTGGTTCTTGGAATAAATGGGTTGTTGATGAACTTGAATCTTATTTCATTTAAAAATTAATTAATAATAAGAAAATCAAACTTTTTTTTTTTAATTTTTTTTTTTCAAAATTTAATTCAATTTTAATTTACTTTTAATCAAATTAATTTCTTTAAAATAATAAATAAGAAACAAATTTAATTTTAAATAATTTAATTTTAATTTAAAATATTTATTAAAAATTTAATTAATAAAAAATAATCCAAAAAAAAAAATAATAAATTTTAAAAAATTGAATATTTTTAATATAATAAATAAAAATAAAAATTGAAAATAGAAATTAATAATAATTAAATTTAAATTCATTAATTAAAATATTAAAATAAAAAAAATCAAATAAAATTTATTATTAATTAATATTTAAATATTAATAAATTATAATCAAAATCAAAAATAGAATAATTAGTAAATTATTTTTTTAGAAAGTTTATCTTATTCAATCATGTTAAATTCAATTTATTTAAAATTTTTTAATTTTTTAATTTTATTTTTAATATATTTTTATTATAATTAAAATTGGAATAATAAATAATTAAAAATATTAATATAATAAATGAAAATATTATTTAAAATTAAAAATAAAATAAATTTAAATTAAATTATTATTAAATATTATTAAAATTAAATATTTATTTTTATTAAAATATTTATTCCACTTTTTAATATATTTTATTATAATTAAAATTGAAATAATAAATAATCAAAAATATTAATATAATAAATAAAAATATTATATTAAATTAAAATAAAAATAAATTCAAATTAAATTATTATTAAATATTATTAAAATTAAATATTTATCTTTTATTAAAATATTTGTTCCCTTTTTAATATATTTTATTATAATTAAAATTGGAATAATAAATAATTAAAAATATTAATATAATAAACAAAAATATTATTTCAAATTAAAAATAAAATAAATCTAAATTAAATTATTATTAAATATTATTAAAATTAAATATTTATTAATTAAAATATTTATTCCACTTTTTTAATATATTTTATTATAATTAAAAATTGGAATAATAAATAATCAAAAATATTAATATAATAAATAAAAATATTATATCAAATTAAAATAAAATAAATTTAAATTAAATTATTATTAATTATTATTAAAATTAAATATTTATATTTATTAAAATATTTCAATTTTCTTTCAATTTTTACTTCAATATTTAATTAATAAATTATTTAATATTTATTTATAATTTATTTCAAAATATAATTTTTATTAATATTTTCATTATTAAAATATTAATTTAATGTTTGAGATTTAGATATTTATTAATTAAAAAATATTTTAATAAATTTATTTCATTATTTAATTAATAAATTATTTATTATTTATTTATAATTTGTTTTAAAATATAATTTTATTAACATTTCCAAATTAATTTATTTAATGTTATTTTTTAATTTTATAGATATTTATTAATTAAAATATTTTTAATAAATTTATTTCATTAATTAATTAATAAATTATTTAATATTTATTTATAATTTGTTTTAAAATATAATTTTATTAATGTTTTCAAATTAATTTATTATTTATTTTAATATTTAATTTTTAGATATTTATTAATTAAAATATTTTAATAAATTTATTTCAATATTTAATTAATAAATTATTTATTATTTATTTATAATTCATTTCAAAATATAATTTTATTAATATTTTTATTATTAAAATATTAATTTAATGTTTGAGATTTAGATATTTATTAATTAAAATATTTCTTTTAAAAATTTTCGAAACAATATTATCCAATAAATTTTGAGAAAAAATCAAAAATTATTGGATAATATTTGATTAATTTTATTTAAATAAAAAATATTTTTTTTATTTTTTTTTTTCATTTTTTATTTTTTATTTTTAATTAATTAAATTAATTATGTCAGAAACAGAAAAAAAAGAAGAAAAAATTACAACTGATTCAGAAAAAGAACAACCAAAAGAAACAACAAAAAAAGGAAAAGGAAAAGGAAAAGGAAGAAGAACAACAAAAGCAAAAGGAAAAGGAAAACCAAAAAAAGAAAAGAAAGAAGGAGAAGAAGAAACAAAACAACAAAAAAAAAGAGTTGAAACATATTCATCATATATTTATAGAGTATTAAAACAAGTTCATCCAGATGTTGGAATTTCAAATAAAGCAATGATTATTATGAATTCATTTGTTAGTGATTGTTTTGATAGATTTGCATTAGAAGCAGCTGAATTATCAAGATTAGGAGGAAAAGGAACAATTACAAGTAGAGATATTCAAGGTGCTGCTAGATTATTATTACCTGGTGAATTAGCAAGACATGCAGTTTCAGAAGGAACAAAAGCTGTTACAAGATATTCAAATGCAGTTAAATAAATAAAACAATTCAATTTCAAATTCAAATTCAAATTTATTTTTTCTTTTAATTTGAAATTTTTAAAATAAAAAAACAAAAACAATTTAATTTTTTAATTTTAATTTTATTTTCTATTTTTTAATCTTTTTAATTCAAATTGATTTAATTGATCAATTTTAAAAGGAATAAATTGATTTTGAATTGAATTTTGATTTAAATTTTGAATTAAATTTTGATTTAAATTTTGAATTGAATTTTGATTTAAATTTTGATTTAAATTTTGATTTAAATTTTGATTTAAATTTTGAATTGAATTTTGATTTGAATTTTGATTTGAATTTTGATTTAGATTTTGATTTAAATGTTGATTTAAATTTTGATTTAAATTTTGATTTAAATTTTGAATTGAATGTTGGATTGAATTTTGATTTAAATTTTGATTTAAATTTTGATTTAAATTTTGATTTAAATTTTGAATTGAATTTTGATTTAAATTTTGATTTGAATTTTGATTTAAATTTTGATTTAAATTTTGATTTAAATTTTGATTTAAATTTTGATTTAAATTTTGATTTAAATTTTGATTTAAATTTTGATTTAAATTTTGAATTGAATGTTTTCTTTCTTTTTGATTATTTTTAATTTGTTCTAAAATTTCACAAGCTTTTAATAAACGAGATTTATATTCTTCTTCTTTTTTTTTAAATTCTTCTTTAAATTCTTCTTTAAATTCTTCTTTAAATTCTTTTTTAAATCTTTCAATTTGTGAAATTATATTTTCAATTTGTGGAAAATTTGAAATAATTCCTTTAGATGAAAACTCTTTTATATAAGTTTCTTGTTTGTTTTCTTGTAAAATAATTGATAAATAATTAAGAAATTTTTGAATTGATTCATTTGTTTTTTGAATTTGATTTAATTGATTTGATAAATTTAATTCTTTTTCATTTAAAAGATCTTGTTTTTGAGATAAAGATTGATTTAATTGTTGAATTTTTAATTTAAATTTTTCATTTTCTTGAGTAATAGAAATTAATTTTTGTTGTTTTTCAGTTAAATTTTCAAGAATATCTTTTTTTTCAACAATTAACTGAAAAAGTGAATCTTTAAGTATTTGATTTTCATTTTCAATTTGATTTTCAATTTGATTTTGATTTTGATTTTCAATTTCAATTTGATTTTCATTTTGATTTTCATTTTGATTTTCAATTTCTTTTTCATTTTCAATTTGATTTTCTTTTTCATTTTCAATTTGATTTTCTTTTTCATTTTCTTTTTGATTGTTTCCAAAAAGTGAAATAACTACTTCTTTCTTCTCATTCAAATTCTTTTTTTTTGAATCAAATTTCCCAACTTCTTGCATCAAACTAGTTGTGATCATCTTTTCTCTAACAAGCATAGTTCTTAAAGATAAAAGCTCTTGTTCCTTTTTATTCAATTTTTGAGTTGTTAATTCTTGAAGAGCTTTATCTTGATTTTCAAAACTATCTTTTTCCAAATTATAACCAATAATTGCTTTCTGTAAAACAACACATTCATCCATTAAATTTGAATTTTCTTGCCGAATTTTTTGTAACTTTTTTTGAGCCAAATCATACTCAAGTTGGATGTTATTGTTCAATAATTTAAGTTGTTCTTTTTCATTTTCCAAAGAAAAAATAACCGAATTTAATTGTGAATTTTTGGCTTCCAATTCAGATATTTGAAAATTTGATTCGTTTTGTTGCAATTGAACGTCTTGGATTTCTTTATTTTTTGCTTGTAAATCTTCTTTCATTTGCTCGAATTTTCTATTCATATCAAGAGAATGTTGAGTGTTGATTTTGTGTTTGATTGTTCTTTTTAAAAAATGGATATTTGTTCTATTCATTGTTTGTTCCATTTCCTTCTTTTTTTGATTTAAATTTGAGAGTTTTTCTTCCAATTCAAAATTGAGTTTTTGAAGTTTTGTTTCGTTAATTTTCAAGTCTCGAATTTCGGACTCATATTCTTTTAATTTGGAATGCAAACCAACAATTTTGATGTTAGTATACTCATCAAGTTTTTCTTTTGTGTGTAAAATGGAAAGAATTCGATTGAAAATTTGATTTAGTTGGTGATTTTTTAGTTTTTCGTTTTGAAATAAATCGACTAAATGGTTATATTTTTTGTATAATTCGTCAAGACTAAATTCTTGGTCTTCATTTAATTGGAGTAAAAAATGATCAGAATCATTTTGATTTTGTGATAAGTCTTGAGGAGGTTGATTCAATTTTTCCAATTCTTCTTGGTATTTTTTCAGTTTAATAAAATCTTGTAAATTCTTGTTATATTCTGATTCCAATTGAAATTCATCCAAATATTGATTTTCGACAAACAAATCAGGAATTTCCTTTTTAGATTCAATATCAATTTCAATATCAATATCATTATTATTTTCATTATTACTATTATTATTGTTATTGTTTAAATGAAGTAATTTTTCATTGAACATTTTTTCCTTTTCATAAAATGATTCCTTTTCTTTTTTTAATTTTTCAATATTTTTAAGAGATTCTTCATATTTGTTTTTCATTTTGGAAAAATTTTGATCCAATTCTTTAACTTTTTGTTGAAGTTCGAAAATTTGTTCTTTGTTTTTTATTAATTGTTCTTGATGATTTTGTTCTTTTTCTTTTTGATTCTTTATTAAATCTTGAATTTCTTCTGATTTTTGGTTAAATTTGTTTTGGAGAAAATTAGCATGATTTTTTGTATCTTCCAATTCATTTTGAATATTTTCTTTTTGGAATTTAAGTTTTTGTAATTCATTATCTTTTAGGAGGACTGATGATAAAAGGGAAGAATATTTTTGAGATATTGATTGAGAATTTAATACGGAATCATTATATTTATCTTTAGAATAAAAAAAATTCATTTTGAAATTAAAATTAATATAAAAATTAAAATTCATTTTAAAATTCATTTTGAAATTAAAATTGAAATAAAAATTAAAATTCATTTTGAAATTAAAATTAAAATTAAAATTAAAATTAAAATTAAAATTAAAATTCATTTTGAAATTAAATTTAAAATTAAAATTAAAATTAAAATTAAAATTAAAATTAAAATTAAAATTAAAATTGAAATTAAAATTAAAATTCATTTTGAAATTAAAATTAAAATTGAAATTAAAATTAATATTAAAATTAAAATTAAAATTAAAATTAAAATTAAAATTAAAATTAAAATTAAAATTAAAATTAAAATTAAAATTAAAAATTAAAATAATTAAAATTGAAATTAAATTAAAATTAAAATTCATTTTGAAATTGAAATTAAAATTAAATTTAATTTTAAAATTCATTTTTGAAATTAAAATTAAAAATTTTGAAATTAAATTTAAAATTTGAAATTAAAAAATATTAAAATTAAAATTAAAATTAATATTAAAATTAAAAAAATTAAAATTAAAATTAAAATTAAAATTAAAATTAAAATTAAAATTAAAATTAAAATTAAAATTAAAATTAAAATTAAAATTAAAATTAAAATTAAAATTAAAATTAAAATTAAAATTAAAATTAAAATTAAAATTAAAATTAAAATTAAAATTAAAATTAAAATTCATATTAAAATTAAAATTAAAATTAATATTAAAATTGAAATTAAAATTAAAATTAAAATTAAAATTGAAATTAAAATTGAAAATTAAAATCAAATTTAAATTAAAATTAAAATTAAAATTCATTTTGAAATTAAAATTAAAATAAAATTCATTTATAAAATTAATTAAACCTTGTAATTCTTGTATCTCTTGCTTTTTCTCATTAATTTCTGCTTCATATTTTTTAATTAACATTTTTCTTTTTTCTTTTTCTTTTTGATGTTTTTCAAGAATTTTCATTTGTTCTTTAACATTTTGAAAAATTGGAAATTTAACAAATAAATTTTGTTCAATTTGATCAAGAGAATTAATTGATTCCAAGAATTTTTGGTATTTAATTTGATTAGAATTCATTTTAAAAAAAAGAAAAAAAATGAAAAAATTTTTTTAATTTTTTTTTTAAATTTTTTTTTATTTTTTTCTTTATTTTTTTTTTAATGTCATTAACTGCAAAAGGATTTGAAGATTTATTAACTTTAGATTCATATGTTGATTTAGAAAGTCTCAGAGAAGCATCTTTTCACGGAATTCCTGATCAATATAGATGCGATTCATGGAAATATTTATTAGGAGTAACAACGCCATCCAAAAGTGAAGAGCTCTCATTACAAAGACAACTGAAACTAGATTATGAAGCGGATACGCAGCGAACAAACACACAATTATCTCTTGCGATGAAACCGGAGATTAACCGTCTTCGAAGTCATTCCAATGATCCGAGTTTCAATGAGGAAAAGTTTGATCAAATCAAGAAAATTTTGATCGGGCATTTTGACCAACATTCGAATATAAAATACCAGGAAGGCATGGTTTCTCTTGTCGTCCCTTTTGTCACCTGTTGCTCTGATGAGGTGCTTTCTTATTTCTTGTTTCGCGCGCTGATGGAAAAAATCGAATCTAGTTTTCACCAATTGAGATTGAATACTTGTGTTAATCAATTTAGAAAATATTTCCGAATACTTTTTGCTGAGTTATATACGTATTTTGAGGATGAAGAGGTTTCCGTTGAAATGTTTTTCCCTTCTTGGTTCCTATTCTTGCTTTCTCGTGAATTACCTTTGGAAAATGTTATGAGACTTTGGGATACTTATTTTTCAATGAATGATTCTTTTGATGAACTTCATATTTATGTTTGTCTAGGTATATAAAACAATTTCAACAATAATTTTAAAAACAATTTATGAAAGATTTATGAAGAATTTTAAAAAGAATTTATGAAGAATTTATGAAGAATTTATGAAGAATTTTAACATCAATTTTAACATCAATTTTAAAAAGAATTTTAAAAAGAATTTATGAAGAATTATATTATCAATTTTAACATCAATTTCAAAAAGAATTTTAAAAAGAATTTATGAAGAACTTATGAAGAACTTATGAAGAATTTCAACATCAATTTTAACATCAATTTTAACATCAATTTAATCAACAATTTTAACATCAATTTAATCAACAATTTTATTATCAATTTTAACATCAATTTTAACATCAATTTTAACATCAATTTTAACATCAATTTTAACAAGAATTTTAACATCAATTTTATTATCAATTTTAATATCAATTTTAACATCAATTTTAACAAGAATTTTATTATCAACTTTAAAAAGAATTTATGAAGAATTTCAACATCAATTTTATTATCAATTTTAATATCAATTTTAACATCAATTTTAAAAAGAATTTTAAAAAGAATTTATGAAGAATTTATAAAGAACTTATGAAGAATTTTAAAAAGAATTTATGAAGAATTTCAACATCAATTTTATTATTAATTTTAATATCAATTTTAATATCAATTTTAACATCAATTTAATCAACAATTTTAACATCAATTTTAAAAAGAATTTTAACATCAATTTTAATATCAATTTTAACATCAATTTTAATATCAATTTTAACATCAATTTTATTATTAATTTTAATATCAATTTTAATATCAATTTTAACATCAATTTTAACATCAATTTTATTATCAATTTTAACATCAATTTTAATATCAATTTCAACATCAATTTTAACATCAATTTTATTATCAATTTTAACATCAATTTTAACATCAATTTTAACATCAATTTTATTATCAATTTTATATCAATTTTAACATCAATTTTATTAACAATTTTAACAAGAATTTAAAAAGAATTTTAATATCAATTTCAACATCAATTTTATTATCAATTTTAACATCAATTTTAACATCAATTTTAACATCAATTTCAACATCAATTTTAACATCAATTTTAATATCAATTTTAACATCAATTTTAACATCAATTTTAACATCAATTTTATTATCAATTTTAACATCAATTTTAACATCAATTTTATTATCAATTTTAACATCAATTTTAACATCAATTTTATTATCAATTTTATATCAATTTTAACATCAATTTTAACATCAATTTTAACATCAATTTTAACATCAATTTTATTATCAATTTTATTATCAATTTTAACATCAATTTTAACATCAATTTTAACATCAATTTTATTATCAATTTTAACATCAATTTTAACATCAATTTTAACATCAATTTTAATATCAATTTTAACATCAATTTTAACATCAATTTTAACATCAATTTTAATATCAATTTTATTATCAATTTTATTATCAATTTTAACATCAATTTTAACATCAATTTTATTATCAATTTTATTATCAATTTTAACATCAATTTTAACATCAATTTTAATATCAATTTTAACATCAATTTTAACATCAATTTTATTATCAATTTTATTATCAATTTTAACATCAATTTTAACATCAATTTTAACATCAATTTTAACATCAATTTTAATATCAATTTTAATATCAATTTTAACATCAATTTTAAAAAGAATTTATGAAGAATTTTAACATCAATTTTAACATCAATTTTAACATCAATTTTAACATCAATTTTAACATCAATTTTAACATCAATTTTAATATCAATTTTAATATCAATTTTAACATCAATTTTAATATCAATTTTATTATCAATTTTATTATCAATTTTAACATCAATTTTAACATCAATTTTATTATCAATTTTAATATCAATTTTAATATCAATTTTAACATCAATTTTAACATCAATTTTAACATCAATTTTAACATCAATTTTAACATCAATTTTAACATCAATTTTAACATCAATTTTATATCAATTTTATTATCAATTTTATTATCAATTTTATTATCAATTTTATTATCAATTTTAACATCAATTTTATTATCAATTTTAACATCAATTTTAACATCAATTTCAACATCAATTTTAACATCAATTTTAAAAAGAATTTATGAAGAATTTTAACATCAATTTTAACATCAATTTTAACATCAATTTTAACATCAATTTTAACATCAATTTTAACATCAATTTTAATATCAATTTCAACATCAATTTTAACATCAATTTTATTATCAATTTTATTATCAATTTTAACAAGAATTTATGAAGAATTTATGAAGAATTTTAACATTAATTTTAACATCAATTTCAACATCAATTTTAACATCAATTTTAACATCAATTTTATTATCAATTTTATTATCAATTTTATTATCAATTTTAACATCAATTTTATATCAATTTTAACATCAATTTTAACATCAATTTTAACATCAATTTTATTAATTCAAAAATAATTATCTAATTAAATTTTTTTTTATTATTTTCATTTTAAAAAAAAATAGCCATTTTGGAACAAAGTCAAGAAACTCTTTTAGAATATGAACATTCTGAAATTAAATGTTATTTACATCAACTTCCTTCTTTTGATATGGATTTTTTAATTTCTGAAGCTAAAAATATTCAAGATGCAATTTTTCAATCAAATTTAAATCTTTAAAAAAAAAAACAACAAGAATTATTTGATTTCTTTTTTGTTTTTTTTTTTAATCACTTTTGAAATCACTTTTGAAATTTATTGAAAAAATTAATTCAATTTCTCAAAAATGAAAATGAATAAAAAGAAAAATTTTCTCAAAATGAATAATTTTGTTTGTTTTTTGTTTTTTGTTTTAAAGAAATCCATGATCTCCAAGTGCATTTCTTAAAATTGTATCTGAAGCTGATTCAAAAACATATTCAATATTCTTTGTATTGATTGCACATGTTTCTGTTATATATAATCTTCTTTTAATATTTCCTTTTAAACCAGAAACATCTTCAAATTTTTGTTTAATAAATTCTAAAGCTTCATCATAATCATTTGGTTTTCCTTTTTTAATTTTAATTTTAATTTTAATTTTAATTTTAATTTTAATTTTAATTTGAATTTTAATTTTAATTTTAATTTTAATTTTAATTTCAAAATGAATTTTAATTTCAAAATGAATTTTAATTTTAATTTTAATTTTAATTTTAATTTTAATTTTAATTTTAATTTCAAAATGAATTTTAATTTTAATTTCAAAATGAATTTGAATTATAATTTTAATTTTAATTTTGATTTTAATTTATAAATGAATTTTAATTTTACCTGAATATTCTGGAAAACAAATTGTTAAATCTTCTTTTTTAATTTTTTCTTCAAAAATATCCATCTTATTCAAAAATAAAATTATAGAAGATTTTGCAAACCAAGGACTTGTACAAATTTCTCGAAATAAAGAAAGAGCTTCCTAAAAGAAAATTTAAAATTTAATTCAATTCAAAAAATTTTAAATTCAAATTTTAAAATTTTTACTTTCATTCGGTTTATTGATTGATCTTCAGATAATGTTTGATTATAACCTGAAAGTGAAGCACAAAAAATTACTGAAGTTACTCCTTCAAAAGAATGAATCCTTTAAAAGAAAATTTTTAAAAAGAAAATTTTTTTCCGATTTTAAAAAATTTTTTTCCGATTTTTTTAATTTTTTTTGAATTAAAATTTTATTTACCATTTTCTTCTTTCATTTCTTTGACCTCCAACATCAATCATTGAAAATCGAAATCCATTAATGTTAAATTTTGTTTCTTCTGCTGCAACAGTAACTTTTCTTGCTCTTAAAATATCTTGATTATTTGGAACATAATTTTGACTTGAAATTCTTTCAATATTATCAAAAAAACTTTAAATTTTTAATTTTGATTTTTAATTTTAAATTTAATTTTAATTTTAATTTTAATTTCAATTTTAATTTTGATTTTAATTCAAATTTTAATTTTTTAATATAAATTGAATTGTACTATTTTGCTGAATCAATAAGCAAATTTTGACATTGTTTGTTTTCAAAAGTTTTTTGTATTCCTGGATCTTTCCAAAGTGCTTGAATCCATTGTCCAATTTCTGTACTCCATTTTGTTCTTGAATTCATTTGTTTAATTTGTTCAGCAAGTGACTAATTTTCAAAAACAGTTTAAATAATGAATTGATTTGAATTGATTTGAATATTGAATTGAATATTGAATTAAATATTGAATTGATTATTGAATTGAATTGAATTGATTTGATTTGAATTGATTTGAATTGAATATTGAATTAAATATTGAATTGAATATTGAATTGAATTGAATATTGAATATTGAATATTGAATTGAATTGAATTGATTTAATTTGATTTGAATTAAATATTGAATTAAATATTGAATTGAATTGAATTAAATATTGAATTGAATATTGAATTGAATTGATTTGATTATTAAATTGATTTGAAATTAATTTGATTTGAATTTGAATTTGAATTGATTTGAATTTGATTTGAAATTTTCAATTGTTGAATTTCGATATTTGATTATTAAAATTGATTTGAAAATGTATTTGAATTAATTTTGATTTGATTTGATTTGAATTGGAATTTTTGAATATTAAATTGAATATTGAATTAAATATTTAAATTGAATTGAATATTGATTTGAATATTGAATTAAATATTGAATTGAATATTGAATTAAATTGAATATTGAATTGAATATTGAATTAAATTGAATTGAATTGAATATTGAATATTGAATTGAATTGAATTGATTTGAATTGAATTGAATTGATTTGATTTGAATTGTATTGAATTGAATAATAAAAATAATTTACTGAATTTTCAACAGGAATTCCAAAACGATCTGCCCAAAAACAAACAATTTTCATTTGTTCAACACAATTTCGATAAACATTTTTACGAGCATTTTCAATATCTTTTTCTGAAAATGTTCCATCTTGAATTAATTTCATTTGTTTAAACAAAGTACTTTTTCCTGATTCACCAGCACCTTTTAATCAAATAATTGGATTTATAATCAAATTTATAATTAAATTTATAATTAAATTTATAATTAAATTTATAATTAAATTTATAATCAAATTTATAATTAAATTTATAATTAAATTTATAATTAAAATACCAAGAAGAAGAATTCTAATTTCATTATAAAATTTATTTTTTGATTTTTTTATTAAATTTTCAAGTTGTTTGTTTCTTTCTGCTTCTGCATTATCTTCTGTTGAAAATGAATTTTTAGAACCAAAACATCCCATTTTAATTAAACAAAAAAAAAATAAAACAATTTTAAAAAGTGAAAAAAATAACAACAAGGAAAGAAAGAAAGAAAGAAAAAAATGAAAAAAATGAAAAAAATTTTTGATTTTTTTTGTTTAATTTTTTTTGATTAATTTTGTTAAAAAAAAGAAGAGAAAAAAGAAAAAGATTTTTTGAAAGAATTTAAAAAAATTTTTTAAAAAGATTTTGAAGGTTTTTTTTCTTTGATAATTTGTTAGTTTTTTAAATTAATTAAATTGAATTTTTTTTTCAAAAATTTTTTCGATTTTTTTTTTTCAATCAAAAAGATTAAAGAAAAATAAATTGGAAAAAATTATCGAATATTCAATCCTCTTAATTCACCTCTTTTTTGAATTGCAAGCTGTAATAAATTTACAACCCTTTGGGATATATTAAGTGCTCTTAATGGATCTGAATTTTGACCATCTTCTTTTGATTCATATAAATTTGGAGCAATAACAATAGCTTTTTTAATTTTAATTTTAATTATAATTTTAATATTAATTTTAATTTTAATTTTAATTTTAATTTTAATTTTAATTTTAATTTTAATTTTAATTTTAATTATAATTTTAATTTTTAATTTTAAATTTTAATTTTAATTTTGATTATAATTTTAATTTTATTATTAATTTTTAATTTTTAATTTAATTTTAATTTTATATTAATTTTAATTTTATTATTAATTTTAATAATATTAATTTTAATTTTAATATTAATTTTAATTTTAAAATGAATTTTAATTTTAATTTTAATTTTAATTTTAATTTTATATTAATATTAACCAATAGATCTTGATGTCATCCTATTAGTTTCTGTATAAGTGATAACATCACAAAGAATATCAAGAAGCCACATAAAAAGATCTTTATTTTTGGGAGTTAAAGTTTGAATTTCATTCCAACATTCTTCTTGATCTCCAAGAAGAAGAATTCGATCTTCTGGAATATCATTAAGAACTCTATGTGGTAAACTTCTAAAAAATATCTAAATAAATTGAAAAAAAAATATTTTAATTTTTTTCCGATTTTAAATTTTGATTTTAATTTTAATTTTGATTTTGATTTTAATATTAATTTTAATTTTAATTTTAATTTTAATTTTAATTTTAATTTTGATTTTAATTTTAATTTTAATTTCGATTTTAATTTTAATTTTAATTTTAATTTTAATTTTAATTTTAATTTTTAATTTGAATTTTAATTTTGATTTTAATTTTAATTTTAAATTTAATTTTGATTTTAATTTTAAATTTAATTTTAATTTTGATTTTAATTTTAATTTTAATTTTAATTTTAATTTTAATTTTAATTTTAATTTTAATTTTAATTTTAATTTTAATTTTAATTTTTAATTTTGATTTTAATTTTGATTTTGATTTTAATTTTGATTTTAATTTTAATTTTGATTTTAATTTTAATTTTAATTTTAATTTCGATTTTAATTTTGATTTTAATTTTAATTTTAATTTTAATTTGATAAATGAATTTTAATATTCACTTTGATAATATTGCTAATACAATGAACATCTTTTGTTGATTTAAATGTTCCATTATTAATTTGTGATTTAATTTTTATAACTTCATTTTCTGTTCCTGAAACTCGAAATATTCCTTCTAAAAGTAAACCATCATTTTCATATAAGAAATTCTTCATATTTACAAGAACTTCTGGAACATAATAATCTAAAATAAAATAATCAAAAAAATTGAAATAGATTTTTAAATCAGAATTTTGTAAATATTTTTGTTCATTTCTTTTGTTTTTTGAGATAATAAAAACCTCCATCTTGAACAAAAGTCAAATCCTCAAGAGGTGAACCAAATATTGATTTTTCAGTTTGGAGAAAAATAGGAAGAAAATATTGAAGACCTAAAAATGAATTATTATTATTATTAAATTTATTTTTAAATTTATTTTTAAATTTCATTTTTAAATTTATTTTTAAATTCATTATTAAATTTATTTTTAAATTCATTTTTAAATTCATTATTAAATTCATTTTTAAATTCATTTTTAAATTCATTATTAAATTTATTTTTAAATTCATTTCTAAATTCATTTCTAAATTCATTTCTAAATTCATTATTTAAATTTATTATTAAATTCATTTTTAAATTCATTTTTAAATTTATTTTTAAATTCATTTTTAAATTTATTTTTAAATTCATTTCTAAATTCATTTCTAAATTCATTATTAAATTTATTTCTAAATTTATTTTTAAAATTATTATTAAATTTGTTATTAAAATTATTATTAAATTTATTTTTAAATTTATTTTTAAATTTATTATTAAATTCATTATTAAATTTATTTTTAAATTTATTTATTAAAATTATTATTAAATTTATTTTTAAATTTATTTCTAAATTCATTTTTAAATTCATTTCTAAATTCATTTTTAAATACAAACCTTCTACATCAATAATAATCATTTTTTTAAAAGTTTGAGGAGCAATTATTTTTAAAGTAATTTTAACTTCAATTAGATTTTTCTAAATAGAATGAGAGAAAATAAATTAAAATAAATTGGAAAAATTAAGAAAATATTATTTATAAAAATTTATACAGTTTGAGCATAACCAGAAAGTGGTTCAACTTTTAGTTCAAATTTATCAGGTTCTGCTTTCGGACAAACAATATCAAATTTAATTTTACTTTTTTTTGCTGTTATTGTAAATGATTCATGTAATTCTTTGTTAATTGGAGGTGGATCTTCAACACTCAATCCAAAAGTTAATTTAAATTTAGAAATCTAATTTTAAATTTAATTTTAATTTTAATTTTGATTTTAATTTTAATTTTAATTTTAATTTTAATTTTGATTTTAATTTTGATTTTAATTTTGATTTTGATTTTAATTTTAATTTTGATTTTAATTTTGATTTTAATTTTAATTTTAAATATTAATTTGAATTTTAATTTTGATTTTAATTTTAATTTTAATATTAATTTTGATTTTGATTTTTAATATTAATTTTAATTTTAATTTTAATTTTAATTTTGATTTTGATTTTAATTTTTAAATTTTAATTTGAATTTTAATTTTGATTTTAATTTTAATTTTAATTTTAATTTTAAATTTAATTTTGATTTTGATTTTAATTTTAATTTTAATATTAATTTTAATTTTGATTTTAATTTTAATTTTGATTTTAATTTTAATTTTAATTTTGATTTTAATTTTAATTTTAATTTAATTTTAAATTTAAATTTAATTTTTAATTTTAATTTTAATTTTAATTTTAATTTTTATTTTTGATTTTAATTTTAATTTTAATTTTATTTTTGATTTTAATTTTAATTTTAAATTTGATTTTAATTTTATTTTTGATTTTAATTTTAATTTTAAATTTGATTAATAAAAAGCAATTCAAAGTACTTCAATATCTCCAATATTACTATCTTTAGCTTTCTTTTTCTTTTTTAAATTCATTTCTAAAATTTTAAAAAATAAAAACAACAAAAAGAATTTTTTTTTGTTTAAATTAAAAAACAACAAAGAAAAATAAGAAAAAGAAAAAAAAAATTTACTATGAATTAGAAATTCATGAGCATGACTTTGTAGTTTTGCAACTTCTTCAATTTGAGAAGTTTCAAAGATTGTATTAAGCATTTCAGATCTAATTTCACTTCCTAGAACACCTTTACATAATCTAATTTGATTTTAATTTGAATTTTAATTTTAATTTTAATTTTGATTTTGATTTTAATTTTAATTTTAATTTTAATTTTAATTTTAATTTTAATTTTGATTTTAATTTTAATTTTGATTTTAATTTTGATTTTAATTTTAATTTTGATTTTAATTTAAATTTAAATTTTGATTTTGATTTAAATTTTAATTTGAATTTTAATTTTAATTTTAATTTAAATTTAACCTGCAATATTTTTCCATTTTAACTGGATCATAAAGATGTGCTTCTTTATCTTCTGAAGGTGAATAAAAAACTCCAACAACAATTGATTCTTGTGGTTCATTTCTTATAATTTCTGTTTTTGGTGGTTTTGGAAATTGATCTAAAAGTGCATCAATTTCTGCTGAAATAGACATTTTATATTATAAAGTAAAAAATGAAAAAGAAAAAAATGAAAAAGAAAAAAATGAAAATCTTTTTTATTTTGAAAAAAAACACAAAAAAAAAGAAATTAATTTTGATTTTGAAATTGATTTTGAAATTGATTTTGATTTTGATTTTGATTTTGAAATTGATTTTGAAATTGATTTTGAAATTAATTTTGATTTTGAAATTGATTTTGAAATTGATTTTGAAATTGATTTGCATTTTAAATGAATTAATTAAAACTAATTTTTCTAAAGTAAATAAATTGGAAAATGATTTTTTTCTGTTTTTATAATTTCTTTAACTTCTCCAATATTGAGCCCATTGATGAATTTTATCAACAACAATTGGAAACAATGCACTCACTGAATCATCTATAATATTTGAAAGAAAAATTGAAGCTTCTTCATCTGAAAGATCTAATCTAAATTTCTCTTGAACCTTTTTTAAAAATCAAAAATATTTAAATTAATATTTAAATCAAATATTTAAATTAATATTTAAATCAAATATTTAAATTAATATTTAAATCAAATATTTAAATCTAATATTTAAATTAATATTTAAATTAATATTTAAATCAATATTAAAATTAATATTTAAATAAATATTTAAATCAATATTAAAATTAATATTTAAATTAATATTTAAATCAAATATTTAAATTAATATTTAAATCAAATATTTAAATTAATATTTAAATTAATATTTAAATCAATATCTAAATTAATATTTAAATCAATATCCAAATTAATATTTAAATCAAATATTTAAATCAAATATTTAAATTAATATTTAAATTAATATTTAAATCAATATTTACTTTCAAAATACTCTCTAATGGATCTTTTTCTAAATCTTGTAATTTACAATCAATCATTAAAGAAAGTAAATTCACAAATAAATGAGAATATTTTCTGAGAACATTATATGCAGAATTTGCTAATATTTTAAAATATTGATAATGTGGACTTTTAATTCCCATCATTGTATCAATCATTTCTTTACAAAGTTTCATTGGAGGTGGATAAGGTTTTGGATCATTTCCAAAAATATATCCAAAATCTATATGTAATAATCTTCCATCTGGAGCAATTAATAAATTATCAAAATGTCTATCACCAACACCAAGTAAGAATGTAATAACAGAATATCCAGCTTTAAATTTTAATTTTGATTTTAATTTGAATTTTTAATTTTAATTTTGAATCAAATTTTAATTTTAATTTTAATTTTAATTTTAATTTTTATTTGGATTTTAATTTTAATTTTAATTTTAATTTTAAATTTTAAATCGAATTTTAATTTTAATTTTAAATTGAATTTTAATTTTAATTTGAATTTTAAATCAAATTTTAAAGAAATCTACCACATGATTTAACATAAGTATCCATAATTGTATGACTAAATCCAAACTCAGAATCTTCATCAGGATCAACAACTTTAAAATATTCAGAAATCTTTCCATATTCAGCTAATATTTTCGATAAAGGAATTGCATTTACAAATTCAACAATTCCAGATTTTTGACTTGTCGGTAAAACTTTATAAGGTGTTAACTTAAGATCAAGAGATCCTTGCTTCAATAATTTATCCATCAAAGTAATTAATTGAATAACTAAGTTATCTTGTCTTGTATCATCACCAGATTTAAAAATAATTTGATATTTTTCATCCAAAATAGTGTTAAAAGATAATTTCATTGGATTCAATGCACTTTTATAAATATGAACTTCATCTCCAATTATAGAATTTGCAATAATCATAGGATCAATAGGCAAAGGTAAATTTTCAAATTGAGATAAATGAGAATATGCTTGTCCATTCTTAAATTGATTTTTTAGAAATGATATTTTTTTTTCACGTGATTTTTTCATCGTTGAAACTTTTTCAATCATCATTATAAGATTTTGTACAAGTTCTTCTTGTCGTTGAATAATAGATAATATATCGTTTCCTAATTCTGTTTGTAAACATTGACGAACAAATTCTTGTTGAACATTTGCAAAAATTCTAAAATCTTTATCATTTCTTTCAACCCAAATAAACCAATAAAAATAAATCGCAAATATTTTATTATTTTTAGCTCTGCTTATAAGAAATTGAGCAAGAGGTGAGTTAAAAGATTGTTCATAACGAATTCCTTGAACAAGTTGTAATAAATAGAAAACCAATTCCTAAAAAAAGAATTTGAAATTAATTTTTGATTTTGATTTTTAATTGATTTAAATTTTAATTTCAAATTTACTTCATCCTTTTGATTATCAAGTTTATGAACTGCAAATTCTCGAATATTTGAATCTTTAAATTTTTTGGATAATAATTCAAGAATTACAACAATATCAATTTCTTGAAATTCTTTCAAAATTGTTTCTAATTCTTTTCTTTCAGCTTGATTATCCAAATTTGTTGATAAAATAATTTTAGGAAGTGCATTACCTTGGAGTCTAATTGCTTTTCGATAATGAAAAATTAAATCTCTTTCTTGTTGAGTTAAATCTTTGATAGGAGGATATGAAACAATTAACTAAAAAAGAAATGAAAAGAATAGAAAATAAAAAATATTTTCTTTTGATTAAAAAATCATTGAAATAAAATTATTATTCTTTTTGTTTTGAATACTTGGATTTGTTTATATTCTGAAAGTGTTGGTGGATCATTTGGTTTAGAAACATCTCTTGAATAATTTATAACTGAATTTTGTTTTGGTTTTTTTTGTTTGATATGATTTGTAGATTCAATAGAAAGTGGTGATTGTTTATTGCTAGATTTTCTTGTTTCAATTTTGGATTTGCTTTCCTTTTCTAATTCATTTTGATTTTCATTATTTTTTTGATGAAGTTTTCTGTTTCGTTTTCTGATTTCATTCAAAGAGTGAGTTGGATTATATGTCATGTATTTGACTTGATTTTTGTGTTTTTTATTTTGTGAAGTTGAAGTGGATTTTTTTTTACGTGGACTGTGATATTCTTCTTTTGGTAAATGAAGTTGAGGACGAGGTGGTGGTTTATTTTTTGTAACTTTGTAAAAACTAATACTTCTTTGAGGTTTTGCATGATGAATTATTTTTTCATAATTATTTGAATTTTCATTTGAATTTTGATTTATGCTTTGATTTATATTTTGATTTATATTTTGATTTATAGTTTGATTTATATTTTGATTTATAGTTTGATTTATATTTTGATTTATAGTTTGATTTATAGTTTGATTTATATTTTGATTTATATTTTGGTTTATAGTTTGGTTTATATTTTGGTTTATAGTTTGGTTTATATTTTGATTTATATTTTGATTTATATTTTCATTTATATTTTCATTTATATTTTCATTTATATTTTGATTGATATTTTCATTGATATTTTCATTTATATTTTGATCAGTTTTTCTCGAAGGATAATTGCTATGATGACGAAGTGTTTTATTATTTTTAGGAGTTAAATGTTCAATATTATCTTCTTGATTAAATTGATTCAAATCTTTCTTTTCAATTGATAAATGATGAGATTTACTTTGCTTATTAATTGAATTTGATTTTGAAGATTTACTTTTGGTTTTGCTTTCATGTTTTCCATTTTTTTTGATTTTTTCATGTTTTCGATTTTTTTCATTATTTTTTGTTTTCGAGGAATTCTTGATATTCTTTCTTGGTTTGGGATAATTAACTTCATTTTTATCCTTATGAAGAATAGAATTTTGAGAAGAATGAAATCTGGTTAATTTTTTTGGATCAGAAATTGGTTCAACTTGATTTGTTTTGTGAGTTTTTTGAACTTTATCAGTTTGAGAATGTGAATGTGATTTGGATTTGTGAGTTGATTTGATTTTATGAATGTTCTTTTCTTTGTTTTTTGGTGATAATCTCAAAGAGGATTTTGAGATTGATTCAGTTTCATTTGAAATTGGTTTTTTTTCTGATATTGAATTGGTGTTTTTTTTTCTTATTAAAATTTTTTGATGGAAATTGTGTATTTGATTATTTTTCAATTTTTGTTCATTAAGAGAATATTTTCTTAAATAATTATGACGAGAAAGTTTAGGAATTGGTTTTGGATCATCATTTTGTTGGAAAGAAGGGTTAAAATGAGATTTTGAAATAAGATTTGATTGAAAATTATCAATTGATTTTTGAAAAATTTCTTGATTTAAATTTGTATTTGTATTTAAATTTGTATTTAAATTTGAATTTATATTTGTATTTGTATTTAAATTTAAATTTGTATTTGTATTTAGATTTGTATTTATATTTGAATTTATATTTGTATTTGTATTTAAATTTGAATTTGTATTTAAATTTGTATTTGTATTTAAATTTGAATTTATATTTGTATTTAAATTTGTATTTAAATTTGTATTTGTATTTAAATTTGTATTTGTATTTAAATTTGTATTTAAATTTGTATTTGAATTTGTATTTGAATTTGTATTTAAATTTGTATTTAAATTTGTATTTATATTTGTATTTAAATTTGTATTTAAATTTGTATTTAAATTTGTATTTAAATTTGTATTTAAATTTGTATTTATATTTGAATTTATATTTGTATTTGTATTTAAATTTGTATTTAAATTTGCATTTAAATTTGAATTGTTTCCAAATGCCTCAGATTGTGTTCTTATTGGTCTGTTTTTATTTCTTTTTGAAAGAGAAATCTTTGGATGTTCTTTTGTTTTGATCTCTTTTTGTTCTGAAGAAAGATAATTTGTTGGAATGATCCGCATTGATTCGCTTCTGTATGAATGAGAGTGATTTAGTCTTCTTGATACATTTGGTGGTGGAGGTTTTCGAAATTTTAACATTTTCAAAAATAAAAAATTGAAAAAAAAAAAAGTAAAAAATTAAAATTAAAATTGGAATTAAAATGGCAAATAAAAAAATGATTTTTTTTCATTTTTTTTTCATTTTTTTTCTTTTTAAAAATGAATGATTGTATATTTTTTGGTTTAAATATAAATCCAATCCTTTTCAAAAATGAACCAGAAAAAATAATAAAACCAATTCAATTTAAATTTAAAATTGAAAATGAAAATGAAAATGAAAAACAAATTAAACAAATTTCATCAAGTTTTTTTTCAACAATTTTCCTTTTTAAAAATGGAAAAGCAATAGAATACTTAAAGGGAAATTATTCAAAACAAAATCCTGAAAAAATCCAAATTAAAGAAAATATTCAAAAAGTAACTGTTGATGAACAAAATGAAGCTATTTTAACAAAAGAAGGAAATGTATTTGCCAAAGGAGAATATATTAATCCAAAAAAACCGAATAGATTTATCAATATTTCATCATTAATTGAAGATACAAATGATAGAATAATTCAAGATATTGTTTCTGGAGCTAATGCAATTTACTTATTAACTTCAAATCAAAATGTTTATGGAATTGGTTCAAATTATTATGGTCAACTTGGTTTTGATTATGAAACACTTGAAAAAGCAGAAAAACCAATTTTAATGATGAAAAATGTTTCTAAAATATTTTCAGGAAATAATTCAACTCATGTTTTTCTTTTAAATTCAAATCAAGAATTATTTGGATGCGGATATAATGAATATGGTCAACTTGGATTAGGAGAATCAAGAGCAGAAACAAAAATCCAAAAACTAACCAAAATCCAAAATATTCCAAAAGGCAAAATAATTGATATTCAATGTGGGCGTTGGCATTCAATAATGTTAATTGAAAATGAAAATGAAAATCCAAAAAGAAAACTTTATTCATGTGGAGGATATAAATTAAATGGGTTTGGCAAAGATACTTATGAATTTACTGAAATCAAATCATCTTTATTTGAAAATGATGATGATAATATTATTGATTTTTCTGTTGGATATATTCATACTTTGATTTTAACTTCAAATTCAAAATTGATTGGATTTGGGTGGAATGAATATGGCCAATTAGGAACTGGAGATACAAATCATCAAAAAATTCCAATTCAAATTGAACTTCCTAAATTAAGATTTAATGAAAATATTTCTAATTATCATATTTCTTGTGGATTTAACAAATCATTTCTTTATTATTCTCCTTTTCTTTCCAATCTTGAAGAAGATTTGATAAAACTATTTAGAAGAAAAGAATTTTGTGATATTTCATTTAAAACAAAAAATGGAGAAATAATTGAAGCTCATAAATTAATATTGAAATATAGATTAAATCAAAATGAAAATCAAATTGAAAAACTTCAAGAAATTATTTCAAAAAAATCAATTAAAGAATCAAATCAAATATTTGAAATGATTTATTCAAACAGATCCAAAATAAATCCAATATTATATTGTGAAATTAAAGAAATTATAAATTCAAATGAAAAAATTGAAGAAACAATGAAAAGAATTTATTTAAATGAAAATGAAAATGAAAAAGATTTTATTATTGAAAGAAAAGAAAAACAATATAAATTTCCTAAATTAATATTAATAATGAGAAGTGAATTATATCGAGGAATGTTTTTATCTGTAACAGAAGATAAATCAAATAAAGTTACAGATTATAGTGAATTAAGTAATAAATCATTTCAAATATTTGAATATTGGATTTATTCAAATCAAATTAAAAATGAAATTGAAATTACACAAGAAATAATTAATGAAATTCAAATTGGAATTGATTATTTTCAATTAAATCAAACAAATCCAAATTTATTTGATTTATTAATTAAAAAATTTAATAATCAAAATCAATAAAAAATAGGAATAGATTTGATTTAATATTTAATTTATAAATTAATTTAAAAATATAATTTAATATTTAATTTTATTATTAAAATAATAATTTAATGTTTTAAATTTAAATATTTTATTATTTAAATATTTAACATATAAATATAAAAAATAAGAATTGATTTAATATTTAATTTATAAATTAATTTAAAAATATAATTTATTATTTAATTTTATTATTAAAATAATAATTTAATGTTTTTAGATTTAAATATTTTATTATTTAAATATTTAACATATAAATATAAAAATGAAAATAGATTTAATTTAATATTTAATTTATAAATTAATTTAAAAATATAATTTAATATTTAATTTTATTATTAAAATAATAATTTATTGTTTTAAATTTAAATATTTTATTATTTAAATATTTAACATATAAATATAAAAATAAGAATAGATTTAATTTAATATTTAATTTATAAATCAATTTAAAAATATAATTTAATATTTAATTTTATGTTTAAAAACAATAATTTAATGTTTTAGATTTAAATATTTTTATTATTTAAATATTTAACATATAAATATAAAAATAAGAATAGATTTAATTTAATATTTAATTAATAAATTAATTTAAAAATATAATTTAATATTTAATTTTATTATTAAAATATTAATTTAATGTTTTAGATTTAAATATTTTATTATTTAAAAATATTTAACATATAAATATAAAAATGAAAATAGATTTAATTTAATATTTAATTTATAAATTAATTTAAAAATATAATTTAATGTTTAATTTTATTATTAAAATAATAATTTAATGTTTTAGATTTAAATATTTTATTATTTAAATATTTAACACATAAATATAAAAAATACTGAGAATAAATTTAATTTAATATTTAATTTATAAATTAATTTAAAAATATAATTTATTATTTAATTTTATTATTAAAATAATAATTTAATGTTTTAGATTTAAATATTTTATTATTTAAAAATATTTAACATATAAATATAAAAATAAGAATAAATTTAATTTAATATTTAATTTATAAATTAATTTAAAAATATAATTTAATATTTAATTTTATTATTAAAATAATAATTTATTGTTTTAGATTTAAATATTTTATTATTTAAATATTTAACATATAAATATAAAAAATAAGAATAGATTTAATTTAATATTTAATTTATAAATCAATTTAAAAATATAATTTAATATTTAATTTTATGTTTAAAAACAATAATTTAATGTTTTAGATTTAAATATTTTATTATTTAAATATTTAACATATAAATATAAAAATAAGAATAGATTTAATTTAATATTTAATTAATAAATTAATTTAAAAATATAATTTAATATTTAATTTTATTATTAAAATATTAATTTAATGTTTTTTAGATTTAAATATTTTATTATTTTAAAAATATTTAACATATAAATATAAAAAAATGAAAATAGATTTAATTTAATATTTAATTTATAAATTAATTTAAAAATATAATTTAATATTTAATTTTATTATTAAAATATTAATTTAATGTTTTAGATTTAAATATTTTATTATTTAAAAATATTTTGAAAATTGATTTTTGAAATTAAAATTTTATCTTTTTGAATTAAATTGAATTAATATTAATTTAGAAATTTGTTTTAAAATTTAAATTTATTAATAATTTTTAAATTCCAAAAAAAAAAATTAAATAAAAATTAAATTAAAATAATTTTCCTTTTTTTTTAATAAAAAAAATTAATAAAAAATAATAATAATTTATTAATAAATTAATTTAAAATAATAAATTAAAAAGAAAATTAAATTAATTATTAATTTAAATTTATTCTTATTTTTTATATTTTTATTCATTTTCAAAATCCACTTTTTTTTATTTTTTTTTTTTTTTTCATTTTTTTTTTTCATTTTTTTCCTTTTTTTTAAAAACAAAAAACAAAAACAAAAACACAAAAAACAAAAACACAAAATGGATAATAATAATAATAATAACAACCAAATTGAAAATGCAATTCAAAATGAAAATGAAAATGAAAAGAAAAATTTAGAAAAAAAAGTAACAAAAAATTTAATTAAAGATTATTCAAACCTTTTAAATGGAAATTCATTTAAAGATTTTTCAATTTTTGTTGAGAATAAATCAAATCCTTTTGAAATTAAAGTTCATAAATCAATTTTATCTTCAAGATCTCCTTTTTAATGAATCATTAAGGCAAGAATCTCTTTCTCATTTCTTTAAATCAATTTAATAAAAAAGAAATGGAATCAATTTTGAGTTATATTTATTATGGAAATATTTCTTTTTGAGAATCAAGAAAATCTTATCCAATTATTAGAAATTTCAATTTATTTTAAATTAAATTTATTGAAAGAAATTATTCAAAAATTTCAAATTCAATTAATTATTCAAATTTTTCCAATTTTTATTCCAAAATCGAAATTTAAATTCAAATGAAATTGAAATAAAAATGTTTTGAATTAATAAATCAAAATTTTTCCCAAATTCAAAATAATGAGAATTTATTCAGTTTAACTAAAGAAGAAATTATCAAATTTATTCAATTTAAACAAGAAAAAAAAGAAATTTTTCAATTTGATTTTTTTCAATTTTTAAATAATTGGATTGAAAAAAGAAATAAGAGATTAAAAGGAAAGAAAGAAAAAGAAAAAGAAAAAGAAAAGGGAATTGAAAAGAAAAGATTATTTCATTCTTTTTTTTCATTATTTGATAAAGATTCAATTTCAAAACAAGATTTTGATAAATTAAAACAATTTGATTTTTTTCCCAAATCTTTTTTAGTTGATATTCAAAACAAAGTTATTCAAGATAATCAAAAAGAAATTGAAAACAAAGAGAAAGAAATTGAAGATAAATGGAAGAAAGAAGTTGAAAAGAATCAAAAAGAAATTGAAAACAAAAACAAAGAAATTGAAGATAAATGGAAGAAAGAAGTTGAAAACAAAGAGAAAGAAATTGAAGAGAAATGGAAGAAAGAAGTTGAAAAGAATCAAAAAGAAATTGAAAACAAAAACAAAGAAATTGAAGAGAAATGGAAGAAAGAAGTTGAAGATAAAAACAAAGAAATTGAAGAGAAATGGAAGAAAGAAGTTGAGAAAATGAAACCTGTTTTTGATGAATATGGAGAACAATATCAAATGGAGATAATCAAACAGATATTTTCAGATTCAGAAATTATTAAAGATATTGAATATGTTAAGAAATTACAAGAATGGATAAATGATAATGATTTTTTTTCTAAAATGAAAAAAGGATTTTCAGCAAAAAGAGATGGATTTAATTCTCAAAATTGGCATAAAAAAGTTGATGGGAAAGGAAAAACATTAATTATTATCAAAACAAAAGATAATTTTATTTTTGGAGGTTTTACTCAAGTTGGATTTAATGGAAATACAGGATACATTAATGATTCAAGTGCATTTATTTTTTCATTAAGAAATGATAAAAATAATAGAAAACCAGAAAAGTTCACATATAAAAATGATGGTTACGCAATTTATTATTATTTAAGTAATGGTGCAGTTTTTGGTGGTGGACCTGATTTTCGTTTAAGTTCTAATTTACAACCTGGTTATTCAGATTTTGGTAGAAGTTATAATCTACCTAATGGAATTACTTATCAATCAAATGAAGCTAGAAGTTATTTAGCTGGTTCTTATGATAAATGGATTGTTGATGAAGTTGAATCTTATTTTATTTAAAAAATTAATTAATAAATCAAAATTTCATTTTTTTCATTTTCATTTTTTATTTTTGAATTGAAAATGGAATTTGAAGATTTTTCAGTTGAAGAATTAACAACAATAGTAATAGATAATGGTTCAGGATCAACAAAAATAGGATTTTCAGGAGAAAATTCACCAAGATCAATTTTCCCATCAATAATTGGAAGACCAAGATTTTCTGGAATGGTTGGAATGGGACAAAAAGATTCATATGTTGGAGATGAAGCATTTTCCAAAAGAGGAATATTAAGAATTAAATTTCCAATAGAACATGGAATAGTCATAAATTGGGATGATATGGAAAAAATATGGCATCATGGTTTTTATAATGAATTAAGAGTTGCTCCTGAAGAACATCCTGTTTTAGTAACTGAGAACTTTTTGAATCCAAAATCAAACAGAGAGAAAATAACTGAAATCATGTTTGAAACATTTTCTGTTCCTGGTTTTAATCTTGAAAAACAAGCAGTTTTATCATTAATTTCAACTGGAAGATCAATTGGAATTGTTATTGAAATTGGAGATGGTGTTATTCAAATTGTCCCCATTTATGAAAGATTTGTTTTACCAAATTCATCAAGTAAATTAAATTTAGCAGGAAGAGATTTTAAATGAGTATTTAATGAAAATTTTAAATGAAAGAGGATATCCATTTACAACAAGTGCTGAAAGACAAATTGTTAGAGATATTAAGGAAAAACATTGTTATGTTGCTTTGGATTTTGATAAAGAAATGAATGAAGAACAAACACTAATTGAAAAAGATTATGAATTACCTGATAATCAAGTTATTACGTTTGGAAACGAAAGATTTAGAACTCCTGAAGTTTTGTTTCAACCTTCTTTTATTGGAATGCAAGAATCAGGAATTCATCAAAAAACTTTTGATTCAATTATGAAATGTGATGAAGAAATTAGAAATGATTTGTTTTCTAATATTGTTTTATCTGGTGGTTCTTCTATGTTTCCTGGAATTAAACAAAGACTCAAAAAAGAAATTATTCAATTATCAGAAAATAAAGAAAACAAAATTAAAGTTATTGCTCTTTCTGAAAGAAAATATTCTGTTTGGATTGGTGGTTCAATGTTAGCTTCTCTTCCTAATTTCATAGATTCATGTGTTTTAAAAGAAGAATATGATGAAATTGGACCTAAAATTATTGAAAGAAAATGTTTTTAAAAAAAGAAATTTTTTTTTATTCCACTTTTTTATTTCTTTAAAAAAAAAAATATTATTTTGATTTTATAATAATGATTTATCCATCAAATGACAAACTAATCGAATTAATAATTGTTTTTTGTTTGAATCCAATTCTGCAAAAGAAACACAACCATGCAAACCAGAAAAATAAAGCAAAACAGAATTATTAATATTTTTTTTCTTTTTCAAATCACGAGAAATCAAATAATGAGTTAATTTTAAAGCTAAATTTTGAACAGATTTTGATTGAGTATAACTGATAATATGGAATAATTTGGAAGTTAATAAATCATAAAAAGCAGAAAATGAATCAGGAAACAATTCAACTGCAGGAGATAAAATTTCCAACAAAAACAACTGGTCTGAATCATAATCTGATTCAGCAAGAATTGAAGCAATTAAATAAACAAGAAGAGTTGATGATATTGGATCGTGTTGAATAATTTGGTTGAATAAAAGTTGGTCAATTTCTCCTTCCCAATCAAAATAATTCCCCAAATGAGACTTAAATTCTGCAATTTCTTTAGTTGGTAATGATGAAGCTAGTGCTGTTATATAAGATGAACGGAATCCTGTTGATTCAGTTTTGCAAGAAATATCAACAATGGTTCGAAATAAAGAAATCACAGAACTTTTCACAAAAGGCATTTTTCTTGCAGGCAATAAAATACTTGATAAAGCAAAAGAAAATCCAATTTGGAAATTGATTCCAATTATTTTCTCCATTTTAGATAGTAATCGATCTGCATCTTTGTTTTGTTTTCTGAAAGACATGAAAACATTTTCAATACTATTTGATTCGAATTTTCCTAATTTTTCAAGATCTCTTAAAATAACATCAATCATTTCAATTCCTGCTTGAAAGAAATTTGAATCTCTAAGTTGAATCAATGAAATTGCAACCCAAAACAAACTAATTTTAAGTGGAGAATCCTTATCCAATAAAGGATACAAATGAGTCAAACACAAAATAAGCGAAATACACAAATCAACTTCTGATTCAACCATTTTTTCCTTAATAATAAGTGGTTTCATAAATATGAATATTTGTCCAACTAATTTTGGTGGAATTGGTCTTTCAGAAAGTAATCCAAATGTTGCCATTGATCGTGATTGTATAATTGAGGGTGTAAATGCAGATTTTCTTGTCAGATCTAACCATTGTTTTTGCCATCGTTTCCCAAGATCTGTTTGCTGATAGCATTTGATAATTTCCAAAAATAATCTTGATACTGATTCTGTACTTTTCACTGGAATTCTTTCAAGTCTAAATCTGGGTGATTTGCTTTTTTCTATTGATTTCATTATATTTATATCTTTCATTGATGGTTGATTAGTTGGTGAATCTGGGGTTATTGAATCTTGACTATTTGATTTCTCAAGTGATATTTTTTCTACTACTTTGGGAATTGTTTTTGTTTTTAAATTCATAAATGATCCTCTTAGAATTCTTGTTGATATATTTTTCAATAAATTATCTGATTTGATAATACTTCCACTTCCCATAAACAAAACACGAAATCTTGTTTCGGTAACTTCTGCTAATAAAGCTTGGAGATTTGTCTGATTTTTCTCATCTGGAGGAGGCATTTTAGTTACCAAAGAATGAATTGAATTGATAACCAAAGAAAGTAATGCAGAACGCATAAACAAAGAATGCGTTGGAGACATCAAAACACAAATATGAAGAATACTTGGAAGTGTGTATTCCAGTGTTAGAATATTTTCGAAAGAAAGATAGTGAAGAAATCTTGTTAAAACCAAAATTTCATCCCATTTTGGATAATTTTCGATTCTTTTATCTTCAGATTTAAATTGAGATGCTGATGAAATTCTTCTCAATATTCGATCGCATAATTTCATTGAAATATATCTTGGATCAAGTGATGCAAGTGTAACTACCAATTGTGATATCAATTCAGATTCTGTTGTATCTACTCCATATTTAAGTGATTGTTTGATAAAAACAAGTAGAATTGTTCCAAGTAAATCATGAACACCTGCAACTACTTTCCAAGTATGAACAAGAATTGCAGGATAAAGTTCTCTTTGATAAATTGTCATTTTGATCAATTCTGTAATGATTCTTGTTGCTTCTTTGTATTCTTCATGTTTCTTTTTCAACAATATTTTTGATTCATAATTATTTCCCATTTTTAGAGTGCTTAAATTACTCTCATTTCTTTTCTCCATTTCTTGATTCTTTAAATATTTTGTTGAATGAATTGTTTTTGGTGATTGATGGTAAGTATATTCCTTTAAATTAGGAAGCCAAGGAGCCATATATTCAACACATAAATGTTTTCCATGAATTGTTGTACTTTCAAAATGCTTCAAACATTCTCCCAAAAATTCAAGTGTAAGATGTTTTTCAGTTAAAGCCAATTGTTTACTTAGATTAACAACAAGAGAAGTATGTGATTTTGGAATACAAAGACCTTCTGTTTCAAGTAATTGGGATTTGATTGAGAAATTCAAACTTCGACATAATGCTGTTACTAAATTATATGCTGATTTTCTGAGTGTTTCAGAATCACTTCCTAAATTTATTAATGCAATGTTCAGTAGTGATCCTGGAACATCTGATGGATATACTTCTGTGAATGTATCTCGATAAGATTTAGAATCGTGAACAATTCCTCGGAATTTATTATATTGTTGTTTCATATTTTTGATTGTTTCCACAATTTTCTTTGAATTTGGAGAATGGAAAATCAATAATTTTTGACTGTTTTTTGTGTGTATTTTAACTGAGAATTGCTCTTCATTATCTTGTGATTGTTCAATATTAATAACTTGAGTAATATGGAAAATATCAACAATATTTTCAAGTCGATCAAATAAAGATTCCTTAATATAAATTATATGAAGTAAACGCGGAGAAATTTCAAATATAACATTTTTACGTTGATCTCGGAATGTTTGATAAATATCTGTAAATTTTTCTTTGATTGTTTTTTCTGTTTCCATTGTTCCTTCAGGAATTAAATGATTTTTCTCATCAATATATTCATATATTTGTGTTGGTTTATCAACAATATGAATCAATTTCAATACAGATGCTCTAAAATAGGGAAGAATTTTCATTGTGAATTTGCGGAAATCTGAAGAAGGTGAAATGAATATTATTTTTTTCAAATGATTATCCCAATAACTTGGTACTAATCCTGTAAAACGATTAATCCAACTTCTATTAATTTCATTTTGATTTGAAAATAAAGTGCAATCAATTATAATTATAAAATCTTCTTCTGAATGTTTTGAAACAAGATGCAAAATATGATAAATAAGAACTGAAATATCAATTTGAACTATTCTTCTTGGAATAAGATAAAAAACTTTCTCCTTTGCTTTTGAATATTCATGAGTATAGAAAATTGGTTCAAATTCTTTAGTTTCCCCAATTATTGACATCGAAGCCATAAAATCATGATTTCTTTGATCTCGTATTTCTGGTTCTTCAACTTGAATTTGCCATGATTCAAGACTAATTGAAACATTTTCATTCTCATTTTCACTTTGCTTTTTTTGATCTGATTTCTTTTCAATTGATAAAATATCTATTGATTCTTCTAAATTCTGAATAAGTGTTAAGAATTTACCAAAATCAAAAAGTTGTTTTTGATCTTGATTCTTTTCAAAATGTGTTTCCAGAATTTGGTAGTTATTCATCAACTCTTTGTGAATGGTGTGGAAATCATTGTTGATTGTTTTAGGAGAAATTCCTTCAGGAACTAAATTCAATTCTTGTAAAATATCTTTAATTTTAATTGTTGTTTTTGGATCTTCAAAAAATTCTTTCAATTTCTTTGTAATTTCTTGTGATGATTTAGCATCTCCTTCAATAAATGGAATTTCAAAAAGTTGTTCAAGAAATCCTTCAATATTTTTGCGATTTTGACTGATGAATTTATTCATTGGAATCATATAATCCTCTTCAATTCCAAATTTTTCATTTGATGATAATTTGTTGATTGTTTTGGATATTAAAACCAATCCTCTTCTAACTTCAGAAGGTATTCTAAATGTGAAAATATCATATTTTTCTGGTGAAATTAATGCTGGACAAATGAAATTATTGAAAAATATTTTGGATATGCATTCACTTGTTTTCAAATTTGAATCATGTTTTATAAGCTTTTTGAGAAGGAATGTCATAATAAAAAATTGAATTGGAATATGATAAATTGATTCAATAATTCGATCCAAAAATTCTTGTGTAAAAATTTCCAAATTTTTCAAATTCTTATCAATATCTTTTGTTTCTTTAACATATCTAACATCAATTTCAGTTTCTCTTTGATTAACAATAATTTCTTGCCACAAATTCTTGATTGAATCATACATAACTCTTTGTAAATATTCTGTACCAATAATTTGTGAGTAAATCTTAAGAACATTAACTTGGAAATTGTTTGTTTGAAAAAAAGATGTTTTTTCATTTTCCAAAATATTAAGTTCCTTTTCAAAAATCCAATGTAATAAATCTATTGAAGCTCCATTAACTTCAATTATTCTTAAAATTGATAAAATGAACAAATCATTATTTTCCAAAGAAGGAATAGCAACAAAAATTGTTCTCAAAAGATGAAGATCATTATCAAGTAGCATTCTAATTAAACTTCGATATTTTGATTCATTTGTTTCTACAACAAAATTGAATTCTGTTCCTTGTTTCAAAATATTTGTGAAAACATCAAGAAATGAAGCTCTTATTTCTGTATCACTAAAATATCCCAAAGGCAAAGCATGTTTCAAACCAATATTTACATTTGAATTTAATAAATTGGAAATTATGTTGATTACATGTTGAGAAATTTTCTTGTTTGTTTTGTTTTGATCTGATTCTTGTTGTATTCTTTGAAGAATTGATGTGAAAAATTTGAAATAACTACCAAATAATTTGGAACGTTTTTCAAGATCATCTTCAGTTTGAAGAATTGGACCTGTTTTTATGTTAAATGCCTTTTTAATAATTAATCCATTCGTTATTGAATCAATTGCCATCATAACTGCTAAGTCATGATCATTCCACATTCTATTTGTAATAATACCTGGATTAAATTCCACTTTGACTAATTTTTCAGAATCTAAATCTTCTTTAGAATTTGCTTTCATTTTAGATTTCATTTTCTCTGATGAAATTGAAAATCCTCTTTGAACATCAGAAATCCAATTTGCAATTCCTTCTAATAAACCATTTCGGAAATTATCTTCATCTTTGAAAAGAAGATATTCTCTTTTGCGAATAATCAGCGTTAGCAAATGACAAAATTTAATTTTCATTCTGATAGTATTTTGTTCTGGAGAAAGTTGAGATAGATATTGAATTATAGAAATGATCAATTCTTCAAAATCGAAAATTGACAAATCAATAACAATTTGGGGTTGATCCAAAATATTCTTGATAATTGAAATTGTTTGATCATAAAAAATTGTTGATTCTTCATTAGTTTCTATTCTTCCATCATCTTTGAAATTTTTCTTTATAATTTGCTTAATTTGTTCAAATAAATTTGAATAAACAAGAGATGGAAGAGATGTTAACAGAAGAACAGTAGTTTCTCTCAAATAAATATTATTGCAAACAGCTAATGAAAGTAATTGAGAGATGAATTCATCAATAAGTAAATTTTCTGATAATAAACTTTGGTTTTTTTTGTTAGCATTTTCCTTTTTTTCTTGTAAATCTTTTTTTATAGATTGTTTTGATTTTTGCATAATTTGAGGTGATTTTAAATTATCAAAAATGAAATCAAAATTGCTCAAGTTTGTTGTATCAAATGGCAAGTCTTTTATCATTATTGACAAAGCAACTGAAGATAAACTACAAAGAAATCCTGTGTAATTATACCATTCAGATTTGCATCTGTTGAATTCAAAATCTGAGTTTTGATATGTATCTTCCAAAGTAATACTTGATTTTGACAATTTTTTCAATAAAATTTGCTTCATTTCTTCATTAGTTTCAAATGAAATTGTGTATTCAATAATAAATTTTGTTGCCAAAAGCCATCTTTCATAAATATTAATCCAAGCATCCTTATTTGAATTTGTTGCTGTAGTGACTTTTCTCAAAAGTTGTCTTATTGATTTCTGTTGAGCAAGTCTTCCTGTTGCTGATTGTGGAATTTGTGCCAATTTTCTATAAAAAGGATACATAACAAGAACTGTATTATTTTCAATTTGCTTATTGCATATAATATTTTTAGATTTTTCAATATCATCCTCGCGAGAGAAATTATTTATAAATCCAACATTTTCAATTTCATCGCATATATAATTAAAACATTTCAATGCTTGAGATGAAACACTTGATTCTGAATTCAATGAAAGAATTAATAGTGTTATTTCTAGTTTTGATGATACTCTATTAAGTAAAATGATTGTATCACTACTAAATGTTTTAATTTGTCTCAAATAAAACCCAAGAAATTCATTCCTTTTCTCAAGAATTTCCTTAAACAAAGAAACCAAAAGTTTTGATTGACTTGGTTCAATATTCTTGTTGTTAATAGCCATTCTTGTTATTGAATCAATAATTGGAGATGTTAGTAAATAATAAGCATCAATTTGGTTTCCATAACAACATTGTTCAATGTATTTAATTTCGTGAATTTTTTTCAATGCTGAAGAGACATTTGAACGAAATTCAAAAGAAAAATTTGGATTTAAACACGAAGCAAGACTGATGAAAAATTGTAATATATTTTTTCTGAGTTGTTGTTGATCTGAAAATTCCCAAATAAAAACAAATTGAGGATCAATAGAAAAAATCTTAGCAATTTCATTAAGTGTTTGAAATTTAATTTCTGCTGTTTCAAATTGATCTCTTTGTCTTTTTTTCAAATTTGATGGGTTTAACGTTGTAAAATCCCATGAATATTTTTGTTGTAACAAAGTAAGTTCTTGGAAATATTTGATGAATAATCTCTTAATTGAAGGCGAGATTGAATAGGCTTCAATAAAAGAAGTGTTCCAAGGAAGTGATTCTTCAAGTGCAAGAGTATAAAGTGCTTTTGCAAGAGCTAATCTAAATAAATGAGGAGTTGATTTTTGCAAACAAAATGTAAAAATTCCTGATAATGTTTCTCTTGGATTAACTCTAAATGATGAAACTAAAGTATCTGATAATATTTTTGTATTTCCCACATTTTTTGTGATAGTGAAAAGTTGTTTCTAATTTAATTTCAAAAATATTTAAATTGAATTAAAATTTTAATTCAAGTTTTTTTTTTCTTTAAAACAAACTTTTAAAATATTCTCAATTTTTAATACTAATCCAAGTAAAGGAGTTTTACTTGATTTGGAAATATAAGTTGCAACTTTGTAAATATCTAATAAACATTGCGCAGCAACTGAAGAACTTGATTCCTTAGAAGAGAAACTTTTTTGCAAATTTTCTATAAATTGACCTTTTGTTGAATTGAGAATATTTGATTCATTATGTAAAATTTGAGTTAAAATATCTGGACTTATTATTAATAACATGGTTTGAATTGGCCAAAAAATATATCCTTTCTTCTTTAAAGAAGAACTCCATTCCTTAAATGATTCAAATAAAGAATCAATGTTTACATCAAATTTTTCTTGAGAAGTTGATAAATGTGAGAATTCAGATGGACAACTATTAATCCAATTCCAAATTGCTGATCTTAAAGAATCTGCAACTATTTTTTGGTGTTGTTTTTGAAAAATTGATAAATATTTGGAAATTTCTTGGAGTAATTTTCCCAATCTTGTTTTATTATAATCAAGATATTTTATTAGTTGAATTTCATTTATTGCAATTTCTTCTGTTTGTGATAATTGTAATAATTTTAAAAATTCAAGAACTTTGTTAAAAATCACATCATAATTTATATGACTTAATCTTTTTATTAATTTTCCAATATATTCTTCAAACATTGAATGAAATTTATCATGATTTTTTTCAAATAATATTTTGTTCATTAATTCAAGTAAATTTGCACAATAATTATCATTAATAATTTGAATATTTTTCTTTTTTAAATTTAATATTTCTTCATTTGACTAAAAAATAAAAAAAAATAAAATTTAATAAAAAAAAATAAATTAAAAAAAAATAAAAATAAATACCATTTCGAATTTTGATTGTAAACACATATTCATTGACTCAATTATAATTAATAATGATTGCTCTTGTTTGATAAATAAATTATTGTCTTGTGTATTTAAATTTTCAGATAAATTTTTTGCTAAAGAAAATAATGATTTTAAAACTTCTTCAAGTTTTGTATTTGAAAGTGTAATAAATATTTCAATTTCAAGTGAACAATTTGCTATTAAAAACTTTTGTGGGTCAAAATCATCTTCTTTTGGAGGATCTGGTTTTTGACTAGGAAGTTGTGAAAATAATTTTGAGTTTAAAATTTTTAATGTTTTTTTTTCTTCTTCTTCTTCCATTATTTAAAAAAATTAAAAAAAATGAAAAATGAAAAATAAATTTTTTTTGCTTTTTTTTTTTCAATAATTAAAAAAAATTTAATCAATAAATTTTTCAATAAGATTTAATTTAAAATTTTTCTTATTTTTTTCTAAACAAATTATTTTATAATTTAATCAAATTTTTTCAATAAAATAATCTAATTAAAATTTTAATCAAAATAAATTTAATCAATAAATTTAATCAATAAATTTTTCACCTTTTTTTTCAATAAGATTTAATTTAAATTTATTTAAAATTTTTCTTATTTTTTTCTAAATAAATTATTTTAAAATTTATTTCAATTTTTTCAATAAAATTATTTAATTAAAATTTTAATCAAATAAATTTAATTAATAAATTTAATTAATAAATTTTTCAATAATTTTCAATAAGATTTAATTTACAATTTATTTAAAATTTTTCTTATTTTTCTAAATAAATTATTTTAAAATTTATTTCAATTTTTCAATAAAATTATTAAATTTTTAATCAAATAAATTTAATTAAAATTTTACTAATAAATTTTTCTATTTTTCAATAAGATTTAAAATTTATTTTTTTTCTTATTTTTCTAAATAAATTATTTTAAAATTTAATTCAATTTTTCAAAATAATTTAATTAAAATTTTAACCAAATAAATTTAATTAATAAATTTAATTAATAAATTTTTCAATAATTTTTCAATAAGATTTAATTTTAAATTTATTTAAAATTTTTCTTATTTTTCTAAATAAATTATTTTAAAATTTATTTTAATTTTTCAATAAAATAATTTAATTAAAATTTTAATCAAATAAATTTAATTAATAAATTTTAATTAATAAATTTTTCTATTTTTCAATAAGATTTAATTTTAAATTTATTTAAAATTTTTCTTATTTTTCTAAATAAATTATTTTAAAATTTAATTCAATTTTTCAATAAAATAATTTAATTAAAATTTTAACCAAATAAATTTAATTAATAAATTTAATTAATAAATTTTTCAATAATTTTTCAATAAGATTTAATTTTAAATTTATTTAAAATTTTTCTTATTTTTCTAAATAAATTATTTTAAAATTTATTTCAATTTTTTCAATAAAATAATTTAATTAAAATTTTAATCAAATAAATTTAATTAATAAATTTTATTAATAAATTTTTCTATTTTTTTTCAATAAGATTTAATTTCCAATTTATTTAAAATTTTTCTTATTTTTCTAAATAAATTATTTTAAAATTTAATTCAATTTTTCAATAAAATAATTTAATTAAAATTTTAATCAAATAAATTTAATTAATAAATTTAATTAATAAATTTTTCAATAATTTTTCAATAAGATTTAATTTCAATTTATTTAAAATTTTTCTTATTTTTCTAAATAAATTATTTTAAAATTTATTTTAATTTTTCAATAAAATAATTTAATTAAAATTTTAATCAAATAAATTTAATTAATAAATTTAATTAATAAATTTTTCTATTTTTCAATAAGATTTAATTTCCAATTTATTTAAAATTTTTCTTATTTTTCTAAATAAATTATTTTAAAATTTATTTCAATTTTTCAATAAAATAATTTAATTAAAATTTTAATCAAATCAATTTAATTAATAAATTTAATTAATAAATTTTTCAATTTTTTCAATAAGATTTAATTTAAAATTTATTTAAAATTTTTCTTATTTTTTTCTAAATAAATTATTTTATAATTTATTTAAATTTTTTCAATAAAATAATCTAATTAAAATTTTAATCAAATAAATTTAATTAATAAATTTAATTAATAAATTTTTCAATAATTTTTCAATAAGATTTAATTTAAAATTTATTTTAAAATTTTTTCTTATTTTTTCTAAATAAATTATTTTAAAATTTATTTTAATTTTTTCAATAAAATAATCTAATTAAAATTTTAATCAAATAAATTTAATCAATAAATTTAATTAATAAATTTTTCAATAAATTTTCAATAAGATTTAATTTAAAATTTATTTAAAATTTTTCTTATTTTTTTCTAAATAAATTATTTTAAAATTTAATTCAATTTTTTCAATAAAATAATCTAATTAAAATTTTAATTCAAATCATTTAAAAAGAAAAAGAAAAGAAATTGATTTGAAAAAGATTTTTATTTATTTATTAATTTGAAAGAAAAAAAAGAACATAAAAAAAAATAATTTTAACATAATTTTAGATTATTTTTCTTCTTCTTCTTCTTCTTTCTCTTCGATATTTATTTCAGATTTCCCTTTTCTTTTTTTAAAAAAGAAAAAAAAAAGAAAAAATAAAATTTAATTGGTTGTTTGTGAAGAATATCCTTTATGGATAGACTCCACAAACAACCAATTAAAATTAAAATTAATTTCCTTTTCATTTTTCCTTTCTTTTGTTCTTTTGTTCTTTTGTTCAAATTCCTATTTAAAAAATTTTTTTATTTGTTTTTTAATAAGAAAAATTAATTATAATTAATAAAAATAAAATTAAAAAAATGTTTAAAAATAATAAAAATAAAAAAAGGTGAAAAAAATTTTTTGTTTTTTTGTTAATTACAATTAAAGATCACATAGCAAATAAAAAAACTTTTATAAAAAAAATTTCGAATTTTAATTTGTATTTATATTTTTATATTTATATTTTTGTTTATTTATATTTATGTTTATTTATATTTATGTTTATTTATATTTGAATTTATGTTTATTTAAATTGTGAAAAGAAAAATGAAAAAAAAAAAACAAAAAATTTTTTTTTCTTTTTAATCCCTCTCAAAAAAAAATAAATAAAATAAAATAATAAACAATTAAAATGATCATTTGAATTATTTTAATTTTAATTTTTAATTTTAAGTTTTAATATTAATATTAATAATTAATTTAATTTCTTTTTTGAATTTTGTTTAAGAAAAAAGAAAAAAAAAAGAAAAAGAAAAAAATTTTTTTTTCAAAATACACGTATTTGCCTGCATTATTTTTTAAATTAAAATAAAATTTTTCAATTAGAGAATTTCTTTATTTGAAATTTAATAATTTAATAATTTAAAATTATTTAATTTTTTATTTATTTTTTTTATTGAAAAAATTTTCTAAAGATCAAAAAAATAAAAAAATGAAATTTTCTTTTTAAAAATAAAAGGGGATTAACACTTAAAAATAAAAATAATTTTTAATTTCTATTTAATTTCTATTTTCTTTATTATTTATTTAATATAAAGTATTTTGTTGATCTTGTAAATTTTGATATAAATTTGAATTTGATTTTAAATTTAAATTTTGATTTTTTTTATTTCTTTCATTTTTTAAAAAATTTGCACGTTTATAATTTTTAATAACTCTATTTTGTAATTGAATTCTTATTTTAGATAATTCTTTTTCTTCTTCTTTTTCTTCTTCAATTTTTAATTAATTCTTGATTTTTAATGAATTTGAATTTAATTTTTTTTGTTCTTTTTTTTTTAATATTTTTTTTATTAAAAAATTCATTAAGTTTTTTTGGAGGTTCTTGAACAACTTCTCCAAATTTAATAGTATCAGGTTTTGCAAGTGATTCTTCATCTTCAATTTCTTTATCTAATTTTTTCCTTTTTTTAATTTCTTTTCTTTCTTTATTTTTGTTTTTGTTTTTCAAAAATTTTTCTTTTTCAGTTATTTTTTTATTTTTTAAAAAATCTTTTCTCAATATTTTTGAAGTTTCTTGATTTATTCGATTTCTATAAATCCCTAAAGGCTCATCTATTTTTCTTTGAAATATATTTTCTTGATTTTTTTGTTGTTTATTTTGTTGATTATTTTTTTTATAATTTGATTTTTTTTTAATTTTATTTTTTAATTTTGGATTTTTTTTTTGATTTTCAATTTGTTTTTTTTTAAATAAAATCATTCTTAAAGTTGAAGGAATATAATTATCATCATCATTATTTTGAATATTTTTATTATTATTTTTATTATTATTTTTATTATTATTTTTATTATTTTTTGAATTCATTTATTATTTTGAAAAGAAAAATGAAAAAAATGAAAAAAATGAAAAAAATATTTTTTAATTTCTTTTGGAATTTTTGGAATTTTTTAATTTCTTAATTTTTAGTTCCATAACCAGTAAAATTAATTTTTGGATTTGATTGAATACTTGTTAAAAGGATTTGTTTATTTCTTTTTTTAAATTCTTTTGAATCTTGATTTTTAAGTTTAATAATTTCTTTCCAACTATATTCTGGACCAATCCAACCAAGTGATTTATATTGTTTAGTTAAATTTTGATGAATTTCTTCTGTTGGATAATATTGTATTTTTTGTTTGTAAATATAATTGAAATCACGATGACCTAATTTCTTTCCATTAATAACTAATTCATTAGTAGTTTCAGATACATGAGCTTGATTTAATTTAGAATATTTAATATATTTTTTAATTTTATCATCAATTTCTTTATTTTCTTCAATTTGATTTTGATTTTGATTTTGATTTTGATTTTGATTTTGATTTTGATTTTGATTTTGATTTTGATTTTGATTTTGATTTTGATTTTGATTTTGATTTTGATTTTCAATTTGATTTTGATTTTGATTTTGATTTTCAATTTGATTTTGATTTTGATTTTCAATTTGATTTTCAATTTGATTTTCAATTTGATTTTGATTTTCAATTTGATTTTCTTTAGGATAACTTGAAGTATAATCATAAAATTCACAATATTCTTCCCAATTTGATTCATCCATATTAATTTTTGAATGACCAACATCTCTCATATGTGCTCTTACAGCTTGAATATTATTAAATTTCTTATTGCAAAATAAACAATAATTTCCAATAACAATTTTATCATAAAAATAATGAAGAAGAGAATGAAGATCAAGGATATATTCATGATCAGGAATAAATAAAGAATGAATTGAACTCATATGATTTAGAGCTTTATTAATTGAATCAAATTTTGCTGAACAAAATAAACAATGAGTTAAAACATCTTGAAATTTTTCATTTTCTTCAATTTGATTTTGATTTTGATTTTGATTTTGATTTTGATTTTGATTTTGATTTTGATTTTGATTTTGATTTTGATTTTGATTTTGATTTTGATTTTGATTTTGATTTTCAATTTGATTTTGATTTTGATTTTGATTTTGATTTTGATTTTCTTCTAAATTAACTTTCATTTCTTTAATTTCATTTTCTAATATTATTTCATCATCACTTAATTGTGAATTATCTTCAATCATATTTGCTTTTTTAAAAAATCTTCTTTGTTCTTGAAAAAATTTATATCTTTCTGCTTTTTCTGTATTTATTGATTTTTTCTTTAAAAAAAATTTTTTTTTCTTATTTTTTCTTTTTGAAATTAAATCTTGTAAATTTTTTGCAATTTGTTGATATTCTTCAAAAGTAACTATTTGTTTTTCTGATGATCTTCTTAAAAGATTATATTGATGCCAATCAGTTTTATAATGTTCAATAAGTAATTCTCTAATTTCAAATTCAGTATTACAAGAATAACATGTAAATTTTTTAATAGATTTTTGTTTTGAATTATTTTCCATTTTTATTTTTATTATTTTTATTTTTTTGAAAATGAAAAAAATGAAAAAAATGAAAAATGAAAAATGAAAAAATTTGAATATTTTTTTTAAATGACGTCATTTAATTAAATAAAATATATTAATTTGATTAAATAAAATAAATTAATTTGATTTGATTTGATTAAATTGATTTGATTTAATTAAATAAAATAAATTGATTTGATTTGATTTGATTTAATTTGATTTGGTTTAATTAAATAAAATTTTGATTTGATTTGATTTTAAAATTAATTTGATTTTTAAATAAATTTTTGAATTTTGATTTGATTTGATTTGATTTTTTAATTTGATTTAATATTTTTGATTTAAATTGATTAAATTGATTTGATTTAATAAAATAAATTGATTTGATTAAATTGATTTGATTTGATTGAATTGATTTGATTGAATTGATTAAATAAAATAAATTGATTTGATTTAATTAAATAAAATAATTTGATTTGATTTGATTAAATAAATTGATTTGATTTAATTTGATTTAATTTGATTTGATTTGATTTGATTTGATTAAATAAAATAAATTGATTTGATTTGATTTGATTAAATAATAAAATAAATTGATTTAATTGATTTAAATAAATTAAATTGATTTGATTTGATTTGATTTGATTTAAATAAAATAATTTGATTAGATTTGATTAAATAAAATAAATTGATTTGATTTGATTTGATTTGATTTGGTTTAATTAAATTGATTTAATTTGATTAAATAAAATAAATTGATTTAAATTGATTTGATTTGAATAAAATAAATTGATTTGATTTGATTTGATTTAAATTGATTTAAATTAATTTGATTTGATTTGATTTGATTTGATTTGATTTAAATTGATTAAATTGAAATAGATTATTTTTTTGCTTTTTTATTTTTGAAAAAAAATATCAAAAAAAAAATTCCTTTTCATTCCAATTTAAATTAAATCATTTTAAAATTAAATTAAATTAAATTCCTTTTCTTTTCATTTTGAAATTAAATTGAAATTTAAATCTTTGATACTTTTTGAATTAAAGAAGAAACTAATTCTCCTTTTGATATCCTTCTGCTATCATTTGAAAAAATAATAAAATCATCCAAATTTCGAAATCCAAATTCAGAAGAAATAAAATCAGAATTCCATTCAGAAAGATCTGACATCATAAAATTAGTTAATTTAAGAACAGATTTTTGAACTTGATCGCTTTGAGTTCTTGATAATATCCCAAATAACTTTGGATCTAATAATCCATAAACAGTAGGAAAAACATCAGGAAAAACTTCAACTGCATAATTTAAAATATCCAAAATAAATAAATGTTCTTGATCATAATCAGATTGAATTAAAAGAGTTGTCAAAAGATAAACTATTAAATTAGCTGTTTTTGAATCTGAACAAATTTTCGGATTGAATAACAAATGAACAAGTTCTCCTTCCCAATCAAAATAATTCGCAAGTCTTTCTCTTAATTGTGATACTTCTTTAACTGACAAACAACTAGATAACAAAATAATATATGCTAATTTACTTGAATCAATCCCTGTTTTGCATGAAACATCAACAATACACTGAAGTAAATTGAGTAATTCTGTTTTAAAAGTTGGCATTCTTCTTCCTGATAATAAAATAAATGCAAATGAATAAGAAAAATGTTCCTTAAAATTAACTCCAATTTCAGAATCAAATTTATCCAAATTTTGTTCCAAATCTTTGTTTTTTTTTCTTGATATTTGGAATACTTTTTCCATATCTTTTTCTTCAAAAACTCCAATATCATCTAAATTCTGAAGTATCACATGAAGTAGTCTCAAAGTAACTGGGAATAATTGCAAGTCTCCAAGATATAAAAGTAATATCGCAACCCAAAACATATTCAACTTGAGATTTTCTTGAGGTTTCATAAGTGGATACAAACGGGATAGAGATATAATGGATGATATTATCATATCCTTCTGATTCTCATCTAATTTCTCAATGGGAAGAAGTTTACAAAGATGTTCAAGAATCTGAGAAATTGGTTGACTTGATATTGTTGATCTTTCTAAAACTCCATAAACTGTTAATGATGTTTGTTGAAAGAAATTCGATGAAAACGCAAATTCTTGAATGGATGATTTCCATTTTTTATGCCAAATATTTCCTTGTTCCATATCCTTATAACAATCAATAACCTCAAGCAAAACTTGTGAAACAGATTCAATACTTTGAATAGGAATTTTTTCCATTTTAATTTCTTTTTCATTTTTCTCAAGAAAATCTAATTGGATATTTGCTTGTTTAAGTTTCTGCATTTGCGATTTTGTAAGATCAATAACAAGCGCATTTGTCATTTCGAAAGTAGATTTTTGAATTAATTCATTTGTTGATAAATTACTTTTTCTTGCACTAACAGAACTAAAATTTTCAAATAGAAAATTTCCTTTTTTTCCTCCTGATCCAAAAAATAAAACTCTAAATCTTGGTTGAGTAACTTCATGAAGAATTTTCCTTAAATTAATTTGGCTTGCATCGCCTTGAGGAGGTACTTTTGTTGCAAGAGAATGAATTGTATTGACAACTAGAGATAATAAAGCTGTTCTCATAAATAATGATTGAATTGGATATAAAAGAACAATAAATGTTAAAAGATCAGCAAGTGTATCATTTAAAGAAATAAGATTTTCAAAACTGAGATATAATATAAATCTTATGATGATTAAAATATCCTTGAATTTCTCATGGTCTTGAATATTTGAGTTATCTTTGTTTGTTTGTTCTTTCAATAAAACAATTAATTTCATCATTTCATTGCAAAAATGAATTGAAATTAGTTTTGGATAAGTTGATGAAACTGTAACTGCAATTTGTGCAAGCATATCAGAATTTCTTGAGTCAACTCCATAAATTATACTTCGTTGAATAAAAATCTCAAATACAGGAATCAAAATCTCAGAAACTGTGGATATTTTCTTCCAAACATGAATCATAATTGCAGGAAGATGCTGTTTTTCTGTAAGAGAAAGATCAAGTAATTTTGTAAGAATTTCTCGAGTTAATTGATATTTCTCTTCATAATCTTTGTTTGTTTTATCACTAAGATACAAAGTAATATATTCCTTAAGATTAGGAAGCCATGGAGAAATGTATTCCAAACAAAGATGTTTTCCATGAACACTTGATTTGTCAAAATATTTCAAACTTTCTCGAAGAAATTCAAGTGTTAAATGTGATTCATTTTGAGCCAATTCCTTGCTCAAATCAACTATAAATGATGTTTGAGATTGAGGTATACATATTCCTTCAGTTTCCAATAAACGAGATTTTGTTGAGAAATTGAAATTTTGGCAAAGAACAGTCATTAAATTATAAGCTGATTTTCTAAGTGTTTCATTCTCATGTCCAAGATTAAGTAATGCAATATTGAGAAGTGTTCCTGGCACATTTGATGGCTGTATTTCTGCAAATATTTCTCTTTTTTGAAGATGAGCTTTTTGATTATATTCAAATTTCTTTTTTGTTGCTTCAATTCCTTGAACTATTTCTTTGCAAAATTGGCTTTTGTATGTTAATGTTTTCTGTTCGGATTCAATATAGCATCTCATTACAAATTGGTCTTGTTGTTGATCTGATAATTCAACACTTTGGATATTTGAAATATAAACCATATCAATTAAATTAGTTTGTAAATTGAAAAGTGTTTCTTTTGTTTGAATAATTTGAAGGAAATTGCCAGAAATTGCCATTAAAACTTCTTTTGGTTTTGAAGATTGAGGAATATATTGAATTTGAGAGAATTTTGATTTGATGTTTGATTGAATATCAAGTGTTTCTGATGGTAAACTTTGTTCTTTTTCAGAAATAAATTCAAAAAGTTGAGTTGGTTGATCAAATATCTTAATATTTTGTATTGCTGAATGTGGAACCAATTTCTCAATTCTTTTAACAACAAATTTCTTCAATTCAGTTGTTGGTGAAATTATATAAACTTCCTTTAAAACATTCATCCATGAAATTGGGAAATTTCTGAATAATTGAAGAACCCAAGTTTTAGGAATTTCATGTTGAGATGAAAACATTGTTCCATCAACAACAACAATAAAAGGTTGTGTTTCTTTTGCGAAATAACTTTCAAAATTTTTGAAAATATGATAAACCAGAATTCCCATATCATCTGATTGTTGAATTCTTCTTGGAATAAAATAAAAAACAAGTTCTCCTTTTTTTGATTTTCCTTCTTGGAAAAAAACATTTTCAAATCTTGAAGTATTTTTTCCTTTCATTTGATTCATAAATTCTTTAAATTTTCGGTTTCTTTTTGTATTTTCAGAAAGTGTTGAAGATTCTGTTAAAGATACATTTGATAATAAATTTGGTGATGATTTTTGTTTATCATTTTCTTGTTTTTGTGGTTTTCCAAGTTCATTTAAAATTGAGAGGAATTTTTCACCAATTTTAGAAACATTTTGTTCTTTTTGGTGTTGAAAATAAAGGGATAATTCTTCTATATTTGAGTATAAGAAGGAGTGAATAGTTGAGAAGTCTTGTGAGATTTCTTCTTTAGATATTTGGATTGAAGATGATAAAAGTGATTTATCTTTATCATCTTTTTGATTTTTTGATATTTGATCTTTTGATATTTGATTTTTTGATATTTGATCTTGATTTTCATTTTTTGATATTTGATTTTCATTTTTTGATATTTGATCTGGTGATTTTGGTTTTGGTGGTAATTTTGGTGATGTTGTTCTTTGTGGTGATGTTGTTCTTGGTGGTGATTTTGTTCTTGGTGGTGATGTTGTTTTTGGAGGTAATCTCGATCTTGGTGACGCTCTTTGAAATCCTGTTCTTGTTGTTGTTCTTGATGTTCTTGTTGCTCTTGGTGATATTCCTGTTGATATTATTGATGTTGTTCTTGATGATAATTGTGCATTTCTTGATCTTGCTCTTGGTATTCTTGATTGAATATTATCTTGTCTTTTTGTTTCTTGTTGTTCTGTTTCATTTTCTGTTTTTGTTCTTGGAATTCTTCCTCTTGGGAATCGAGGTCTTGTTGTTATTTTTGGTGATTTTTCATTTTCATTTTCATTTTCATCTAAATTAATTGGTGACATTCTTTGTTTTGTTGGTGATTTAACTTGTGGTTGTTCTGTTTTTTGAATAGAATCATTCATAACATTTGAATTATTTTCAATTTTTTCAACTTTTTCATTAATTGATAGTTGAGTTATTTTTGTAATAAAATCTTCAATTTTCTCTTTATTTGATTCAATAAAAGTATTCAAAGGAATCATATATTCTTCTTTTTTACCAAAAAGAACATTATTAGCTAAATTTTGAATAGTTTTTGTGATTAAAATCAATGCTCTTCTAACATCAGGTGAAATTCTATCAGAAACAATATCAAAATTATCTGGTGAAATGATAACTGGACATAAAAATCTAAGAAAGAAAAATCCAGCAACTGTTATTCTTATATATTCAGGAAATCTTTCTCCAACACTTGATGATAAATAACTTGAAAGATATAAAATGGGTTTTGGAATCATTTCCACAGAATTAAGAATTTTATCAAGAAATTGTTGAGTGAAATTTTGGAGATTGACAAGATTTGAATTGATATCTTCACCTTCTTTTAAAAGTGCTTTATTAATTTCAATTGTTTTATGATTGATAGTTAATTCATTAGTTAAATTCTTGACTAAATCTGAAAGAAGATTCTTTAAATACTCCAATCCAACCATATTTGAATAAACACCAAGCATTTTACTTGCAAATGAGTTTCTTCTGAAAAGCATTTGCGGTTGATCTTGAGGAGTACCTATAACTTCGTCTTGAATAGACCATTTCAAAAGTCTAATTGCTGTTCCATTATATTCATTTATTCTAACAAGTAATTTTGAGATTAAATCTGATTCTGTCACTTTTGTAATTGAAAATATTGCTTTTGTAACAACCAAATCATCCGAAAGAATCATATCAATAATATTTTTATATTTATCTTGAACAGTTTCTTTTAAACTTCCAAATTCTGTTCCTTGTTTTAAAATGATAGTTAAAACTTCCAAAAAAGAAGCTCTTGATTCAATATCAGCAGAATATCCCATTGGTAATGCATGTCTTAATCCAACGCTAACATTTGAATGTATCATATTTGATACAGCCATTGTTGTGTGTTGATATAATTTTTTGGCATCTTCATCCAAAAGTTTTTTTTTCTGAAGTCTTGATAACATTGTTGAAAAGAAAAGGAAATATTGAGAAAATAGTTTTGATTTCTGTTCCAAAATTTCATCTCCAGTTTGTTGTTGTTTTACTTCAACTGCTCGATATTTTTGAAGAACTAATTTTTCTAATAAAGTCTCTACAACTCTCATTGCAGTAATATCAAGTTCTCTTTTCATTCTTGATAATTCAGTGTTGTATTCAAGAGAATCTTTTGAATAAAATTGAAGTTTTGAAGATATTTTTTTGTTTTCATCTAAATCAATAATAAAATGTAATAAAATTAATATAAATATAAAATTAATAATAAAATTAAAATATATTCACCATTTGTTTGTTGTGATAAAATATTTGAATTGATTTGATTGATTTCATTCATAGAATTATTTGATGTTTTATCTTTGTTTGAATCTGATCCATCTTGATAAATTGAAAACCATTCCATAATTTTTTCAACAAGTTCATTACGGAATTTAGTTTCATTTCTAAAAAGTAAACTTCCTCTTCTTTTAATCATTAATTCAACAAGTTGACAGAGTTTACATTTAATTCTTAGAGTTTTAGAATCAACAGTGATATAAGATAAATAATGAACAATAGAAATAACTAAAGACTCCAAATCAATAGTAGAAAAATCATCCAATTCAAAAGGTTGATCCAATATTTGTTTTATTAATGAAATGACTTGATCAATAAACAAAGTTGCCTTTTCACTTGAAATTACATTTCCATCTTTCATAATATTATTATTGATTTTTTCAACAATTTTTTCAAAAAGAAGATGATAAACTGCTGGTGAAATGCAAGATATTGTTTGGATAATAATTTCCTTGATATAATCAACATCGCAAATAATAAGATCAAGCACTTTTTCAATAAAAGAATCAACCATCATTTTTCCTTTTTGTTGAGATTCTTTTGAGCTTTCTGGAATTTTTTTGGCAACAGCAGCTAAACTGCATAAAAATCCTGTGTAATTATTCCATTCAATTTTGGTTCTATTTAAATCAGCATCAGAAAACTCTTTTGATGAAGTTGTTTGTGTTGATCCCTTTTGTTTTGACTTGATTTTACTGATATTTTCATTTATTGTTGATTCAAGATTTGAAGTGATAATATTAGTTGCATATTCCCATCTTTCATATATCTTTTTCCAAGCAGGCATATTACCGAATGTTGCGATATCAATTCTTCTAAATAACGAATGAATTGCTTTTTGTTGAGCAATGCGACCTGTTTTTAATTGTCCAAGTTGAGATAATTGTTTGTATTCATTGTATAAAGTTCCAATAGTATTATTTGAATGTTCTAAATTTCCAATTATTTTCACTTCTTCACATAAAAAATCAAAACATTGAGCTGCTTGAGAACAAACATTAGGATCTGAATTGCAGAGCAGAATAAGCAATGCAATTTCGATTTGTGTATTTGAATTGAAGTGTTGGCGAATCACATTTTCTGGAATTTGACTAAAAGAAAAACTTTGATTTGCAAGTAAAAACTCATTTCTCTTGCGAAGTAAATAGTGCAATAAATCAAGAAGAAGATTTGTATGTTCTTGTGAAATTTCAATTGATTCAACAATTAAATTTCCAATCGAAAAGAAAATAATTGATCCAATTTCATAAAAATCCACGAATAATATCATCAGGACACCATTTAACAATATATTCAGGAATAAAAAGATTGCGAATTGCAAGGTTTGCTGAATATGTGATTTCATTACTGAAGGAATCATCGAGAAAACTGGTTAATAATTTGAACATTTGTTTAGCTTCCGTTTTCATTTTTTTGAATTGAATATTTTGATCCTGATTTTCATCAAATGGATAATATAAAAAGAAGGAAGGATCAAACGAGAATAATTTGATAATTTCATTGATTGAATCGATTCTTAGTTGAGCAATAATAAGTTGTTCTTTTTCTTTTTTTTTAATAGTTGGTGAATTTAATAAATTTGAAATATTTTTTGGTTTTCCTAAATTTAATTGATTAGATTGTATTTCTCGAATGTTTGCAATATTTTCTTTGAATAAATTTTTAATAAAAGATGCAATTGAATAAGCTCCTGAAATTGTTGGATTCCAAGGAAGTGGTTCTTCTTGTGAAATTATTCTCAATGCTTTTGTTAGTGAATATTTTAAAGAAAGTGGAGCATTTTCATCTTTACAATTATCGAATGAATCTCTTGGATTAATTTTGAATGAAGCAATTAAATATTGAGCAATAATTTCGAGGTCTTGATAAGGTTTACTTTGGTCCAATAATTTTTTCTATAATTTTAATTTAATTTTAATTTTAATTTTGATTTTAATTTTAATTTTAATTTTAATTTTAATTTTAATTTTAATTTTAATTTTGATTTTGATTTTAATTTTGATTTTAATTTTTATAAATTAATTTTAATTTTAATTTTAATTTTAATTTTGATTTTGATTTTAATTTTGATTTTAATTTTAATTTTAATTTTAATTTTAATTTTAATTTTAATTTTAATTTTAATTTTAATTTTGATTTTTATTTTAATTTTAATTTTAATTTTAATTTTAATTTTGATTTAATTTTAATTTTAATTTTTATTTTGATTTTAATTTTGATTTTAATTTTAATTTTAATTTTAATTTTTAATTTTTGATTTTAATTTTTGATTTAATTTAATTTTAATTTTAATTTTTAAAATATTTTAATTTAAATTTGATTTTAATTTTTAATTTTTGATTTTAATTTTAATTTTAATTTTGATTTTGATTTTAATTTTGGGATTTTTGACAAATTTTTGATTTTTTACATGAATTTTAATTTTAATTTTTTTTTAATTTTTATTTTTAATTTTAATTTTAATTTTAAAAATTTTAATTTAGGATTTTTAATTTTTTTAATTTTAATTTTAATTTTAATTTTTATTTTGATTTTAATTTTAATTTTAATTTTAATTTTAATTTTAATTTTAATTTTAATTTTAATTTTAATTTTAATTGTTTAAAATATTCTACATTTAAATCAGGTCTAATAATTGGAACAAGATATCTTAAACCAGAAATATCTGCTTTAGAAACATATGTAGAAGCTTGACAAAAATCAACTAAACATCTAGCAGCCATATCGGATATTTCACCTTTTAATTTAAGAGAAGATTGTAATTCATTAAAAAATATTCCTTTTGAACTTGATAAAGCTTGTTTATCTCCCATTGTAAGTGAAATTAAAATATCAGGACATAAAATTAATAACATTGTTTCTGTTGGCCAAAATAAATGACTTTCTTTTTTTAATTCTTGTCCATGTTTTTGAAAATAATCAAATAAAGTATCTGGATTTCCTTCCATTGTTTTTTTGGATTGTGATAATTCTGTAAATTGTGATGGTCGATGATTAATCCAATTCCATATTCCTGATTTTTAAATAAATTTTTAAATAAATTTTTAAATAAATTATTAAATAAATTATTAAATAAATTATTAAATAAATTTTTAAATAAATTTTTAAATAAATTTTTAAATAAATTTTTAAATAAATTATTAAATAAATTATTAAATAAATTATTAAATAAATTTTTAAATAAATTTTTAAATAAATTATTAAATAAAATAAATTTTTAAATAAATTATTAAATAAATTATTAAATAAATTATTAAATAAATTATTTATTAAATTAATTATTAAAATAAATTATTAAATAAATTATTAAATTATTAAATAAATTATTAAATAAATTAAATTAAAATAAATTTTTAAATAAATTTTTAAATAAATTTTTAAATAAATTTTTAAATAAATTTTAAATAAATTTTTAAATAAATTTTTAAATAAATTTTTAAATAAATTTTTAAATAAATTTTTAAATAATTTTTAAATAAATTATTAAATAAATTATTAAATAAATTTTTAAATAAATTATTAAATAAATTATTAAATAAATTAAATAAATTTTAAATAAATTATTAAATAAATTATTAAAATAAATTAATAAATAAAATTTTTAAATAAATTTTTAAATTAAATAAATTTTTAAATAAATTTAAAATAAATTATTAAATAAATTTTAAATAAATTTTTAAAATAAATTTTTAAATAAATTTTTAAATAAATTTTAAATAAATTATTAAATAAATTATTAAATAAATTTTTAAAAATAAATTTTAAATAAATTTTTAAATAAATTATAAATTTTTAAATAAATTATTAAATAAATTTTTAAATAAATTATTAAATAAATTATTAAATAAATTTTTAAATAAATTATTAAATAAATTAAAAAATAAATTATTAAATAAATTTTTAAATAAAATTAAATAAATAAATTTTTAAATAAAAATTTTAAATAAATTTTTAAATAAATTTTTAAATAAATTTTTAAATAAATTATTAAAAATTTTTAAATAGGAATAAATTTTTAAATAAATTTTTAAATAAATTTTTAAATAAATTTTTAAATAAATTTTTAAATAAATTATTAAATAAATTTTTAAATAAATTTTTAAATAAATTTTTAAATAAATTATTAAATAAATTTTTAAATAAATTTTTAAATAAATTTTTAAATAAATTATTAAATAAATTTCTAAATAAATTAACCTTCTTTTAAAACTTCTGAAATTAATTTTGTGTGATTTTTTTTGAAATAAGTAAAATATTGATTTAAAACACGAAATAATTCTGATAATTTTATATTATCATAATCAAGATATTTAATTAAATTTAATTTTCGAATTTGAACATCTTCATTTCCTGATTTAATTGCTTGTAATGCTTCAATAACTTGATTAAAAATTTGTATATAATTTATATGAGAAACTCTTCTAATAAGTTTTTCAAAATATTCTGTAAACATATTTGAATAAGAACCATGTTCAAATTCAAAATTAACATTTATTAATAAAAGAACAAATCTAAATGCTAAATAATCATCTATTAAATTTTGAGTTTGATTTTGATTTTTAAGATTTTCAATTTCTTGATCACTCTAAATTATTTTAAATTTTAATTTTAATTTTAATTTTAATTTTAATTTTAATTTTGAATTTTAATTTTAATTTTAATTTTGATTTTAATTTTAATTTTAATTTTAATTTTAATTTTAATTTTAATTTTAATTTTAATTTTAATTTTAATTTTAATTTTAATTTTAATTTTAATTTTAATTTTAATTTTAATTTTAATTTTAATTTTAATTTTAATTTTATAAATGAATTTTTCAATAAAAACAAATACTAATTGATAAGAATTTTCCAAAGATTGAAACATTAATTCAAAAATAATTAAAAAAGAACGTTGAACTTGAATTAATTTATGACTTTCCAAATCAGTATTTTTTAAAGAAATATCATCAAGTAAATTAGTTAAAACTTTAAAAACTGAATTAAATCTTGTTAAAGATAAAGAAACAAGTAAATCATTTTCCATTTGAAGTGAATTATTTATAAATTCTTTTGGAATAAAAACTGAATAAGTTTCTGAAAATTCTATTTTTTTATGTGGAAGAAGTGATAATATTCTTGTGCCTATATTTGTTAATGTATCTTCTTCATTCATTTTGTTTTTTTTGTTTTAAATAAAAATTAAAGAAAAAAAATTGAAAAGAAAAAAAATGAAAAAATTTTTTTTGCTTTTTTTATTTAATTAAAAATTTTGATTAAAATTTATATTTTTTAATAAAATCTATATTTTAAAAAATAAATTAAATTAAATATTAATTTAAATCAATTATCAATTTTTTAATAAATTTAATTAAATTATTTATTAAATTTTTTATTTAGAAAATTAATTAAAAATTTTGATTAAAATTTATATTTTTTAATAAAATCTATATTTTAAAAAGGAAATTAAATTAAAATTAATTTTATTTTAATTTTTAATTCATTTAATTTTTCTTTTTATTAAATTTTTCTTTAGAAAATTTTTTCTTCTTTTGTTTTCTTTTTGTTTTTGTTTTTAATTTTATATTTTTCTTAAAATTCTTTCTTTTTTTTAATTGTATATAAAATTTTAATTCTAATCAATAACTGCTTTTAAAAAATTTAATTAAATTTTTTATTAAAATTTTTATTTCAATATAATTAAAAGCAAAAATTTTTTTAAAATTTATAATCCTTGTTGAAAAGTAATTTTAAAAATTTTTTAAATTAATTCATTAATTGTTTCTTATCATCTTTTTTATCTAATTCAGTTCCAACTTATAAAAGGAAATTTTTATTTAAAAAATTTGAATTTCAAATCCATTTTTCTTTAAATTTAAAATATTTTTAATTAGCAATAGAAAAACAAATTAAAAAATATTTGAATTAGGATAATTTAAAGGTCTAAGTTTATCAAATCATCTTGACTTCCTTTTTAATAAATTTAATTAAATTTTTTTTTAATTCAACATTTAAAAAATTATTTTCAAAAACTTTGATGGAAATATTTTTTTTTATATTCTATATTTTAAAAAGTAATTATCAAATTTTGATTCTTTACTCAAATCAAAACACATTTTTAATAAATTTAATTAAATTATTTATTATATTTTTATTAATTTTGTTTTTGAAAATAAAAATAAAATTTAAAAATTTGGAATAAAAAATAAATTAAAAATTTGAAATTAAATTAATTTAATTTAAAAATTTATTTTTACTTTATTTATTATTTTATTTATTTTTATTTAGGAAATTTAAGATTTAATATTGAAAATTAAAATTATTTTTATTTAAATTTTCTTAAAATTAATCCAAAAAAAGAAAAAGAAAAAAAAAAAGAAAAATTATTTTTGATTTTTCATTATTTAATTATTTAATTATTTATATTTTGATTATTTGATTATTTGATTATTTGATTATTTTTGATTATATTTTTAATCAAAATTTAATTATTTAATTATTTAATTATTTAAAAATTATTTGATTATTTGATTATTTGATTATTTAATTATTTGATTATTTCATTATTTAATTATTTAATTATTTAATTATTTAATTATTTGATTATTTGATTATTTGATTATTTAATTTATTTATTTTTTCTGTTTGATTAAATTTGAATTTAATTCAAATCTTTAAACTGTTTTTAAAAATTTTGTTAAATTCTTTTTATTTTTAAAAAGAACATTCCATTATTTTAACATTTTATTTTTGCTGTTCTTATTCCTTTTTCATATGTAATTGGTTTTCAAAAATTTTGTTTTTAATTCTTCAATTATTATTGAATTATTTCTTTTTAATTTATTTTGGGAAATTTTGTTTAATTTCAGATTAAAAATTTTGATTTAACATTTTAAAGAAAATAAAATCTATATTTCAAAAAATAAATTAAAAATTTGCTTCGCCATTAAATTTTTATCAGGTTTTATCTTGAAATATTATTTCAATTTCTTTTCCTTCAAATATATATTTTTTTGATAAGTTCCAAAAAGGTTTTTATAAAAGGATTTCCTTTTTGATATTTCTTTCAAATTAATTCAAATATTAATTTTTTTAAATTTAATTCCAATTATTTTGTTTTGATATTTCTTTTATTTTCTTTTTCTTTTTCTTTTTTTTTCTTTTTCTTTTTCTTTTTGATAATTTCTTTTATTTTAAAAATTTTTGGTTTTTTCCACTTTTTGAATTGATTTTCATTTTAAATTTTTTTCTTTCAATTTTGCTTTTTCTTTTCTTTTTCTTTTTTTTTCTTTTGTTCCTCTTTTTTCTTCTTTTGTTCTTCTTTTTGTTTTTGTTTTAATTTTGCTTTTTCTTCTTTTTCTTTCTTCTTTTTGAATTGTATATAATATTTTGGATTTCTAGATGCTCTAACTGCTTCTTGAAAAACTTCTTTTAAATTTTGTTGTTTTCTTGCAGAACATTCAATATAATTAAAAGCTTTAAATTCTTTAGCCATTTCCAATCCTTGTTGATAAGTAATTGGAGATAAACCTTTTTCTTTTAATTCATTAATTGTTTCTTGATCATCTCTTTTATCTAATTCAGTTCCAACTAAAATAAATGGAACTTTTGGACAAAAATGTTGAATTTCAGGAATCCATTTGTTTTTAACATTTTCAAATGATTTTTGATTAACAATAGAAAAACAAATTAAAACAACATTTGTATTTGGATAAGATAAAGGTCTAAGTCTATCATAATCATTTTGACCTCCTGTATCCCATAAACGTAATTGAAATGTTTTCCTTTCTAATTCAACATATACATCTTGATTTTCAAAAACTGATGGAACATATTTTTCTGGATATTCACCTTTCAAATAAGTAATTATCATTTCTGTTTTTTTTGATTCTTTATCTCCAACAAAAACACATTTATAACCAGGCATTGGAATTAAATTGATATTTTCTTTTTATTAATTTTGTTTTGAAAATAAAAAAATGAAAAAAAAAAAATTAAAAAAGAGGAAAAAAAAATTTGGAATAAGAAATAATTTAATTAAAAATTTATTTTTCCTTTATTATTTTATTTATTTGAGGAAATTTAAAAGATTTAATATTAAAAATTAAAATTATTTTTTATTTAAATTTTCTTAAAATTAATCCAAAAAAAAGAAGAAGAAAAAGAAAAAGAAGAAAAATTATTTTTGATTATTTGATTTTTCTGTTTGATTGTTTGATTTAAAACTTAATCTTGAAACTGTTTCTAAAATTGTTGTTAGATTCTTTTTAGTTTCAAAAGAACATTCCAAATATTTTAACATTTTACTTTTTTTTGCTGTTCTTATTCCTTTTTCAAATGTAATTGGTTCTAAATTATTTTGTTTTAATTCTTCAATTATTATTGAATTATTTCTTTTTTCAAATTCATTTCCAATAAGAATAATTGGAATATTTGGGAAATTTTGTTTAATTTCAGGAATAAATTTTAATTTAACATTTTCAAAAAGAAAAAAATGGATTTTTGATTTTTTATTCTTTTTTTGAATTAAAGAAAATGATGAAAGAAAATGATGAAAGAAAAAGAAAAAGAAAAAGAAAATGATGAAAAGAAAATGATGAAAGAAAAAGAAAGAATGTTTTAAAAGTTTTAATAAAAAGAACCAACTCTAACTGCTTCTTCAAAAACTTCATTTAAATTGATTTGATTTCTAGCAGAACATTCAATATATTTAGTAGCTTTAACTTCTATTGATAAACCAAATCCTTGTTGATAACTAATTGGAGATAATCCTTTTTGTGATAATTTATTAATAGTTTGGAAATCATCTCTTAATTCACTTTGAGTTCCAACAAGAATAAATGGAACATTTGGAAGATATTGATTGATTTCAGGAACCCATTTGTTTTTAACATTTTCAAATGATTTTTGATTAACAATAGAAAAACAAATTAAAACAACATTTGTATTTGGATAAGATAAAGGTCTAAGTCTATCATAATCTTCTTGAGGTGCTGTATCCCATAAACCTAATTCAAATTCATTTCCATCAACAAATAAATTCTTTACGTAATTGTCAAAAACTGTTGGAACATAATCTGTTGGATATTGACCATTTGCATAAGTCATTATCATTTCGGTTTTTTTTGATTCTTGATCTCCAACAAAAACACATTTAATTGATTTCTTTGTTTCTTCTTGATATGCTGTTTCATTGATTTGTAATGGTTTTTCAAATCCAATATCAAATGGTTTTTCAAATCCACAACATCAAATGGTTTTTGTTGTTCAGAATAATTTTCTGTAGTATCAAATTCTGAAGAATAATTAACAGCTCTAACTGCTTCTTCAAAAACTTCATTTATATTAACTTGATTTCTAGCAGAACATTCAATATATTTAGTAGCTTTAACTTCTATTGATAAACCAAATCCTTGTTGATAACTAATTGGAGATAATCCTTTTTGTGATAATTTATTGATAGTTTGGAAATCATCTCTTAATTCACTTTGAGTTCCAACAAGAATAAAAGGAACATTTGTACAGTGATGTTGAATTTCAGGAATCCATTTGTTTTTAACATTTTCAAATGATTCTTTGTTATCAATAGAAAAACAAATCAAAACAACATTTGTTCCAGGATAAGTTAAAGGTCTAAGTCATATCATAATCTTCTTGAGGTGCTGTATCCCATAAGTCTAATTCAAATTCACTTTCCATCAACAAATAAATTCTTTATATAATTATCAAAAATTGTTGGAACATAATCTGTTGGATATTGACCATTTGCATAAGTCATTATCATTTCAGTTTTTTTTGATTCTTGATCTCCAACAATAACTAATTTAACTTGTTTCTTTGTTTCTTCTTGATATGCTGTTTCATTGGTTTGTAATGGTTTTTCAAATCCAACATCAAATGGTTTTTCAAATCCAAAATCAAATGGGTTTTTGTTGTTCAGAATAATTTTCTGTAGTATCAAATTCTGAAGAATAATTAACAGCTCTAACTGCTTCTTCAAAAACTTCATTAATATTAACTTGATTTCTAGCAGAACATTCAATATACTTAGTAGCTTTAACTTCCATTGATAAACCAAATCCTTGTTGATAACTAATTGGAGATAATCCTTTTTGTGATAATTTATTGATAGTTTGGAAATCATCTCTTAATTCACTTTGAGTTCCAACAAGAATAAATGGAACATTTGGAAGATATTGATTGATTTCAGGAACCCATTTGTTTTTAACATTTTCAAATGAATTTTTGTTATCAATAGAAAAACAAATCAAAACAACATTTGTTCCAGGATAAGCTAAAGGTCTAAGCATATCGTAATCATCTTGTCCTGCTGTATCCCATAAGCCTAATTCAAATTCATTTCCATCAATAAATAAATTCTTTATATAATTATCAAAAACTGTTGGAACATAATCTGTTGGATATTGACCATTTGCATAAGTCATTATCATTTCGGTTTTTTTTGATTCTTGATCTCCAACAATAATTAGTTTAACTTGTTTCTTTGTTTCTTCTTGATATGCTGTCTCATTGGTTTGTAATGGTTTTTCAAATCCAATATCAAATGGTTTTTCAAATCCAACATCAAATGGGTTTTGTTGTTCAGAATAATTTTCTGTAGTATCAAATTCTGAAGAATAATTAACAGCTCTAACTGCTTCTTCAAAAACTTCATTTATATTAACTTGATTTCTAGCAGAACATTCAATATACTTAGTAGCTTTAACTTCTATTGATAAACCAAATCCTTGTTGATAACTAATTGGAGATAATCCTTTTTGTGATAATTTATTAATAGTTTGGAAATCATCTCTTAATTCACTTTGAGTTCCAACAAGAATAAATGGAACATTTGGAAGATATTGATTGATTTCAGGAATCCATTTGTTTTTAACATTTTCAAATGAATTTTTGTTATCAATAGAAAAACAAATTAAAACAACATTTGTTCCAGGATAAGCTAAAGGTCTAAGCATATCATAATCTTCTTGTCCTGCTGTATCCCATAAACTTAATTCAAATTCATTTCCATCAACAAATAAATTCTTTACGTAATTATCAAAAACTGTTGGAACATAATCTGTTGGATATTGACCATTTGCATAAGTCATTATCATTTCAGTTTTTTTTGATTCTTGATCTCCAACAATAATTAGTTTAACTTGTTTCTTTGTTTCTTCTGACATTTTCTTTTTTTTTTTAAAAAATGAAAAATGAAAAATGAAAAATAAAAAAAAGCAAAATTTTTTATTTTTTTTAAATTTGGAATTTTTGATTTTGGTTTTGATTTTCATTTTGATTTTGATTTTCATTTTGATTTTGATTTCAATTTTAAAAGGAGTAGTTTAACCATCTCAATTTCAATTTCAATTTTGAATTTGATTTTGATTTTGATTTTGATTTTAATTTTGATTTCAATTTTGATTTCAATTTTGATTTTGATTTTGATTTTAATTTTGATTTTGAATTTGATTTTGATTTTGATTTTGATTTTGATTTTGATTTTGATTTTGATTTTGATTTTGATTTTGGATTTTAATTTTGATTTTGATTTTGATTTTGATTTTGATTTTGATTTTAATTTTAATCATAATTTTAATTTTAAAAGGAGTAGTTTAACCATCTCAATTTCAATTTCAATTTTGATTTTGATTTTGAATTTGATTTTGATTTTGATTTGAATTTGGATTTTAATTTTGATTTTGATTTTGATTTTGATTTTGATTTTGATTTTGATTTTGATTTTGATTTTGATTTTGATTTTGATTTTGATTTTGATTTTGATTTTGATTTTGATTTTGATTTTGATTTTGATTTTGATTTTGATTTTGATTTTGATTTTGATTTTAATTTTGATTTCAATTTCAATTTTGATTTTGATTTTGATTTTGATTTTGATTTTGATTTTGATTTTGATTTTGATTTTGATTTTGATTTTGGATTTTGATTTTGATTTTGATTTCAATTTTGGATTTTGATTTTGATTTTGATTTTTTCGATTTTGATTTTGATTTTGATTTTGATTTTGATTTTGATTTTGATTTTGATTTTGATTTTGATTTTGATTTTGATTTTGATTTTGATTTTGATTTTGATTTTGATTTTGATTTTAATTTTAATCATGATTTTAATTTTAAAAGGAGTAGTTTAACCATCTCAATTTCAATTTCAATTTTGATTTTGATTTTGATTTTGATTTTGATTTTGATTTTGATTTTGATTTTGATTTTGATTTTGATTTTGATTTTGATTTTGATTTTGGTTTTGATATTGATTTTGATTTTGATTTTGATTTCAGTTTCTTTTCTTATTTTTTTTTCTTCTCTTCTTGCTTTTTTTTCTTTTCTTCCTCTTTTTTTTTCTTCAATTCTTCTTTTTTTTTCAATTTCTCTTCTTTTTGTTTTTTCTTTAATTGTTCTCTTTCTTTTTTCTTCAATTGTTTTTTCGACATTGTTTGATTTTGAGCAGCTCTAACTGCTTCTTCAATAACTTCATTAATATTAACCTTATTTCTTGCAGAACATTCTAAATATTTAAAAGAATTAATTTCTTTTGCTAGTTCAAATCCTTGCTGATAAGTAATTGGAGATAAACCTTTTTCTTTTAATTTATTAATTGTTTTTGGATTGTCTCTTTTTTCTAATTGAGTTCCAACAAGAATAAATGGAACATTTGGAGCATGTTCTTTAAGTTCAGGAATCCATTTATTTTTAATACTTTCAAATGATTTTTGATTAGCAATAGAAAAACATATCAAAAAAATATTTGTATTTGGATAAGATAAAGGTCTCAGTCTATCATAATCTTCTTGACCTGCTGTATCCCATAAACTTAAACCTATATAATCTCCATCTAGTTGGTAATTGCATGAATAATTATGAAAAGTTGGATCGAAATGTTTTTGCCATTGTTGTGTTGTGTAAGTATATAACATTTCCGTTTTTTTGGATTCAACATTTCCAACAGCAACACATTTAACTGATTTCATTTTTATTTTTGGATTTAAAAAAACGAAAAAAATGAAAATTAAAAAATTGAAAATTAAAAATTGAAAAATTTTTTTGCTTTTTTATTTTGATCATTTAAGAAATTATTTGAGAAACTATTTAATTATTTGATTATTTCATCATTTGATTATTTAATTATTTAATTATTTAATTATTTCATTATTTAATTATTTCATCATTTAATTATTTAATTATTTGATTATTTAATTATTTAATTATTTAATTATTTGATTATTTCATTATTTCATTATTTGATTATTTGATTATTTGATTATTTAATTATTTGATTATTTGATTATTTGATTATTTAATTATTTAATTATTTATTTTTAATTATTTAATTATTTAATTTATTTGATTATTTGATTATTTGGGATTATTTAATTATTTAATTATTTAATTATTTGATTATTTGATTATTTGATTATTTAATTATTTGATTATTTGATTATTTAATTATTTGATTATTTCATCATTTGATTATTTCATTATTTGATTATTTAATTATTTAATTATTTAATTATTTATTATTTGATTATTTAATTATTTGATTATTTGATTATTTAATTATTTAATTATTTGATTATTTAATTATTTAATTATTTGATTATTTCATTATTTGATTATTTGATTATTTAATTTTATTTATTATTTGATTATTTAATTATTTAATTATTTTTAATTATTTAATTATTTAATTATTTATTATTTGATTATTTAATTATTTGATTATTTGATTATTTGATTATTTATTATTTAATTATTTAATTATTTAATTATTTAATTATTTAATTATTTAATTATTTATTATTTAATTTTGATTATTTGATTATTTTTAATTATTTAATTATTTTTCATTATTTGATTATTTATTTTTATTTGAATTATTTGATTATTTGATTATTTGATTTTTAATTATTTTTAATTATTTGATTATTTAATTATTTAATTATTTCATTATTTAATTATTTGATTATTTGATTATTTAATTATTTGATTATTTAATTATTTAATTATTTAATTATTTAATTATTTTATTATTTGATTATTTGATTATTTGATTATTTGATTATTTAATTATTTTTGATTATTTGATTATTTAATTATTTGATTATTTAATTATTTGATTATTTGATTATTTAATTATTTAATTATTTGATTATTTGATTATTTAATTATTTTTGATTATTTGATTTTTCTGTTTGATTGTTTGATTTAAGACTTAATCTTGAAACTGTTTCTAAAATTGTTGTTAAATTCTTTTTAGTTTCAAAAGAACATTCCACATATTTTAACATTTTACTTTTTTTTGCTGTTCTTATTCCTTTTTCATATGTAATTGGTTCTAAATTATTTTGTTTTAATTCTTCAATTATTATTGAATTATTTCTTTTTTCAAATTCATTTCCAATAAGAATAATTGGAATATTTGGGAAATTTTGTTTAATTTCAGGAATAAATTTTGATTTAACATTTTCAAAAGAAGAAAGTGAAATTATTGAAAAACAAATTAAAAAAAAATTTGCTTCAGAATAATATGTATGTTTAATTCCATCATAATCTATTTTATCAGGTGTATTTGAAATATTATTTCAATTTCTTTTCCTTCAAATATATATTGTTTTTGATAAGTTCCAAAAGGTTTTATAATTTCATTTCCTTTTGATATTTCTTTTCCAATTAATTCAAATATTAATTCATTTTTAGAATTTTCATCTCCAAAAACAACACATTTTGTTTTGATAATTTCTTTTTCTTTTTCTTTTTCTTTTTCTTTTTCTTTTTCTTTTTCTTTTTCTTGATTTTTTGGATTTTCCACTTTTGGAATTGATTTATCCAAATTTTTTTTCTTCAATTTCTCTTCTTCTTTTTTTCTCTTCAATTCTTCTTTTTTTTGTTTTTGTTCCTCTTTTTTCTTCTTTTGTTCTTCTTTTTGTTTTTGTTTTAATTTTGCTTTTTCTTTTTTTTTTGAATTGTTTATAATCCTTTATCGGCATACTCAAATTCTTTTTTTTTGATTCTTGAAAACTTTTTTAAATTTTCTCTTGTTTGTTCTTGTTTGAACATTCAATTCTATTTTTTTGAAGCATTAAATTTTTAGCCATTTCAATCCTTTTTGATAAGTTAGATAAACTTCTTTTTTTTCTAATTTTTAATTCGAATTGAGTTCAACAAGAATTTCTTTTCTGGGAACTTTTGGAGATATAAATTTTTAATTTCATCTTCAAATTTTTTTTAACATTTTCAAATGATTTTTGATTTCTTGCAATAGAAAAACAAATTAAAACAACATGTATTTTGGATAATCTAAAGGTCTAATTCGATTATAATCATCTCCATAAAGATAATTGATATGTTTCCCCTTCGGATCTGAAACATAACGATCAAAAACTGATGGAACATATTGTTCTGGATATTTATTTCTTGTATAAGTAATTAACATTTCTACTTTTTTTGAATCAAAATCTCCAACAACAATACATTTATAACGATTTTTGAATTAAATTAAAAAACATTTTATTAAACATTGTTTTGAAAATAAAAATGAAAATAAAAAAAATTAAAAAAAAAGAGGAAAAAAAAATTTGGAATAAGAAATAATTTAAATAAAAATTTATTTTTCCTTTATTTATTATTTTATTTATTTGAGGAAATTTAAAAGATTTAATATTGAAAAATTAAAATTATTTTTTATTTAAATTTTCTTAAAATTAATCCAAAAAAAAGAAAAAGAAGAAAAATTATTTTTGATTATTTGATTATTTGATTATTTCATCATTTAATTATTTAATTATTTAATTATTTGATTATTTAATTATTTCATTATTTCATTATTTGATTATTTAAAGGAAAAAATTTGGAATTGTTTTTTAAATTGTTTTTAAATTGTTTTTTAAATTGTTGTTAAATCCTTTTTAGTTTTGAAATATGGAAATTCATGTTTTATTGAATTATTTTAAATCTTTTAAAAGTAAATCAATTATGGAATTTTGATTTAATTGATAATAATCTTTGATATCTTGAAATTCTTCTTTAATTTCTTTTGTTATTTCTTCTCCTTCATTAAATTTATCATTATAAAAGAAATAAATTAATTGATTTATTGTTTCAAATGCTTTTCTTGAATAATCATGAACTTGATTTGTTGAATCATTAACATTTAATTGAAACATTCCTTTGAATAATTCACTTCTTATTATTAATATTAATTTATGAATTTTAATTTCTTTTTCTTCAATTATTATTGTAAAATCTTTGGTCTCATTTTGTTGATATAATTTTGAAAAATCTTTTATTATTCCTTTTCTTCCCTTTTTTGATTCAATCCAATTTAAATCTAATCCAATTTCATTGAAAAATTTTTCCAATTTTTGATATTCTTGAATTACTTCTTGATTTGGTTCCAAAAATATTTTTCTGTTCCATTTCTTTTGGTTTGATTCATGATTTAATTTAAAATCACCATAAATTTTTTCAAAATCAAAGAATCCTGTGTAAAGAAAATTTAAAATAGATTGGACATTTTCTTTGCATGTTTGATTACAAACATTCACAAATTTGGATAAAATTGATCCATCGTTATCAAATCTTGTTAATAGAATCAATTTATGAACATTAAATTTGAAAGAATCATTTGATTGGATCTGAAAATCAGAAAATTCATTTGATTTGAATAAGTTACTCAAATCTTGGTTAATTGAATAAATTCGAGAAAACATATCAAAAAATTCATTTGTGCAATCTTCTTTTTTCAAATCATAAAAATTTGCGTCGTTCATCAACAATAATTTGATGAAATTTTTCTTGTTTTTTTCGATTGATAATGAAAGAGCTGTTTCGTTTCTATTTGTTTCTGCATTAATATCACTTCCTTTTTCAATCAAGTATCTGACAACTTCAAATGAATTATATTGACAAGCCAAATGAAGAGGTGTTTCATTTTTATTTGTTTTTGCGTTGATGTCCAAATTTTGTTTTTCAATCAAGTATCTGACAACTTCAAATGAATTATATTGGCAAGCTAAATGAAGAATTGTTTGGTTTATATTTGTTTTTGCGTTGATGTCAGCATTGCCTTTCTCAACCAAATATTTGACAATTTCAAATGAATTATCACAACAAGCTAAATGAAGAGCTGTTTCATTTAAATTGGTTTTTTCATTAACTTCTACACCTTTCTCAATCAAATATTTGACAACCTCAAACGAGTTATGCCAACAAGCTAAATGAAGAGGTGTTTGATTTTGATCTGTTTTTGCTTTGATATCAGCATTGCCTTTCTCAATCAAATATTTGACAATTTCAAAAGTGCTATAATGACAAGCAAAATGTAAAGCTGTTTCACTTTGATTTGTTTTTGCATTTATATCTAAAGTTCCTTTCTCAACCAAATATTTGACAATTTCGAAGGAATTATTCCAACAAGCTAAATGCAAAACTGTTTCATTCTGATCTTTTTTGGCATTAATATCTGCACCGTTTTCAATGAGATATTTAACAATTTCAAAAGAGCTATTCCAAAAGGCTGAATGAAGAATTGTTTCATCTCGATCTGTTTTTGCATTTATATCTGCGCCTTTGGAAACGAGATATTGAACAACTTCAAATGAGCTATGCCTGGAAGCGAAATGAAGAGCTGTCTTGTTTTGGATTGTTTTTTCATTGATTTTTGCCTTTCCTTTTTCAATCAAGTACTTGACAATTTTAAGTGAATTATTTTGGCAAGCAAAATGCAAGGGTGTTTCATTTCTGTCTGTTTTTGCGTCTACATCTACATTTCCTTTTTCAATTAGATATGTAATAATTTCAAATGTGTTGTAATGACAAGCAAGATGCAAAACTGTTTCATTTTCATTTGTTTTTGCGAATATATCTGCGCCTTTGGAAATTAAATACTGGATAACCTCAACCGAATTATTCCAGAATGCTAAATGAATAGCTGTTTCATCTCTGTCTGTTTTCGCATTAATATCAATTCCATTTGAAATCAAATATTCAATAACTTCAAGTGAATTTGATTGGCATGCGTAATGCAGCATTGTTTCATTTTGGTTTGTTTTAGCTTTGATATCTGCTCCTTTTTCAATTAGATACTTAATCACATCAAGCGTATTACTTTCACAAGCAGAATGTAGAACTGTTTCATTTTGACTTGTGTCTATTTTGATATCTGCTCCTTTTTTAATTAGATACTTAATCACTTTAAGCGAATGATCTCGACAGGCATAATGTAAAGCTGTTTTGTTTGAATAGGCTACTGCGTTAGCATCAACCCCATTTTTAACCAGAAATTTGATAACTTCGAAAGAATTGAATTGGCAAGCCAAATGCAAAGTTGTCTGTTGTATTTCCGTTGTGTCTTTGATATTAAGCCCTTTTGAAACGAGATACTCGATAACATCTAAAGAATTGAATTTGCAAGCCATATGCAAAGCTGTTTGGTTGTGATATTTTGTTTGCTCAAAAATATCCACTCCTTTTTCAACAAGATATTTGATAACCTCAAGTGAATTCCTCTGAGAGGCATAATGTAAAATGGTTTGGTTTTGCTTTGTCACAGATTTAATATCAATTCCTTTTTCAACAAGACATCTAACAACTTCAAGTGAATTATTATGACAAGCATAATGCAAAGTTGTTTCATTTTGATTTGTTTGAGCATTAATATCAAGTCCCTTTGAAATCAAATATTCAATCACTTCAAGTGAATTATTCTGACAAGCATAATGCAAAGATGTTTGATTATGGTTTGTTTGAGCTTTAATATCAAGTCCTTTTGAAATCAAATATTCAATCATTTCAAGTGAATTCTTCTCACAAGCATAATGCAAAGATGTTTGATTCCAATCGCTTTTAGTTTTGATATCAAGTCCCTTTGAAATCAAGTATTCAATCACTCCAATCGAATTTTTTTGGCAAGCAAAATGCAAAACATTTTCTTTTCCATCTGTCAAAGCATTAATATCAAGTCCTTTTGAAATCAAATATTCAATCACTTCAATTGAATTGTATTTACAAGCATAATGCAATAATGTTGAGTTATCAGGTTTTTTTGTATATATACTAATTCCTTTTTCAATCAAATATTTGAGGAAATCAACCGTAAAATCTTTCTTCAAATATTTGATTGTGTATTCAAGAATTGTGTGGCGTTTATAATCCTTTGATTTCACAGAAACACCATTTTCAATCAGGAATTTAAATGTATCAACTCCAGATTTATTCATAATTGCAATATGCAATGAATTTCTTCCTTTTTGATCAACTGAATTTGGGTCAACACCTTTTGAAATGAGTAATTTAATCATCTCTATTGAATTGTTTTTTTCTATTGCAAAATTCAAAATTGGTGTATTTCTTTTTTGTGAATTATTTTTTGAAATGGACTCAATTTGTTTCAAGATCTCAATTTCTTTGTTTTCGATTATTTGCCAAATATCCATTTTACTTTTTAAGAGAAAAAAAAAATGAAAAAATAAATCCAAAAAATTATTTTTTCGCTTTTTATTTTGTTTTTTTTGAATAATCCAAAAAAAATTTAATCTCTTTTTTCTTTTTTTTCATTATTAACTGAAGGAGAAGTTCTTTCAGTCCATTGAATTGTATTATTAGAATTTTCTTCTTGAATGTAATGATGATCCCAAGCTTGATCTTGACCAAAAGTATATTTTGGATCGAAATTCATTTGTTCAAAAAAAGAAGCATCAGGAGTAAAATAAGCAGCTGAAGATCTATTAACTGTTGGTTCTTCTCTTGTATTTTCTTTTGGAGTTTCAAATTTATTTAATACTGGTTCAATATATTTTTTTGCGAAATCAATTAAAGAATTTGGAATTTTTGTTTTTTGAAGTGAAAAAAAGTTGAAAAAATAAAGAATTCCTGATAAAATTCCACAAATTGCTGAAAATTTATTATATCGTAATGAAAATGAAAATAATTCCATTGATAATATATAAGGAATCCATTTATCTGTTATTTGAAATCCTGATATTGTTGCGAGTATTGTATTTCCTGGAACTTGAAAAACAAATTGGATGAATAATCCAAAAAGTATTCCATAACTAATTTAATTTTAATTTTATAAATGAATTTTAATTTTAATTTTATAAATGAATTTTAATTATAATATTAATTTTAAATTTAATTTTAATTTTATAAATGAATTTTAATTTCAATATTAATTTTAATTTTAATTTTAATTTTATAAATGAATTTTAATTTTAATTTTAATTTCAATATTGATTTTAATTTTAATTTTAATTTTAATTTTAATTTTAATTTTAATTTTAATTTTAATTTTAATTTTAATTTTAATTTTAATTTTAATTTTAATTTTAATTTTAATTTTAATTTTAAATTTTAATTTTAATTTTAATTTTAATTTTAATTTTAATTTTAATTTTAAAATTGATTTTATAAATGAATTTTTGATTTTAAAATTGATTTTAATTTTAATTTTAATTTTAATTTTAATTTTAATTTTAATTTTAATTTTAATTTTAATTTTAATTTAAATTTTAATTTTATAAATGAATTTTAATTTTAATTTTAATTTTAATTTTAATTTTAATTTTAATTTTAATTTTAATTTTAATTTTAATTTTATTTTTAATTTTTAATTTTGATTTTAATTTTAAATTTTTAATTTTTAATTTTAATTTTAATTTTAATTTTAATTTTATTTTTAATTTTAATTTTAATTTTGATTTTAATTTCAATATTGATTTTAATTTTAATTTTAATTTTGATTTTAATTTTAATTTTATAAATGAATTTTGATTTAAATTTTAATTTTATAAATGAATTTTGATTTTAAAATTGATTTTATACGGTCCAACAATAAAAGTTTCAGTAAAATTTATGAATAATTTAAAAGAAAGGAAAATAATTTGTAAAGCAAAATTAGCAAGAAGAATCGAATAAAGAAAAGCAACAAATTTTCGAGTTCCAAGCATTCTTTCAATATCTCTACAATAATAAAGAAAAAGAGCACCAAAAAAATTTTCAAGAACTGAACCAAATACAAATTGATTTAATAATAAACGTGGAAAAAATGAAAAAACATCATTGAATGATTTTTCTGTAAATTTTGAATTTGCTTGAAATTCTGGAAGTAACAATGAAAATAATGTTGTCATTGTTAATAAAACTATTAAAACTTTTGTTGCTTGTGCATTTCTAAATGTAACTGTTTTTGGTGTTTGCATTTTTTTAATTTTTTTAATTTTTTTAATTTTTTATTTATTTATTGAAATGTGAAAAAAATGAAAAAAAAAAATTGAAAAAAAATTTTTTTTTAAATTAAAAAAAATAAAAATCGGAAAAAATTCAAATTCAATTTCTTTCCAATTTCTTTATAAATTTGTTAATAAATTTGTTAATAAATTTGTTAATAAATTTGTTTATAAATTTGATTATAAATTTGATTATAAATTTGATTATAAATTTGATTATAAATTTGATTATAAATTTGATTATAAATTTGATTATAAATTTGTTTATAAATTTGTTTATAAATTTGTTAAATTTGTTTATAAATTTGTTTATAAATTTGTTTATAAATTTGTTTATAAATTTGTTTATAAATTTGTTTATAAATTTGTTTATAAATTTGTTTATAAATTTGTTTATAAATTTGTTAATAAATTTCTTTGAAAATTCTTTTAAATTTCTTTTAAAATTCTTTTAAAATTCTTTTAAATTTCTTTTAAATTTCTTTTTAAAGTTGTTAAAAATTCTTTAAATATAAAAATCTCTTAACACAAACTCGATCAGTTGTTGAATGAGATTCTAAACGAATAAAATGTTCTCTATCCTTATTTGCTAATAAAGGTGTAGTATCCAATTTAAATTTAATAAGAGGTCGTGGATCAAGAACAAATTTTAAATTTGATTTCATTTCATTTCTTTTATTTGAAAAAATATCAATATCACTTCCATTATCATCATAATCATCATCATTATAATCATCATCAAAATCGCTATCACTATCATTATCACTATCACTCTCATTAGTATCATTTTCAACTTCAATCTCAACTTCAATATCTTTTTTGTTTTTGTTTTTGCTTTTACTTTTGTTTTTACTTTTGTTTTTACTTTTACTTTTACTTTTACTTTTACTTTTACTTTTATTTTTGTTTTTATTTTTATTTTTATTTTTATTATTTTTTTCTTTTCTTTCTTCTGATGAATAAGTTTCATCTTCTGAAAATACTTTCACTTCCAAATTTGGATTTTCTTCTTGCTTAATTGGAGATTTTTTACTTGTTGATAAATTTTGAATTATTGGTGAATTTGTAAATATTTTTTTTCTTGTTCGTTTTTGACTTCTTGTTTCTTGATAGGAATTTCTTGATGGTTTGATAACTGATTTTGTTTTTGTTTTGCTTTTCGCACTGCTTGTTTTTGGCTTTTTCGAAGTTGAAAACGGTTTTGTTTTTCGAGATTTTGAAATATTTTCTTGACTTTTTTCCTTTTCAAATTGATCGAATATTTCATTTCCATTTTCAATCTCGTTACTTTCATTCTTGTGCTTATTTTTCTTTCTTTTTAAGGCAGTATTTGATTTCAATCCTTGTCTTCGAAAAACAAAATTCTCATTCCAAATCCAAGAATAGAGACGATAAACAATTGAGTACAAATAAATATTGATATTGCATTTTTGATTCAATAAATTCCAAATCAACGAAACCGAATTGATATTTGAGGGGTTATTTGCTTGAAAAAACTGTCTTCCGATATTTGGAAGGGTTTCATTGAGCAAAATTGAAAACAATTTTTCGTAAAAAAACGGTTCTTCTTTTTCAGGATTTTCAATCACATTTTCCAGTATTTTTTTGAGTAAATCTGATACTTCTTCATGTGGCGTTGCAACCAAATAAGAAGTTATTGCAGATATTCTTATTTCTGGTTTTGATGTATTTTGTGAGAATTGATGAAATATTGTTGGATCCAAAGTCACTCTTGCGCTGAATCTTGATAGAGTCCTGAAACATGTCTGCGAAATCATGTATTCATAAGATGGTTTTCTAAGATCATTTTCCATTAAGGATCTAATTTTGTTGAAAATTAATGAGATGAATTCCAATTGAATAGGGTTTGTGTTTCCCAATGCTGTTACAATATTAGTTTTAAAGGAATCATTAACAAACTAAAAATAAAAATAGAGAAAAAAATCCTGTCATTTTGTTTTTGATCTAATTTTGTTTTGCTTTTTTCTTTTACATCATTTCCATAATCAATTGGTGAATCTAAAATTTCAAGAAATAAATGATAGATATCTGATGGAGTATTTCTTTCTGAATCCTTAATAATACTCAAAACTTCCATAATTGTATCTCTTAAATAATAATATTGATAATCGGGATTTTCTTTTAAATTTAAAACTGGGAAATTATTTTTATAATAATTAATCACAAAATCTAATCCTTTCCAATCAGTTTTTGCGCTTGAATACTTGAGAAAAAAAAAATTTGATAATAAATATTATTTTCATCCAAAAAAAAAAAAAATTGTTTTGAATAAATTCAAATGTACTTTTCCTAAACAAGAAGCAACTTCAGCTCGAATTTTAAAGAATAAGGAATTGTCTTGAAATAAACTAATAAGAAAATTAATTGTTTGAATTTGTCTTCCGTAAGATCTTGACAAAAAATGTATGATTTTATATAAAACTCGAATATCCATTTTGGAATCAAAAGGATATTCTAAGGGATCAATATTTTGTTTTGTTATAAATTTGCCAATCCAATCATGATCAGGATCAACAACCAAAAATAAAGGAGAGGAAGAAATTTGGGGTAATTTAGATTCTGTATAAGAATCTGTTAAATGTGCTAAACGATCAAGATTCAATTTGAAAGCGTGAATTGGTTGGGAAATATTTGCTGTAAAATCATTACTTCCATTTTGATAATAAATTCTTAATTTGAGAATTCCCTTTTAAAATTTAAAAATTTAATTTAAATCCAAATTTAAATTCTTTTCTAATTTTTGATTCCTAACCTGAAATATATGCTGATTTTCATTTACTACATGTTGTTTAATTAAAAGTTCCAAATCGTTTTTTTTCACTTCCAAACTACATTGGAATTTTGGAAGAGAATCCCAAGTGATCCATTGCTTTTTAAACATTAACATGCTTGATTTTGTGAATTTTTGGCATTCGTCAAAAAATTCATCGATATTAATTATTCTGTCTGATAATTTTTCCACTTCAAATAACTTGGAAATGATGTTCAATAAATTTTCTCTTCCAATTTCCTTTTCTAAAAGATAAAAAATCAATTCTGCTTTGGAAGTCAGAAATTCATTTTGATATATTCTTCCGGTTAATGGATCAATTGCAATTAAAGATTTTTCAATTTTGGGAATTCTGAGCATTTCATTACAAAGAAATTCGTTTTCCTTCATCAAATAAAAATGAATATAAATATTTTTTAAATTTCAAATTTTAAATTTCAAATTCAATTCAAATTTTTTTTTTACTTGAATAATTCTGAAAATATATTCTTGTGAATTCAAATGTCTATCAACATAAATATTCGCAAAATATCCAGAAATCCCAATTAAAAACCAACTATCAAATTCATTCTGAACAAACAAAAAATTTCTAAAATATTGAAATGAACAAACTTTTGCAAATTCAATTTTCAATTTTAAAGGATTAAGTGGATATGAAATTAAAGAAAGATGATCCAAAATTGCAAAAGAAGGAAAACAAAGAGGAGATTGCAGCAATTTGGGAAGGAAAATAATTGAGAAATTAGAGAACATGTATTGTGTTGTTGTTGATTGAACAAATATGAATATCTAATTGAAATTTTTTATTTTAATTTCTAAATTGATTTTTTTTTTTTGAATATTTTTTTTTGTTTTTATACTTGAGTAAAAGAAGATGTATATTGTTTGATTTCTTGTTCAGAAAGCAAATTTGGGATATAATAAATACAAATTGATTGAGTTTTTATTTCCTCTTCCATTTTTTCATTGATTTCCAATTCTTCTTTTGATTCTTGATTATTTTTTTCAATTTCAATATTTTTTTGATTATTGATGTTATTGTTGGGAAAAATTTGAGCAGAATTGGATTGAATTGGAAGAATTAAGGTTTCAAATTCTCCAATAACAAAGCCAAGTGATTCAGGCTTTGAATCAATTTTTAGTTGAAAATGTGATGTAAATTGATTTCCTTCTTGATTTTTGCTGATAAATTCTCCATTGGAAATGACAAACAAATCAGGTTCCAACACAGAAATTAAAATATCAAAGCAAGTAAAAGACATTTCTGCCTCAAAAATGGGGAACCAAAAGTTGTTTTTGTTTCCATCATTATGAGTAAATACGACTTTTTTTTTTATAAATATTTTTAAAAATATTTTTAAAGTTTTTGAGTTGGAAATTTTAATTTTAAATGATTTCTTCTTTTGATACATTTTCTGTTATTATAATGAAGAAAATTTATTCCTGTTTCAGGATTTTCAATTGAATATTCAATAGTAACTGAAAATTCTTGTTGAATTTGAAGAAAAGGAAAATTTTTTAAATCAAGAATTAAATTAGATTTTTGGTTTTTTTTTGAAAGAAAATTTTCCAAAAAAATTAAAGGTTTTTGAGGTAATTTATGTTCCAAAATTGGAGTTTTAAGATATGAATAAAATTGAAAAGGAACTTGATTATTATTAATTGAAATATTAGAGATTTTTCCTTGAGGAAAATAAAAAGATAAATGATTTTGAAAAGAATTTGTTTTTTGAGGAAATAAAATAAAGGTTGTTTTTCCAAAAAGAGAATTAGAATCAAAATCAACTATAATTTCTATTTTTTGATGTTCTATTTTTTTAAATTAAATTTTTTTAATTGAAAAGTAAAAAAAAAATTTTTTTATAAATTGATTTACTTATTTCAAACCAATTCATTTATTTCAATAACAAAATAAATTTTTTAAAAAAGAGAAAAAATGAAAAAAATGAAAAATGAAAATTTTAATCTTGATTATTTTCATTTCCTTTAACAGAATTTAATTGTTTTTTTAATCTTTTGTTATTTGTTTTTAATCTTAATAAATTTAATTCCAACATTTTATTTTCTGAACGAAGGGCAATAACCTCAGTTTCCAATTCATTAATGATCTCCTTTTTTTTCGCACGTGCTTTTTTTGCGTTTAATCTACTTTTCATAACTCTTCGATGTTCTTTTTCTTCTTCCGTCAATTGGATTGCTTCTTTCCAATTTAAAGGTCGAATTGCTTCTCGATCTTCTTCTTTAAATTTCTTAGAAATAAACTCAGAACACTCTTGATCTATTCGTTCATTCATTTCAGTTGAATATTGAAGATTTTCTTCGTTTTTATTTTTTGTTGGAATTTTTTTTAGTTTTTGTTTTCGTTTTTTCTTTCCGTTTTTTTTTTGCTCCTCTTTTTTCCTTTTTTTCGAACTGTTTTGTCTTGTTTTGCGCTTTGGCTTCTTTTTATAATGTCTTTTTGTTTCTTTTTCTGTTTGCTGAGATTGGGTTAACTGATCCAGATTTTGATTTTTTTGTGAATTTTCATTTGGATCAATTTGGTTTGTATTTTGTTCGATTATATTGTTTTGAGAGGGAGATAGTTGGTTATTTGGTAAAGGATTTGTTGCATTTGGGATATTATGTGTTTGTTTTTCTGAGGGAGTTTGGGGTAATATCTCTTCAATAGGAATATGTCCTTTAAGTTTATTTTCCATTAATTTCAATTTTTGTTCCGTTTCTTGAATTTGTTTTTCTTGTCGTTTTAACTTCATATCCCATAGTTTTAATTTAGCAATATCAAACTGAAGTTTTTGACCAAGGACTTTATTAAATTTAAGGGTTTGTGGATTGATATCTTGATGTTCATTTGGATTTGACATTTTTTAAAAAGAAAAAAGAAGAAAAAAAAAAATGATAAATTGTTTTTCTAAAAAAAAAGAGAAAAAAAAGTAATTAAAAAAATAAAAGGAGAAAAAAAAATAAAAAGAAGAAAAAAAAAACGTTAAAAAAATAAATAAAAAAATTAATTAAAATAAAAAAATTTTTTTCATTTTCTTTTCCTCTTTTTTTTTTTTCTTTTTAAAATGTTAAATTCTCCTCATAAAAAAAGAAAATCTTTTAATACTCCTCAAAAATCTTTAGAAATTTTTCATTCTCCAAAATCAAAATCAAAATCAAAATCAAATTCAAATTCAAAATCAAATTTAAATTCAAATTTAAATTCACCAATTTTTCTTGATAGATTTATTCCTCAAAGAGAATCTATTTATAATAATTTGATTGAAAAACAAAATCCACTTCCAATTTTCGAATCAAAACCAAAAAAAATAACCAAAAAACCCAAAAGCAAAAAAAAGGATAAAAATTTCAATTCAAACGAAAATCTAAAAAATAAGAAGAAAATTAATTTATATTCAGAATTATTAAATAACGAAGTTCTTGGAGGAAAAAATAACAAGGAACTTTCAATCCTAAAATTCCAATCAACAACAAACGAAGATCAAAACTACGATCAATTCTCACTTTCTCCGATCACAAAAAGATCTGAGAAATTATTGAATTCAAATCAAAAAAAAAAGACAAGAAAAATTTCACCTTTTCCGTTTAAAATATTGGATGCTCCATCATTAGAAGATGATTTTTATTTGAATTTGGTTGATTGGAGCAATACAAATTTAATAGCAGTTGGAATATCGAAATATGTATTTTTACTGAATGTTAAAACTGGGAGCGTGACAAGAATTTGCGAACTTGGATCAGATGACAAAATTTCCACTGTCAGTTGGATCCAAAGGGGAACGCATATAGCAATAGGAACCAAAAACGGGTTTCTTCATCTTTGGGATGTGGAAAATCAAAAATTGATCCGAACATTTGAAGATCATCAAGCGCGCGTTGGATGCGTTGCTTGGAATGTGAATCTACTTTGTTCGGGAAGTCGGGATCAAAATATCATTGTTAGGGACGTGAGAACACGCGATTCTGCGGCTGTTTTATCAGGACATTCCCAAGAAATATGCAGTTTAAAATGGTCTTATAACGGCCATCATTTGGCATCAGGAAGTAATGATAACACAGTGTGTATTTGGGACATCCGCAAGGTGTCAGCGCCAATGCATCATTTCACAGAACATAAAGCTGCCATTAAAGCTCTTTCTTGGTCTCCGCATTCTTATTCTCTTCTTGCTTCTGGCGGAGGCACTATCGATCGTACTCTGAAAATTTGGAACGTTGATTCGGGAAAAATTGTTTCTTCAATCGATACTGGATCCCAAATTTGTAATTTATACTGGTCAAAAAATACTAACGAAATTGTTAGCACTCATGGTTTCTCTCAGAATCAAATCATGGTTTGGGAATATCCTGATTTCAACAAAATTGCTTGCTTTATTGGCCATTCTTCTCGTGTTTTGTATCTTTCCGTTTCTCCTGATGGTGAAGATATTGTAACTGGTGCAGGTGATGAAAAGATTAAGTTTTGGAAACTTTTCCCAAGAAGTAAGTTTATTATTCTTAAAAACAAACAAACAAAATTTAATTTTCCAAAAATTCCGCTTTATTTTTATTTTTAATTTTAGAAAAATCGTTTTTAGCAACAAGTTTACTTGATTTAAAAGAGGATTCAATTCGTTAATTATTAATTTTTCTTTAAAAAATAAATTTTTGTTTTCAAAAAAGAAAATTTATTTTCATTTTTTTCCTTTTTTTTTTTTTTTACACAAATTAAAAATGCAAATTAATTTACAAAAAAATTTAGAAAAAAAGGTAACAAAAAATTTAATTCAAGATTATTCAAACCTTTTAAAAGGAAATTCATTTAATGATTTTTCAATTTTTGTTGAGAATGAACCAAATCCTTTTGAAATTAAAGTTCATAAATCAATTTTATCTTCAAGATCTCCTTTTTTTAATGAGTTTTTAAGAGAAGAAAATGATATTGATAAAATTTCTTTAAATCAATTTAATAAAAAAGAAATGGAATCAATTTTGAGTTATATTTATCATGGAAATATTTCTTTTGAGAATCAAGAAAATCTTTTCGAATTATTAGAAATTTCAATTTATTTTAAATTAGGTTTATTGGAAAAAATTATTCAAAAAAAAATTTCAGATTCAGTTAATAATTCAAATTTTTTCCAATTTTTTTTCCAAAATCGAAGTATTAATTCAAATGAAATGGAAATGAAATGTTTTGAATTAATAAATCAAAATTTTTCCCAAATTAAGAATAATGGGAATTTATTCAATTTAACTCAAGATGAAATTATCAAATTTATTCGATTTAAACAAGAAAAGAAAGAAATTTTTCATTTTGATTTTTTTCAATTTTTAAATCAATGGATTAAAAAAAGAAATAAATCATTAAAAGGAAAGAAAGAAAACGAAAAGAAATTTGAAAAGAAAAGATTATTTCATTCTTTTTTTTCATTATTTGAAAAAGACTCAATTTCAAAACAAGATTTTGATAAATTAAAACAATTTGAGATTTTTCTTCCAAATTCTTTTTTAGTTAATCTTGAAAAACCTTTATTGGAAATCAAAAAAAAACAAGTTGTTGTTTTGAATAACCAAATTATTGTGAAACAAAAAGAAAATCGACAAATGAAAAAAGAAAACGAAAATTTGAAAACAGAAATTGAAGATAAATGGAAAAAGGAACTTGATAAGAAAGACAAAGAAAACGAACAAATGAAAAAGGAAATTAAAGAGAAAGAAACAAAAATTGGAATGACAGAAAAAGAAAACGAAAATTTGAAATCAGAAATTGAGAAAAGGGATCAAGAAATAATTGAGAAAACGAACGAAAATATGAAATTAAAATTGGAAAACAAACAATCCGCAATACAAATAAATCTACAAAAAAAGGAAGAGATTGAAAACAAACATGAAAATGATTTGATCAATAGTTTAAAAGATTCAGAAATTATCAAAGATATTGAACATGCTAAGAAATTGCAAGAATGGATAAACGATAATGATTTCTTTTCCAAAATGAAAAAGGGATTTTCAGCAAAAAGAGATGGATTTTCTTGTCAAAAATGGCATGATAAATGTGATAATCAAGGAAAAACATTAGTTATTATCAAAACAAAACAAAATTTTATTTTTGGAGGATTTACTCAAGTTGGATTTACAAATGATAAATCAAAATGGAAAAAAGAAGATCGAAATTTTGCAAATGGATATATTATTGATCCAAATTCATTTATTTTTTCACTAAGAAATGATAAAAATAACCGAAAACCTGAAAAGTTCTCAATTAGACAAGATCAACAACAAAATGCTATTGGATATGATGAAACTGAAGGTCCATCGTTTGGAGAAGGAGGTTTTGGAAATTGGCCAGATTTTCATTTAAATATTAATTTAAATTCTGGTCATTCAAATTTTGGTTCTAGTTATAATCTGCCTAATGGAATTAAAGAAGAAACAAATGAAGCTTATACTTATTTGGCTGGTTCTCCTAAATCTTGGGTTGTTGATGAACTTGAAACTTATTTCATTTAAAATTCCAAAAATTTTTTTTTTTCATTTTTTTTCTTTTCAAAATTTAAAAAATTAATAAATAAATAAAAACAAAATGAATGGAATTATATTTTTTGGTTCAAATGAATACACAAAACTTATCAAAAATAAACCAAATGAAATAAAAAAACCAATTCAATTTAAATTTGAAAATGAAAATGAAAATGAAAAACAAATTAAACAAATTTCATCAGGAAGATTTTCAACAATTTTCCTTTTTGAAAATGGAAAAGCAATAGAATATTTAAAAAATTCAAAACAAAATCTTGAAAAAATACAAATTAAAAATATTCAAAAAGTAACTGTTGGTTCTCATAATGAAGCTATTTTAACAATAGAAGGAAATGTATTTGCCAAAGGAATTGATATTAATTCAGAAAATCCAAATCAATTTATCAATATTTCATCATTAATTGAAGATACAAACGATAGAATAATTGAAGATATTGTTTCTGGATATTTTGCAATTTATTTATTAACCTCAAATCAAAATGCTTATGGAATTGGTTCAAATTTTTAGTCAACTTGGTTTTGATTTTGAAACACTTGAAGAAACAGAAAAACCAATTTTAATGATGAAAAATGTTTCTAAAATATTTTCAGGAAATACTTCAAATCATATTTTTCTTTTAAATTCAAATCAAGAATTATTTGGATGTGGCAGAAATCAATACAGTCAACTTGGATTAGGAGAATCAAGAAAAGAAGAAACAAAAATTCAAAAATTAACCCAAATCCAAAATATTCCAAAAGGCAAAATAATTGATATTCAATGTGGAAATTTTCATTCAATAATATTGATTGAAAATCAAAATCTAAAAAGAAAACTTTATTCATGTGGTGATTATCAATCTAATGGACTTGGTAAAGAAGATGAAAATACTTATGAATTTACTGAAATTAAATTACCTTTAATTGAAAAAGATGATTATATTATTGATTTTTCTGTTGGAAGTTTTCATACTTTGATTTTAACTTCCAATTCAAAATTAATAGGATTTGGAAATAATTATTATGGTCAATTAGGAATTGGAGATATAAGAATGCAAGAAATTCCAACTCAAATTGAACTTCCTAAATTAAGATTTAATGAAGATATTTCCAATTATCATATTTCTTGTGGTGATCTGCAATCATTTATTTATTATTCTCCTTTTCTTTTTCCAATCTTGAAGAAGATTTGATAAAATTATTTAGAAGAAAAGAATTTTGTGATATTTCATTTAAAACCAAAAATGGAGAAATAATTGAAGCTCATAAATTAATATTGAAATACAGATTAAATCAAAATCAAAATGAAAATCAAAATGAAATTGAAAAACTTCAAGAAATTATTTCAAAAAAATCAATTAAAGAATCAAATCAAATATTTGAAATGATTTATTCAAATAATTCCAAAATAAATCCAAAATTATATTCAGAAATTAAAGAAATTATAAATTCAAATGAAAAAATTGAAGAAACAATGAAAAGAATTTATTTAAATGAAAATGAAAAAGATTTTATAATTGAAAGAAAAGAAAAACAATATAAATTTCCTAAATTAATATTAATAATGAGAAGTGAATTATATCGAGGAATGTTTTTATCTGTAACAGAAGATAATTCTAATAAAGTTACAGATTATAGTGAATTAAGTAATAAATCATTTCAAATATTTGAATATTGGATTTATTCAAATCAAATTAAAGATGAAATTCAAATTACAAAAGAAATAATTAATGAATTAGAAATTGGAATTGATTATTTTCAATTAAATCAAACAAATCCAAATTTATTTGATTTATTAATTAACAAATTTAATAATCAAAATTAAAATTAAAATTAAAATTAAAATTAAAATTAAAATTAAAATTAAAATTAAAATTAAAATTAAAATTAAAATTAAAATTAAAATTTAAAATTAAAATTAAAATTAAAATTAAAATTAAAATTAAAATTAAAATTAAAATTAAAATTAAAATTAAAAATTAAAATTAAAATTAAAATTAAAATTAAAATTTTTCTTTTTAAAATTAAAATTAAAATTAAAATTCAAATTAAAATTCAAAATTAAAATTAAAATAAAAATCAAAATTTAAAATCAAAAATAAAATTTAAAATCAAAATAAGGAAATTAAAATTAAAATTTTTAAATTTTAAAATTAAAAATTAAAAAAATTAAAATTAAAATTTTTAAAATTATCATTAAAATTAAAATTAAAATCAAAATCTTTTTCTTTTTTCTTTAATTCTTTTCTCTTCAAAAAAATTCAATAAAATAAGTACTCAATTTTAAACCAATAAATTTTTCAATCATAATAAGGATTAAATGAATATTTTTTTTTTAAATTTTAGTGATCAAATTTGATTTAATTTTTCAAAAAATCAAACAATTTTTTGTCTGTTCTTTCTCTTTTTGATCTGTTTCTTTTTGATTTTGATCTTTTTCTTTTGATTTTGATCTTTTTGATTTTGATTTTGATTTTTTTCTTTTCTTTCTTTTTTGATTTTGATTTTTGATATTTCTTTTTTGATTTTGATTTTGATTTTGATCTTTTTGATTTTGTTTGATTTTGATTTTTTTTCTGTTTCTGATTCTGATTATTAAATCAAATAAATTTGGATTTGTTTGAATTCATTAATTATTCCTTTTGTAATTTGAATTTCTTCTTTAATTTGATTTGAATAAATCCAATATTCTAATAATTGAAATGATTTATTACTTAATTCACTATAATCTGTAACTTTATTAGAAGTATCTTCAGTTACAGATAAAAACATTCCTCGATATAATTCACTTCTCATTATTAATATTAATTTGGGAAATTTATATTGTTTTTCTTTTCTTTCAATAATAAAATCTTTTCCATTTTCATTTAAATAAATTCTTTTCATTGTTTCTTCAATTTTTTCATTGTAGTTTATAATTTCTTTAATTTCAGAATATAATTTTGGATTTATTATTCTGTTTGAATAAATCATTTCAAATATTTGATTTGATTCTTTAATTGATTTATTTGAAATAATTTCTTGAAGTTTTTCAATTTCATTTTCATTTTGATTTAATCTATATTTCAATATTAATTTATGAGCTTCAATTATTTCTCCATTTTCTGTTTTAAATGAAATATCACAAAATTCTTTTCTTTCAAATAATTTTATCAAATCTTCTTCAAGATTGGAAAAAGAAGGAGAATAATAAAGAAATGAATGCCAAGATCCACAATAAACATGATAATTAGAAATATCTTCATTAAATCTTAATTTAGGAAGTTCAATTTGAATTGGAATTGCTCGGTTTTTGGTATCTCCAGTTCCTAATTGACCATGATTATTTAAACCAAATCCTATTAATTTTGAATTGGAAGTTAAAATCAAATTATGATAATTTCCAACAGAAAAATCAATAATATAATCATTTCGAAATAAAGGTGATTCTATTTCAGTAAACTCATAAGTATGTAAAAATGTTCCTAATCCGTTATATTGATAATATCCACATGAATAAAGTTTTCTTTTTAGATTTTCATCTTCAATTAACATTATTGAATAAGCACACCCACATTGAATATCAATTATTTTACCTTTTGGAATATTTTGGATTTGAGTTAATTTATTGGTTTTTCTTGCTACTTTTGATTTCCCCAATCCAAGTCTTTCATCCGGAATTGATGTACATCCAAATAATTCTTGATTTGAATTTAAAAGAAAAGTATTATTTGAAAAATTTCCTGAAAATATTTTAGAAACATTTTTCATCATTAAAATTGGTTTTTCTTTTTTTTCAACCGAATAAGAATTGAGTTTAATTGAGATATTTGAACCAATTCCATAAGCATTTTGATTTGAAGTTAATAAGTAAATTGAACTGTATCCAGAAACAATATCTTGAATTATTCTATCATTTTTATCTTCAATTAATGATGAAATATTGATAAATTCATTTGGATTATTTGAATTAATTCCTTTTCCTTTTGCAAATACATTTCCTTCTTTTGTTAAAATAGCTTCATTTTGAAAACCAACAGTTACTTTTTGAATATTTTCAATTTGTATTTTTTCAGGATTTTGTTTTGGATTTTGAAATAAATATTCTTCAGTGAAGTATTCTATTGCTTTCCCATTTTTGAAAAGGAAAATTGTTGAAAAGAAACCTGATGAAATTTGTTTAATTTGATTTTTATTTTCATTTTGATTTTCATTTTCATTTTCATTTTCATTTTCAAATTTAAATTGAATTGGTTTTGTTATTCTAAATGATTCATTTTTGATAAGTTTTGGATTTTCATTGTGACCAAAAAATAAACAATCATTCAAATTCATTTTATTTTTTTGAAAAGAAAAAAATGAAAAAACGTTTTTTAATTAAAATTAAAAATTCCAAAATTATTTTTTTCATTTTTTTCTTTTTAAAAATGAATGAAATTTTATTTTTTGGTGCAAATGAATATCCAACTCTTATTAAAAATGAATCAAATAAAATAATAAAACCAATTCAATTTAAATTTGAAAATGAAAATGAAAATGAAAAAGAAAAACAAATTAAACAAATTTCATCAGGAAGATATTCAACAATTTTCCTTTTTGAAAATGGAAAAGCAATAGAATATTTAAAAAATTCAAATCAAAAACCTGAAAAAATCCAAATTGAAGAAAATATTCAAAAAGTAACTGTTGGTGTTTACAATGAAGCTATTTTAACAATAGAAAGAAAAGTATTTGCCAAAGGAATTGATATTGATTCAGAAAATCCAAAAGAATTTATCAATATTTCATCATTAATTGAAGATATAAATGATAGAATAATTGAAGATATTGTTTCTGGAGCTCATTCACTTTACTTATTAACTTCAAATCAAAACGTTTATGGAATTGGTTCAAATTATTATGGTCAACTTGGATTTGATTCTGAAACACTTAAAAAAACAAAAAAACCAATTTTGATAATGAAAAATGTTTCTAAAATATTTTCAGGAAATACTTCAAATCACGTTTTTCTTTTAAATTCAAATCAAGAATTATTTGGATCTGGTTTGAATGGAGATGGTCAACTTGGATTAGGAGAATCAATAAAACAAACAAAAATCTATAAATTAACCAAAATTCAAAATATTCCAAAAGGAAAAATAATTGATATTCAATGTGGAAATTTTCATTCAATAATGTTAATTGAAGATGAAAATGAAAATGAAAATCCAAAAAGAAAAATTTATTCATGTGGTCGTTATCTATATAATGGGCTTGGCAAAACTGAAAATATAAGAGAGCAAAAAATTTATGAATTTACTGAAATCAAATCATCTTTATTTGAAAATGATGATAATATTCTTGAAATTTCTGTTGGAGGTTATCATACTTTGATTTTAACAATCAAATCAAAATTAATAGGATTTGGAAGAAATAATTATGGTGAATTAGGAACTGGAGATACAGGATATCAACCAATTCCAATTCAAATTGAATTTCCTGAATTAAGATATAATGAAAATATTTCTAATTATCATGTTCTTTGTGGTAATTTTCATTCTTCATTTCTTTATTATTCTCCTTTCCTTTCTCCTTTTTCCAATCTTGAAGAAGATTTGATAAAACTATTTAAAAGAAAAGAATTTTGTGATATTTCATTTAAAACCAAAAATGGAGAAATAATCAAAGCTCATAAATTAATATTGAAATATAGATTAAATCAAAATCAAAATCAAATTGAAAAACTTCAAGAAATTATTTCAAATAAATCAATTAAAGAATCAAATCAAATATTTGAAATGATTTATTCAAATAATTCCAAAATAAATCCAAAATTATATTCTGAAATTAAAGAAATTATAAATTCAATGAAAAAATTGAAGAAACAATGAAAAGAATTTATTTAAATGAAAATGAAAATGAAAATGAAAAAGATTTTATTATTGAAAGAAAAGAAAAACAATATAAATTTCCAAAATTAATATTAATAATGAGAAGTGAATTATATCGAGGAATGTTTTTATCTGTAACTGAAGATAAATCTAATAAAGTTACAGATTATAGTGAATTAAATAATAGATCATTTGAATTATTAGAATATTGGATTTATTCAAATCAAATTAAAGAAGAAATTCAAATTACACAAGAAATAATTAACCAATTAGAAATTGGAATTGATTATTTTCAATTAAATCAAACAAATCCAAATTTATTTGATTTATTAATTAAGAAATTTAATAATCAGAATTAAAATTAAAATTAAAATTAAAATTAAAATAAAAATTCCAAAATTATTTTTTTCATTTTTTTCTTTTTAAAAATGAATGAAATTTTATTTTTTGGTCAAAATGAATATCCAACTCTTATCAAAAATGAACCAAATAAAATAAAAAAACCAATTCAATTTAAATTTGAAAATGAAAATGAAAATGAAAATGAAAAACAAATTAAACAAATTTCATCAGGAAGATTTTCAACAATTTTCCTTTTTGAAAATGGAAAAGCAATAGAATACTTAAAAAATTCAAAACAGAATCCTGAAAAAATTCAAATTGAAGAAAATATTCAAAAAGTAACTGTTGGTGTTTACAATGAAGCTATTTTAACAATAGAAAGAAATGTATTTGCCAAAGGAAAATATATTAATCCAAATAATCCAAATGAATTTATCAATATTTCATCATTAATTGAAGATATAAATGATAGAATAATTGAAGATATTGTTTCTGGAGCTCATTCAATTTATTTATTAACTTCAAATCAAAATGTTTATGGAATTGGTTCAAATGATTATGGTCAACTTGGATTTGATTCTGAAACACTTAAAGAAACAGAAAAACCAATTTTGATAATGAAAAATGTTTCTAAAATATTTTCAGGAAATACTTCAAATCACGTTTTTCTTTTAAATTCAAATCAAGAATTATTTGGATGCGGATATAATTATTTTATGGTCAACTTGGATTAGGAGAATCAAGAAAAGAAACAAAAATCTATAAATTAACACAAATCCAAAATATTCCAAAAGGTAAAATAATTGATATTCAATGTGGAAATTTTCATTCAATAATGTTAATTGAAAATCAAAATCAAAATCAAAATCCAAAAAGAAAACTTTATTCATGTGGTCGTTATCTATATAATGAGCTTGGCAAAACTGAAAATATAAGAGAGCAAAAAACTTATGAATTTACTGAAATTAAATCACCTTTATTTGAAAATGATGATAATATTCTTGAAATTTCTGTTGGAGGTTATCATACTTTGATTTTAACAACGAAAGAGAAATTAATAGGATTTGGAAGAAATTATTATGGTGAATTAGGAACTGGAGATATATATGATCAAACCAATTCCAATTCAAATTGAACTTCCTAAATTAAGATTTAATGAAAATATTTCTAATTATCATGTTCTTTGTGGTAATTTTGAGAATTCATTTCTTTATTATTCTCCTCCTTCTTTTTCCAATCTTGAAGAAGATTTGATAAAATTATTTAGAAGAAAAGAATTTTGTGATATTTCATTTAAAACAGAAAATGGAGAAATAATTAAAGCTCATAAATTAATATTGAAATATAGATTAAATCAAAATGAAAATGAAATTGAAATTGAAAAACTTCAAGAAATTATTTCAAATAAATCAATTAAAGAATCAAATCAAATATTTGAAATGATTTATTCAAACAATTCCAAAATAAATCCAAAATTATATTCTGAAATTAAAGAAATTATAAATTCCAATGAAAAAATTGAAGAAACAATGAAAAGAATTTATTTAAATGAAAATGAAAAAGATTTTATAATTGAAAGAAAAGAAAAACAATATAAATTTCCAAAATTAATATTAATAATGAGAAGTGAATTATATCGAGGAATGTTTTTATCTGTAACAAATGATACTTCTAATAAAGTTACAGATTATAGTGAATTAAGTAATAGATCATTTGAATTATTAGAATATTGGATTTATTCAAATCAAATTAAAGATGAAATTCAAATTACAAAAGGAATCATTAATGAATTAGAAAGAGGAATTGATTATTTTCAATTAAATCAAACAAATCCAAATTTATTTGATTTATTAATTAAATTTAATAATCAAAATTAAAATTAAAATTAAAATTAAAATTAAAATTAAAATTAAAATTAAAATTAAAATTAAAATTAAAATTAAAATTAAAATTAAAATTAAATTAAAATTAAAATTAAAATTAAAATTAAAATTAAAATTAAAATTTAAATTAAAATTAAAATTAAAATTAAAATTAAAATTAAAATTAAAATTAAAATTAAAATTAAAATCAAAATTTAAATTAAAATTAAAATTAAAAATGTTTAATTTGTGTTGTTTGGAAAAGAATTCTTAAATAAAAAAGCATTCAAGTTCATCAACTTTCCAACCACTATAAGAACCAGCCAAATAACATCTTGATGCATAAGTTAAAGGTGTAATTCCATCAGGAACTTTATAAGCATTTCCAAATTGAGACCATCCTGATGTGAGATTTTCATCTAAACAAATATCACAATAACCTCCAAAAGCAGGTCCTCTTTCAGGATTATACCAAACTGCAATATTTTCACATCCTTCCTTTATTGGGAATTTTTGAGGTTCATCATTTGTAGGATTTTTGATGCTAAAAAGAAAGGAATGTGAATCATTCATGTGTGATATTCCTCTTCCTGAAATCCATCCAACTTGAGTAAATCCTCCAAAAATAAAATTATCTTTTGTTTTGATAATAAATAATGTTTTTCCTTGATTATCACATTTATCATGAAAAGATTTAGCAGAAAATCCATCTTTTTTTGCTGAAAATCCCTTTTTCATTTTGGAAAAGAAATCCTCATCATTTATCCATTCTCTTATGAGAATTAAATGCTCTTTTTCTTGAATAATTTCTGATTTAAATCTTATTCTTGGTTTGAAAATGTGTAATTGTTCTTCTTCTTGATGTTTTTGAAGAAATTCCTTGAGTTTGCTTTCTAACTTTTGGTTTTTCAAGATTTGGAATTCGATGAATGTTTGAGAAATTCTTCTTGAAATCAAATCTTCTTCCAAAATAGTTTCAAGTTCTTTTTTTGTGAAATCAATAAATCTGATCTGTTTAATAGCATTTGAAATTTGATTTTGGAATTGTTCTTTTTCTTGCTTATCAAAATTTTTGTTTTCTTTATTGATATTGATTTTATGTTTTCCCCATTTTATTAGTGATTGTAATATCTCAAATTCATTTATTAAAATGTAATCATTTGATAAAATTGAATTTAGATGGTTTTCTTCAAGTTCAAGAAAAAAAGGAGTTTTAATAAATTCATCAAAATTATCAAAAATAAATTGGTAACAAGAATCTATTAATATTTTGAAGTTCATTGATTCAGATAATTTAAGAACATCAACAACAATTTCAAATTGTAAATTGTTTTTGATAAAATTTGAAGAAAATTCAGTTAATTCATCAATTAAATATTTTGAAGAAAAAATTAAAATTTCAACAACATTTTCTGAATTAATTTCAATTTTTCCTGAATAAAAATAATTCAAAATTGAGGAAATAATTGGACTTGAAAAATCTTTTAGAATTAATTTATTTTCTTGAAATTCTTTCATTTTTGAATTGAAAAGAGATTTAAAATAATGACTTCTTGAAGAAAGAATTGATTTATGAGTTTTAAATGAAGTTTGATTTTGTTCACAAATTATTTCAAAATCAAAATAACTTTCTTCATGATTTTGATTTTGAAATAAATTTTTTAAATCATTTGAAAGTTTTTCTAAATTTAAATAATTTTCCATTTTAGAAAATAAAAATAAAAATGAAAATAAAATTTTTGAAAATAAAATTTTTTTTTAAAGAAATAAAAATATCAAAAAAGAAAATCAAAACAAAAGAAAGAAAAACAAAAAGAAGAAAGAAAAGAAAGAGAGAATATGAATTGAAGCGATAGAAGGAGTTGGTTCAGGATTAGAAGGACAAGTTGGATTACAAGTGAAATTATTAATATTATGAGTAGAAAGAATACAAGAAGTATTTGAAGGATCCAAATCAGAAATGCACCAAAGACAAGTAAAGTCTGCAGAAAGAGAAATACAATCCGAGCAGTTTGCTCTTTCCTGACAAAGAACAAAGGGGTCGCAAGTAGTAGCTTCAAAGTAGTCTTCTTGTGAATCGAAAGGAATTGACCATAAAGAGCAGTTTGTCTGAGTGAAATTTTCGCCGGAGTAAATAAACTTGCAGAACGGCGCTTGATCAAAGCAATCCGAACAATTAGATAAATTTTCACAGTTATAAGTGTCAAGATTTGAGTGGTTGCAGTTAGAAATTTGGATTCCTTGGTTTGAATCACATGATGAGTTTGTAAGACATAAAGGGTCTGAGTTGGGAAGAAGACACCAAGCGCACTCGTTTTCCTGGCATGGGGTGCATGATGTCTGGCTCAGACAATTTGTGAGGTTGGAACTTGCACAATAGCTATTATTGATCCCCCATTCGCCAAGATACTCGACTTGGCAGCTGTTGAAGGCCTGTGTTGCGTTGTAATATAAACATATCCCTTCAAGTGTTGTTTGATTTGTAATGCACCAATTGCATGTTGCATTATTAAAACAGGATTCGCAATCCTTATCCATGCAATCCGTATTCAAATACGCTTTGCATGATGTATTAAATATCATTGTTTCGTCTTCATTGCTGCAATTTTGCAACGGAGGAATACAACTTCCGGATATTCCTTCGTAATCAAAATCGCACCATTTACATCCTAATCCGTCTGATAAACATTCTAAACAAGTTGTTCGTGATAAACAATCCGAAGTGTCTGTTTGTGGATTGCATGTTTTATCCACAAATCCACTGAGCTGGCAACCTGAATCGTTATAAGAGCAGAATCCGTAATCTTGATCATCCTTTCCACACCACATGCATCCGTTCCCAACGCATTCTTCGCAGGTCGCTTCCATGATACACGGTGGTGAATTAGGGTTCAATATTGCTACTCCAGCTGTTGTGCATCGTGGATAACTTGTTCCTGTTGTCCAGTTCCAAAAACATCCCGAATCCGTTGGGCATTCTATTAATGTATGCCACATTTCACATTCTGCTGGTGATAAAGTTGGGCAATTTGTGTAGTTTGTGATATCTCCTCCTGTTTCTATACATTTTTCTGCGCTGCTGTTGAATGTTCCATTGTGAAGTATACATGCTTTGCAACTTGCATTTCCGTCGAATTCTGTTAAATTATTCCATGCAGTGCAACTTTCTAGACTGACTGGGGAATAATCTAGTAAACATTCTGTGTCACTTGTGCAATATGGTGTTGCCTTATTTTAATTTCAAAAATGAATTTTAATTTCAAAAATGAATTTTAATTTCAAAAATGAATTTTAATTTTAAAAATGAATTTTAATTTCAATTTTAATTTTAATTTTAATTTTAATTTTAATATCAATTTTAATTTTTATTTTAATATCAAAAATGAATTTTAATTTTAATTTTAATTTTAATTTTAATTTTAATTTTAATTTTAATTTTAATTTTAATTTTAATTTTAATTTTAATTTTAATTTTAATTTTAATTTTAATTTTAATTTTAATTTTAATTTTAATTTTGATTTTAATTTTAATTTTAATTTTAATTTTGATTTTTAATTTAAATATTAATTTTAATTTTAATTTTAATTTTAATTTTAATTTTAATTTTAATTTTAATTTTAATTTTTGGTTTTAATTTTAATTTTAATTTTTAATTTTAATTTTAATTTTAATTTTAATTTTAATTTTAATTTTAATTTTAATTTTAATTTTAATTTTAATTTTAATTTTAATTTTTAATTTTAATTTTAATTTTAATTTTAATTTTAATTTTTAATTTTTAATTTTAATTTTGATTTTAATTTTAATTTTAATTTTAATTTTTAGAAATTTTAATTTTAATTAATTTTGATTTTAATTTTAATTTTAATTTTAATTTTAATTTTAAATGAAAAAGTTTTATTAATTTTAATTTTAATTTTAATTTTAATTTTAATTTTAATTTTAATTTTTGAATTTTAATTTTAATTTTAATTTTGAAATTTTAATTTTAATTTTAATTTTAATTTTAATTTTAATTTTAATTTTAATTTTAATTCAAACATTATTTTCTTTTTTTTTAATTTTTATTTTTAAATTTAAATTTAATTTTTTATTTTTAATTTTAATTTTAATTTTAATTTTTAATTTTAATTTTAATTTTAATTTTAATTTTAATTTTAATTTTAATTTTAATTTTAATTTTAATTTTAAAATAAATTTTTAATTTTAATTTTAATTTTAATTTTAATTAAAATATTAATTTTAAAATCAATTTTAATTTTAATTTTAATTTCAATTTTAATTTTAATTTTGATTTTAATTTCAAATATTAATTTTATTAAAAAGAAAAGAGAATGAAAATAGAAATAGTAATAAGATAATAAGATAATTTAAATGATGGTTAAATGAAAAAAAAAAAGTTTTTTATTATTTTATAATAATAAAATTTACTCCTGAACAAAAAAGTCCGCAATTTAATTCATAATTGCAAAGAAAACAATCATTACTAAAAAGAAATCCACAAACTGAAACACTTGCATTTCCAGTATTTATAATTTTAATTAAAAAAATTAATAATAAAATTTTTGAAAGGAATTGATAAAACATTATTTTCTTTTTTTAAAATTTGAAATTAAAAAAAAAATGAAATCTTTTTTTATTTTTTTTTTATTTTTTTTTTAAATTATTAATTTTTTTTTCAAATTACTAATTTATTTTTTTTAATCTTTAAATATCAATTTTAAAACAACTTTTAAACATATTTAATCATAAAAATAAATTTAATTCAAAAATAGAAATTAATCAAATTTTTTAATAAAGATTTTAAAATAATTTTTAAATAAACAAAACAATATTTCCAATAGAATATTTTCTAAATAATAAATTTAAAAATTGATCTATGTTTAAAATTAAAAATTTAATTTAAAATTATTTATAAAAAATTAATTAAAATTCATCAAATTTTTTAATAAAGATTTTAAAATAATTCTAAAATAAACAAAACAATATTTCCAATAGAATATTTTCTAAATAATAAATTTAAAAATTGATTTATGTTTAAAATTAAAAATTTAATTTAAAATTATTTATAAAAAATTAATTAAAATTCATCAAATTTTTTAATAAAGATTTTAAAATAATTCTAAAATAAACAAAACAATATTTCCAATAAAATATTTTCTAAATAATAAATTTAAAAATTGATTTATGTTTAAAATTGAAAATTTAATTTAAAATTATTTATAAAAAATTAATCAAAATTAATCAAATTTTTTAATAAAGATTTTAAAATAATTTTTAAATAAACAAAACAATATTTCCAATAAAATATTTTCTAAATAATAAATTTAAAAATTGATCTATGTTTAAAATTGAAAATTTAATTTAAAATTATTTATAAAAAATTAATCAAAATTAATCAAATTTTTTAATAAAGATTTTAAAATAATTTTTAAATAATTAAAACAATATTTCCAATAGAATATTTTCTAAATAATAAATTTAAAAATTAATCTATGTTTAAAATTGAAAATTTAATTTAAAATTATTTATAAAAAATTAATCAAAATTAATCAAATTTTTTAATAAGGATTTTAAAATAATTCTCAAATATTAAAAAAGACATTTCCAATAGAATATTTTCTAAATAATAAATTTACAAATTGATCTATGTTTAAAATTGAAAATTTAATTTAAAATTATTTATAAAAAATTAATCAAAATTCATCAAATTTTTTAATAAAGATTTTAAAATAATTTTTAAATAAACAAAACAATATTTCCAATAGAATATTTTCTAAATAATAAATTTACAAATTGATCTATGTTTAAAATTGAAAATTTAATTAAAAATTCTTATAAAAAATTAAAAAATTTTTCATTTCAAGTAAACTCAATTTTCTTAATAATTCCCAAATATTAAAAAAAGACATTTTTAAAAGAATATTTTCTAAATAATAAATTTACAATTTGATCTATGTTTAAAATTGAAAACTTAATTTATAATTATTTATAAAAAATTGAGCTGTCAAAATCATAATTAAAAATTTTTCATTTTGATAACGATCAAATTAAAAATAAGTAATTTGTAATAAAAAAGGGGTTCTAAAAATTAAGTTTTTTCTATTCAATTTTCTTCTAAATGGATCGTTGTTTAGAATTAAAAATTTAATTTTAAAATTTCTTACTTTGTTTATTAAACCAATTTTCCTAAGAAATCCACTCAAATTTTTTTTTGTTAATTTTTTTTTCAAAAGAAAGAAAAGATCAAATAAAAACAAATAAAGGGGGGATTAAAACAAGAATAATTAAACTGAAAATTTTTCAATAAGCAAATTCAATCCAAAAAACTAATTCCATTTCAAAGTAAAATTTTTTATTAAAATTTAAGAAGAAAATTAAACTTAAAAAAACGAAAAAAAGGAAAAAATTTTTGAACTAAGAAGTTAAACAATTTATTTCAAATTTCCCAGTAATTTCCAATTAATAATGACCGGATTAGAAAAATCTTTTTGTCTACTTGAGCGACCATTTAAACCAACAATTGTTTGTAATTCATCTGAAATTTGGATATTCCCCAATTTCTTACCACAATGAAAATACACACAAAAAACTGGATCGATTGGCCAAGTTGCATCAAACCTCAAAACTTTGAAGTTTGCTTTTTCTGTTCCAATAACTACTTCTCCCTCTCGTTCTAAAAATTTAATTGCATCTTTTTTTAATTCTTCTTCGTCTTTTTTCTTTTCTTTAAAAATTATAAATGTTCCATTTGAAAATACTACCCAACTTCTATCTGGATAAATAGCTTCTAATATTTCTGAATAATTTGATGCTTTATTCTTTATTTCTTTTTTTTCCATTTTAAGTTATTATTATTTTTATTTTAAATTTTTTAATTGTGTTCCAAAAACAAAAAATTGAAAGGAAAAAAGTAACTTTTTTAATTAAAATTATTTTTATTTTTTTTTTTTTTTTTCAAATAAAAAAAATTTTTTATTGTTTGATTAAATAGATCTGTTTTTTTTTTTAAAATTACAAATAAATTTTTTTTAATTAATTTTTAATTAATTTTTAATTAAGATCAATTATAAACTTGAGCTGGATTAAATCTTTTTTCATTTTTATTATTTTTATTATTTTTTTCATAAGGTGAACTTAAAAAAAGAAAAAGAAATAATTTTAATTTCTTATTTAATTAATCATTTTCTTATATTTTATTTTTTATTCTCATTCTTTTTCTTTTATCCCATCACACTTAAAAATAAATAAAGAAAATAAATAAGAAAAGGGATTAAAAATTTTTTTAACTTTTTTTAATTGAAATTTTCTATTTAGCATTTTTCAACTCTTATGAAAAATTTCACCTTTTATTAATTTTTATTAGATTTATTAGATTTAATAGATTTATTAGATTTATTAAATTTAATTATTTATTAATTTGAAAAAAAAAATTTTTTTTCTTTTCTTATTTTGGGGGTTTTTTTGGATTAAAAGAAAATTAAAATAGAACAAATTAATTTTAATAAAATAATTTAAAAGCTTTAGTTTTAATTTTTGTTTTATTCTTTTGAATTTTTTTAGAAGTAAATTTTTTTAAAAAAAAAGCAAAACCTATTTTAAAACAAATGAAAAAATTTTAATTTGAAATTGAAATTGAATTTAAATTTAAATTTGAAAAATTACTTTGAAAAAAAAAAGAAAGAGAAATGACGAAGAAATCAATTTGTTTTTAAATGAAAAGACTTTCTGGAACACTTGATTGTTTTCTATAAAGAACTTTTTCTTTTGCTTTTCTAAAATCATTTTGAATTACTTTCATTCTTCTTTCTCTTAAAGCCAATAAACCAGCTTCAGAACAAATAGCCTAATTTTGGAATATAAATATATTATTAAATATAAATATAATATTAAATATAAATATAATATTAAATATAAATATAATATTAAATATAAATATATTATTAAATATAAATATAATATTAAATATAAATATAATATTAAATATAAATATAATATTAAATATAAATATAATATTAAATATAAATATAATATTAAATATAAATATAATATTAAATATAAATATAATATTAAATATAAATATAATATTAAATATAAATATAATATTAAATATAAATATAATTATTAAATATAAATATAATATTAAATATAAATATAATATTAAATATAAACATAATATTAAATATAAATATAATATTAAATATAAATATAATATTAAAATATAAATATAATTTAAATATAAAATATAATATTAAATATAAATATAATATTAAATATAAAATATAATTAAAATAAACATAATATTAAATATATAAATATAATTTTAAACATAAAATATATAAAATATAAATATAAACATAATATTAAATATAAATATAATATTAAATATAAAATATAACATTAAACATAAAATATAATATTAAATATAAATATAAATATTAAATATAAAAATATTAAAATATATTATTAAAATATAAATATATTAAAATAAAAATAAATATTAAATATAAATATATTATTAAATATAAATATAATATTAATAAATATAAATATAATATTAAATATAAATATAATATTAAATATAAATATAAAAACATAAAATATTAAATATAAACATAAATATAAATTAAATATAAAAATATAATATTAAACATAAATATAATATTAAATATATAAAACATAATATTAAATATAAAATATAAATATATATAAATATAAAATAAAAAAAAATAAAAAAATTATAAAATATAAATACATATTTAAAAACATAAACATATTAATATTAAAAACAAAATAAATATAAAATATAAACATAAATATAAATAAAATAAAATATAAACATATTATATTAAACATAAATATATTATTAAAAATAAAAATATAATATTAAATATAAATATAATATTAAATATAAAATAAATATAAATATAACATTGAAATATTATAAAATATAATATAAACATAAACATAATATTAAAATATACAACATAATATTAAATATAAATATAATATTAAATATAAATATAATATTAAATATAAACATAATATATTAAATAAACATAAACATAATATAAAATAAATAAACATAATATTAAAAATATAAATATAAAAATAAAAACATAAATATAATAAACATTGAAACATATATAAAAAAATATAAATATAAAATTAAAAAATAAACATAATATTAAAATATAAACATAAATAAAAAATAAATATAAATTAAATATAAAAACATAATATAAATTAAACATAATTATAAATAAAATAATATATAAAACATAAAATATTAATAAAATATAAAATATAATAATATAAATAAAAAATATTATAATATTAAATATAAACATAATATTAAACATAAACATAATATAAAAACATAAACATAAATATTAAACATAAAACAAACAAATACAAATATAATATATAAATATAAACATAATATAAATAAACATAAAATATATAAAAAAATAAACATAAACATAAAATATAAACATAAACATAAATAAACATAAATAAATATATAAACATAAAATATAATATAAACATAAATATAAATAATATTAAATATAAATATAATATTAAATATATAATAAATAAAAATAAACATAATAAATAAAATATAAACATAATAAAAATAAAATATAAAAACATAAACATAATATTTAAATATAAACATAAATATTAAATATAAAAATATAAATATATTGAATATAAATATACAATAATTAAATATATAATATTAAATATATAAATATAAAACATAAAATACATAAAACAAAATTAAATAAAATATAAACATAAAATATAAACATAAATAAAAATATAAAATATAAATTAAATTAAATAATATAAAATAAAATAAAATATAAATATAAACATAAATTAAAATATAAATATATTATTAAATATAAACATAATATTAAATAATAAAATATAATATTAAATATAAAATATTAAATATAAATATAAATATTAAATATAAATATAAACAAATATAATATTAAATATAAATATATAAAATATAAATATATTATTGAAAATAAAAATATATTTTTGAAACATAAACATATATTTTTGAAATAAAAATATTTTTGGAATATAAATATATTTTGGAATATAAATATATTTTTGGAATATAAATAAAATATAAATAAATATAACATAATAAAAATATATTATTGAATATAAAATATATTTTTAAACATAAATATATATTTTGGAAACATAAATATATATTAAAATATAAACATATATTAAATAATATATAATATTAAATATAAAATATAATATATATTGTATAAATATAAAACATAATATTAAAATATAAATATAATATTAAATATAAATATAATATTAAAATATAAACAAATATAAATATAATAAATAATATAAATATAATATTAAAATATAAATATAATATTAAAATATAAAATATAATTAAACATATAAATATAATTTTGAAATAAAATTATAATATTGAATATAAATATAATATTAAATATAAATATAATATTAAATATATAAAATAAATATAAAATATATTATTAAATATAAATATAATATTAAATATAAATATATTATTAAATATAAATATATTATTAAATATAAATATATTATTAAATATAAATATAATATTAAATATAAATATAATATTAAATATAAATATATTATTAAATATAAATATATTTTGGAATATAAATATATTTTGGAATATAAATATATTTTGGAATATAAATATATTTTGGAATATAAATATATTTTGGAATATAAATATATTTTGAAATATAAATATAATATTGAATAATATCACTTTAATATCAGCTCCAGAAAGATCATCTTTAGTCATTATAAATTCATCTAAATCAACATCCTCAGCTAATGTCATTTTACTAGTATGAATTTGAAAAATTTTTCTTTTTGTTTTTGTATCAGGAAGAGGGAAATAAATTTTTCTATCAATTCTTCCTGGTCTAATTAAAGCTGGATCAAGTGTATCAATTCTGTTTGTTGCAATTATAACTTTTACATCTCCTCTCGAATCAAATCCATCAAGTTGATTAAGTAATTCAAGCATAGTTCTTTGAATTTCTCGTTCTCCTCCTGAATGTGAGTCATATCTCTATATTATTTATTTATTATTTTATTATTTTTAATATTTAATTTTAATATTTTTATATTTAATATTTAATATTTATTTAATATTTAATATTTAATATTTAATATTTATTATTTAATATTTAATTTTAATATTTATTTATTATTTAATATTTAATATTTATTATTTATTATTTAATATTTATTTATTATTTAATATTTATTTATTATTTATTATTACTTTTGTTCCAACAGCATCAATTTCATCAATAAAAACAATTGAAGGAGCTTCTTCTTTGGCTGTTCTAAAAAGTTCACGAACTAATTTTGGACCATCACCAAGATATTTTTGAATTAATTCAGAACCAACAACTCTTAAAAATGTTGCACTTGTTTGATTTGCAACTGCTCTTGCTAAAAGGGTTTTACCTGTTCCTGGTGGTCCATAAAGAACTACTCCTTTTGGTGGTTGAATTCCAAGATCTTCATATAATTCTGGATGTGTAAGAGGTAATTCAACAGTTTCCTATTTTTTGATTTTTTTCCGATTTTAAATTTAATTTAAATTTTAATTTTAATTTTAAATTTTAATTTTAATTTTTAATTTTAATTTTAATTTTAAATTTAATTTAAATTTTAATTTTAATTTTAATTTTAATTTTAATTTTTAATTTTAATTTTAATTTTAATTTTAATTTTAATTTTAATTTTAAATTTAATTTTAATTTTAATTTTAATTTTAATTTTGATTTTAATTTTAATTTTAATTTTAATTTTAATTTTAATTTTAATTTTAATTTTAATTTTAAATTTAATTTTAATTTTAATTTTAATTTTAATTTTAATTTTAATTTTAATTTTAATTTTAATTTTAATTTTAATTTTAATTTTAATTTTAATTTTAATTTTAATTTTAATTTTAATTTTAATTTTAATTTTAATTTTAATTTTAATTTTTAATTTTTTTAATTTTAATTTAATTTAATTTTAATTTTAATTTTAATTTTAATTTTAATTTTGAATTTTAATTTTAATTTTTTTAATTTTAATTTTAATTTTAATTTTAATTTTAAATTTGATTTTAATTTTAATTTTTACTTTAATTTCCATAATTTGTTCAGCTAAACCTCCAATATCAGAATAAGTTTCAAGTGGTGCTTTATCAACTTTCATAACACTTACAAGAGGATCAACTTCATCTTGTAAGATTCCAACAACTGCAAGAACTTTATTATGAAGAAGAACTGTACAACCAGGTTCAAGAAGATCTTTATCAACAACACTAAAAATAATTAAATTTAATTATAAATTTTAATTTTAATTTGTTTTTGTTTTTAATTTTAATATAAATTTTAATTTTAATTTTAATTTTGATTTTAATTTTAATTTTAATTTTGTTTTTAATTTTAATTTTAATTTTTAATTTTTATTTTAATTTTAATTTTGTTTTTTAAATTTGTTTTTAATTTTAATTTTAATTTTTATTTTAATTTTAATTTTAATTTTAATTTTTAATTTTAATTTTAATTTTAATTTTAATTTTAATTTTAATTTTAATTTTAATTTTAATTTTAATTTTAATTTTAATTTTAATTTTAGTTTTTAATTTTAATTTTAATTTTAAATTTTATTTTTAATTTTAAATTTTAATTTTAATTTTGTTTTTAATTTTAAATTAATTTTAATTTTAAATTAAATTTGTTTTAATTTTAATTTTAAATTTGTTTTAATTTTGATTTTAATTTAATTTTAAATTTTAATTTTGATTTTAATTTTAATTTTAATTTTAATTTTAATTTTGTTTTTGAATTGTAAAAATAAAAAAAAAGGAAAATATAAACCTTGTAACAGGAACATAATAAGTAGGACCCATACTAACAGAAACAATAGCATGGTCATCATCAATAATTTCTTCAAGAGTACCAACCTTTACTGGAGAACCACGCAAAGATTCCAATTGTTCAACCATTTCTTTTTCTTGTTCTTCTTTTTTTGGTTGAATTTTATTAATATTTTTAATGAATTTTTCTTCAATTAACAAATAATCTTTAATCCGTTCATTTTTCAATAACTTTAACTTGCATTTTGTGTGCGGTTTAACTGTAGGAAGCTTGAAAACACCATCTGGCCCTCGTTTTTTTCTTCTTCCAATTCTTGCTGGTTCTGATGTTTGTTTACTTTTTTTATCTTGTTTTTTTTTATCGTCTTTTTTTTTATTTGGATCTTGATTTTGATTTAATTGATTTCCCATTTAATTAAAACAGAAATTTATTTATGAAAAAATGAAAAAATGAAAAAATGAAAAAATGAAAAAAAAATTAAATTTTGTTTTTGTTTTTCTTTTTCTCCTTTTGTTTTTTTTTTTAAATTTTTTTTTTCTCCTTTTTAAATTTCATTTTTTTCTTTTCTTTTCTTTTCTAAATGAAAAAAGTTAATTTGACTTTAAAAAATAAAATTTTCCGTTATCTTTATCTTGCTTATAAACCTAATTTTGAATCATTTCAACTTATTGCTAAAAAAGTTGGTTCTGTTAATCCACTTCAAGTTGCAAATATTTATTTTAAAACTAAAAAAGCAACTAAAAAATTTCAACTATTAAAAAGGAGTCAAAAAAGATTACCCAAAACATCAAATATAGAATTAGAAGAGGAAATTGAACAAACAACATTGATATCACAAAATAATGAAAATGAATTACTTTTAAATGAAAAACGTAAAATTCATAAAAAAGAACTTTTGATTGAAGAATTGGATCAAATTTTTTATATGGATAATATGCAAAGAATTATCGATAATCAATCAAATTCAAACCAAAATTTTAGCTATCAATTTTTGAAATCTTTTAATAATTTGGTTCGTTCTTGGTTGAAAAAATTAATTGAAGAAGTTATCATTTATACATCTGAAAAATATGTAAATACTCTTACTTATTTGCCTCAAACGTTTAAAGTTCATGAAAATGAAGTTGAAAAAGTTATATTAAATCACCCAAGACTTGTTCGTCTAATTCAGTTATTTCCTTTTAAAATTGATTCACTTTTAAATGACAATGAAGAATCTGAAAATGAAGAATCTGAATATCAAGAATCTGAAAATTTATCTGAAAATTCATCTGAAAATTCATCTGAATATAATTTAGAAACAAGTGATTTTAATGATTTAATTTCCTATCCAAATCTTCCAAGATTACGAACTCAGAAAGAATAGAAAACATCTAAAATATCGAAAAAAGAATACAGAAAATATAGAAAATTTACAAAATATAGAAAATGTACAAAATATAGAAAATTTACAAAATATAGAAAATTTACAAAATATAGAAAATTTACAAAATATAGAAAATTTACAAAATATAGAAAATATAGAAAATTTACAAAATATAGAAAATATAGAAAATTTACAAAATATAGAAAATATAGAAAATGTAGATAATTTACAAAATATAGAAAATATAGAAAATATAGAAAATTTACAAAATATAGAAAATGTAGATAATTCAGATAGTTCAAGTGAGCTTTTCGATCCAGATCTTCTGGATTCTTCATCTGATTTTGATCCTCGATATTATATTAATGATTTGGATGATATTGAAAATGCTTCTGAAATTTTGGATTATATTTTTCAAAATCATTCAATAAATAATCGTAAACAACAAGTAAAATATTCACCTTATTTTTTTATTCACTATATTATACTAATCAATATTATATAAACTAGGATTATCAAAAAAGGGATATTTTACATAAAAAATCTTTTTCTCTTTCTGATTTAAGTGAAGATTTAGATGAAGATCAAACTGAAGATGAAATTGAAAATGAAATTGAAAATGAAAATGAAAATGAAAATGAAAATGAAAATGAAAATGAAAATGAAAATGAAAATGAAAATGAAAATGAAAATGAAAATGAAAATGAAAATGAAAATGAAAATGAAAATGAAATTGAAAATGAAAATGAAATTGAAGATGAAGATGAAGATGAAGATGAAGATGATTCAAAATTTAATTCAAATTTTTATCTTCAAAATGATTTGAATAATCAAGAAGATTATTTTAATTTAAAAAATGATAATTTTCAGAATGAAACTTTAAATCAAAATGATTTAGATGGTGAAGATGGAGATGATGAATTAGAGGAAGAAGATGATTTTTTTCAAGATGATGTTTTAGATGAAGATGATGATTTTTTTCAAGATGATGTTTTAAATGAAGATGATTTAAAAAATTTAGAAGAATCAGATGATGATTTAAATGAAGACGATTTAGATGAAGATCAAAATTTAAACCAAAATCAAGATCAAAATCAAAATATAGATGAAAATGAATTAAAAGAAAAAAATATTATAAAAGATCAAATATCCAAAACAAAATTAAATTTACAAAAGTTTATGCCTAATATAATTCGAGAACCAAAAAAATCACCTGAAAAAAAACAATTTCCATTCTTTAACGAAGAAAATCAATTTCCTTTTTCAATAGAAAATCTAACTGAAAATTTGAATTTAGAAAATAATAAATCACGTACAAAAAGGAAACAATCAAATGATATTCAAACTGATATTAAAAGATTAAAACCTAAGGTTTCTGAATCTTTTGATCAATCAACAAAAACCACCGAAAAAGAATCAAAAAGAAATTTAATTGAAATTTTCCAACAAAAACAAAAAGAAGAAGAAGAAGATTTTTCATTATCAAATTATGACAGTATTCAAAATATTCCAGATATTTCAAATTTTCCAGATATTTTCAATTATCGAGATGATTCCAAAATTCAAAATGATGAAAATATTCAAAATGATGAAAATATTGAAAATGATGAAAATATTGAAAATGATGAAAATATTGAAAATGATGAAAATATTGAAAATATTGAAAATAACTCTAAAACTCCAAATCTTTTACATCTCCTAAATATTAAAAATGATTCAAAAATTAAAAATGATTCAAAAATTAAAAATGATTCAAAAATTAAAAATGATTTAAAAATTAAAAATGATTCAAAAAGTGAAAAAAGTGGAGATGAAGATTTAAATAGTTTAATGGATGAAATTGATGAACTTGATAAAATTGATGCAACTAGTAGTGATTCAAGTGATTCAAGTGATTAAAAATAAATTAAAATACAAAATAAAATAAAAAGAAAATGATTTTACTGTTTTTGAAAAATTTTTTAAATCATTTTTTTTTTGCTTTTTCTTTCAAATTTCTTCAATCAAAATTAAAAAAAAAAGAAAAAAAATGAATCAAAATGAAAATGAAAAAGATCTTCATAGTATTTGTAGATATTCAAGTAATTTTCAAAAAATTATTCAATTAATTAGCGAATATAAAGATATCAATGCAACCAACAAAAATAAACAAACTCTTTTACATATTGTTTGTCAATATCAAAAAAGTCAATCCTCAATCAAAATTATTAAGCTCTTGGTTAAAAAAGGAATAGATGTTAATGCCAAAACAAAATATCAACAAACAGCTTTACATATTGTTTGTCAATATCAAAAACATGGAAAAACAGTAAAAATTCTCAAACTTCTCATTAAAAAAGGAGCACTCATCAACACCACAAACAACAAAGGACAAACACCTTTACATTTTGCTTGTCACTATCAAAAGCAAAACGCAATTCCAGTTATTGAGCTACTTCTTAAAAAAGGGGCTGATCCAAAAATTCCAAATAATGAAGGCGATCTTGCTTTGCATTTAGTTTGCAATTGGCAAAAACAAAAAATACTTGAACTAACCAAACTTCTAGTTGAAAAGGGTGCCGATGTCAATTACAAAAACAATAAATTTGTCACACCGTTTCGTTACGCTTGTCATGGTGAAGGAAGAAACATCTATAAACTTCTCGAATTCATGATTGAAAAAGGAGCAGATGTTAATGATAAAAACCTCGAAAACGAAACACCTTTGCATAATTTTTGCAATTTTCAAGATGAGAACTCGGCAGAACTCATCAAATTGTTTGCAAAAAATGGAGCTGATATGAATCCCAAAAATTTATCAGGATATACACCTTTGCATTTAGGATGTGAATATCACAACAAGAAATATGCATTTGAAGTAATAAAGGCAATGGTTGAAAATGGAGCTGATATGAATATTCTTGATAGATGGGGTCAATACCCTTTGGACTTGCTTTGCCAATATCAAAAAACAGAATCTTTTAAGGTTATTAAATATATGGTTGAAAATGGAGCTGAAGTTAATAATGAAGATTTTTTTACAAGCCATTCACTTACTAATTCTCTTTATAAATATCATGAAAATGTTGTTAAATTCCTTCTCATGAACGAAGCAAGTATTTTTGGTTTCTCAGAATATGTGGATCAGGAAATGTGCGATTTTGTAACCAAACTTTTCTCAATCAATGATGATTTCAACAAATTTTTCAAATCAAGTGATAATTTTGCTGATTTTGAAATTGAGTGCGATGATTCTTCCAAAATTCGTGTTCATAAATCATTTTTGATATTGAAATTTAACAACAACCCTTCCATTTTCCAGAAGTTCATCAATATTTGCAAAAAAACGCCAAATGAAACTGTTCAACTCGCTGTTAATTTTCTTTACACCGGATTTCCTGATTTCGACAAATTTACTCAAAGACTGGAAAATTTGACTTCGTATCTCAACAAAACGAAGGAATGGAGCAGTCAATTTTCTTCTTTGAACGAAAAGAACGATTTTTCTAAATTTCATGAAAAAGAGCAATCATTTAAACAAAAAAGAATCGAAGAAATCCGAATAGAACAAAAAGAGTATGAAGAAAAAGTCCAAACAATCCAACATTTTTTCCAACAAATTGGATTCGATTCAGCTTGGATAAAATCAAAACGAAGAAGAAAAGGAATTGTGAAAGATTTATCTCAATTATATCAACAAGAAGAAACAAAAGATTTCACAATTATTTGCGATAACGAGAAGAAAATCAAAGTTCATAAATTGATTTTAATTGCAAGAAGTGATTTATTCAAAGGAATGTTTGTTTTGAATGTTGAAGATAAATCCAATCAGGTTCATGATTATTCCAAAAAGTCTTTTGAAACATTAGATCATTTAGTTTATTTTTTATATCATGATCAACTTGATGAATCTAAAATTCCAAATCAAAGTATTCACGAATTTGAAGATTTGAAAGATTATTTTCAATTAAACCAAAATTCTTTTTTGGATTCCATTTTGGAAGATTTTATAAAAGATTCAAAAGGATTAGAGGATTCGAATTTGGAGAAAAAAGAGTAAAGATATTTTTTTTTAAATATTAAACTAAAACAATTTAAATCAATTTAAAACAATTTAAATAGAAATGATTCAAGTGATTCAAGTGATTCAAGTGATTCAGATGATCCATTTGTTTCAAGTGATTCGAGTGTTTCAAGTTATATAAGCGATTCAGATGATTCAGAAACAAATTAATCAATTCAATTCAATTCAATTTAATATTCAATATTCAATTTTTAATATTCAATTTAATTTAATATTCAATTCAATATTCAATTCAATTTAATATTCAATTCAATATTCAATTCAATTTAATATTCAATTCAATATTCAATTCAATATTCAATTCAATTTAATATTGAATATTCAATTCAATTTAATATTGAATATTCAATTCAATTTAATATTCAATATTCAATCCAATATTCAATTCAATATTCAATATTCAATTCAATTCAATTCAATATTCAATTCAATTTAATATTCAATTCAATTCAATATTCAATTCAATATTCAATTCAATATTCAATTCAATATTCAATTCAATTCAATATTCAATTCAATTTAATATTCAATTCAATTTAATATTCAATTTAATATTCAATTTAATATTCAATATTCGAGTGATTAAAAATAAATTAAAATACAAAATAAAATAAAAAGAAAATTTGTTTTAAAATCATTTTTATTCAATTTCATCTCTTCCAAAAAATCAACTTGTTTTGGCTTTTTTCAAAGTTTACAAAACAAATATCACAGATTTGAAAGAAAGAAAAAGAAAAGATCCAAAAAGAAAAAAAATAAAGAAAAAAAAATCAAAAGAAAAAATAAGAAAAAATTTATCGTCATCCGCCATAATGAGGATAATCATCAAGAGTACGGATTCGACTACACGAAGTTTTATTATTTGAATCTGAAGGAGGAGGAGGGAAATGAGGAGGTCTTCCAAAACATTTTCCAATAAAATAAAAAACCAAAAATATTATTAATCCTTTTAATCCAAAAAGACTTGTTAAAATTAATAATGCAATCATAAAACTCCAAGCTGGAAATTCTTTTCCGAAAAATGGTATTGTGTTCGTGAATGCTTTTTTAAATGGATTCGTTGTTGGTGTTTCTGTTTCATTTAATTCATTTTCTTTTTGTTCTTCTTGTTTTTCTTCCATTTTATAAAATAAAAAAAAAAATGAAAAATAAAAAATTACAACAATCAAAAATTTTTTAAAAGTTAATTTAAATTTAACTTAATATTTAAATTATAATTTAGTATTTAATTTTATTATTAAAATAATAATTTAATGTTTTAGATTTAAATATTTTATTATTTAATTATTTAACATATAAATATAAAAAATGGGAATAGATTTAATTTAATATTTAATTTATAAATTAATTTAAAAATATAATTTAATATTTAATTTTATGTTTAAAAATAATAATTTAATGTTTTAGATTTAAATATTTTATTATTTAAAAATGAGAAATTGATTTAATTTAATATTTAATTTATAAATTAATTTAAAATATAATTTAATATTTAATTCTATGTTTAAAATATTAATTTAATGTTTTAGATTTTAAATATTTTATTGTTTAAATATTTAAAATATAAATATAAAAATAAGAATAGATTTAATTTAATATTTAATTTATAAATTAATTTAAAAATATAATTTATTATTTAATTTTATTATTAAAAAAATATTTTATTGTTTTAAAAATAAATTTTTATTATTTAAAAATATTTTGAAAATTGATTTTTTTGAAATTAAATTTTATCTTTTTGAATTAAATTGAATTAATATTAATTTGGAAATTTGTTTTTAAATTTAAATTTATTAATAATTTTTAAATTCCAAAAAAAAAAATTAAATTAAAAATTAAATTAAAATAATTTTCCTTTTTTTTAACAAAAAAATTAATAAAAAATAATAATAATTTATTAATAAATTAATTTAAAATAATAAATTAAAAAGAAAATTAAATTAATTATTAATTTAAATTTATTCTTATTTTTATATTTTTATTTATTTTCAAAATCCACTTTTTTATTTATTTTTTTTCATTTTTTTCCTTTTTTTTTTAAAAACAACAAAAAACAACAAAACAAAAAACAAAAACAAAAACAAAAAAACACAAAAAACAAAATGGATAATAATAATAATAACCAAATTCAAAATGCAAATCAAAATGAAAATGAAAATGAAATGAAAAATTTAGAAAAAAAAGTAACAAAAAATTTAATTAAAGATTATTCAAACCTTTTAAATGGAAATTCATTTAAAGATTTTTCAATTTTTGTTGAGAATAAATCAAATCCTTTTGAAATTAAAGTTCATAAATCAATTTTATCTTCAAGATCTCCTTTTTTTAATGAGTCATTAAGGCAAGAATCTCTTTCTATTTCTTTAAATCAATTTAATAAAAAAGAAATGGAATCAATTTTAAGTTATATTTATTATGGAAATATTTCTTTTGAGAATCAAGAAAATTTTATTCAATTATTGGAAATTTCAATTTATTTTAAATTAAATTTATTGAAAGAAATTATTCAAAAAAAAATTTTAAATTCAATTAATTATTCAAATTTTTTCCAATTTTTATTCCAAAATCGAAATTTAAAATTCAAATGAAATTGAAATAAAATGTTTTGAATTAATAAATCAAAATTTTTCCCAAATTCAGAATAATGAAAATTTATTCAATTTAACTAAAGAAGAAATTATCAAATTTATTCAATTTAAACAAGAAAAAAAAGAAATTTTTCAATTTGATTTTTTTCAATTTTTAAATAATTGGATTGAAAAAAGAGTTAATTCATTAAAATTAAAGAAATATGAACACAAAATGAATGCAAAGAAAAGATTATTTCATTCTTTTTTTTCATTATTTGATAAAGATTCAATTTCAAAACAAGATTTTGATAAATTAAAACAATTTGATATTTTTCTTCCAAATTCTTTTTTAATTCATTTTGAAAGAACTATTTTTCAAATTCAAGATCAAGAAAATGAAAAGAAAATTCAAGAAAAAGAAAAGAAAATTAAAAGAAGAGATAAAAAAATCAAATCATTTGAATCAGAAAATCAAAATCTCAAATCTGAAAATCAAAATCAAAAACAAGGAAAATGAAAATAAAGAAAAGAAAATTAAATCATTTGAATCTGAAAATCAAAATTTAAAACAAGAAAATCAAAAGAAAGAAAAAGAAAATCAAAATTTAAAACAAGAAAATCAAAAGAAAGAAAAAGATATTCAAAATCTAAAATCTGAAAATGAAAAGAAAGAAAAGATTATCAAACAAAAAGATAAAGAAATTCAAAATATTAAATTATCATTTGAAAAAGAAAATCAAAAAGAAGAATCAAAACAAAACCAAAATAAATTGTTGAAGATTTTTTCAAATTCAGAAATTGTGAAAGATAAAGAATATGTTAAGAAATTACAAGAATGGATAAATGATAATGATTTTTTTTCTAAAATGAAAAAAGGATTTTCAGCAAAAAATGATGGATTTGATTCTCAAAATTGGCATAAAGCAGTTGATGGGAAAGGAAAAACATTAGTTATTATCAAAACAAAAGATAATTTTATTTTTGGAGGATTTACTCAAGTTGGATGGACAAATGATACATCAAAATGGAGTGAAGAGCATGATGGAGGAAATTGGGGATATATTAAAGATGAAAATGCATTTATTTTTTCATTAAGAAATGATAAAGGAGATAGAAAACCAGAAAAGTTTACAATTCAACAAGGAAAAGAAAAATATGCAATTGAACATGATTTAAAAGATGGTCCAACTTTTGGAAGTAAAAATAATAATAATATTATTAATTTAATTTAAAATAAAATCAATTTTAAATTAAATTATTATTAATTATTATTAAAATTAATTATTTATCTTTATTAAAATAGGTTGTAAATAATTTATATTTAATAAATATTTATTATTATAATTAAAATTAAATTAATAAATAATCCAAAATATTAATATAATAAATAATATTATTATTTTAATTTAAAATAAAATTAATTTTAAATTAAATTATTATTAATTATTATTAAAATTAATTATTTATTTTTATTAAAATAGATTGTAAATAATTTATATTTAATAAATATTTATTATTATAATTAAAAATTAAATTAATAAATAATCCAAAATATTAATATAATAAATAATATTATTATTTCAATTTAAAAATAAAATTAATTTTAAATTAAATTATTATTAATTATTATTAAAATTAATTATTTATCTTTATTAAAATAAATTAAATTATATTTAATAAATATTTATTATTATAATTAAAATTAAATTAATAAATAATTCAAAATATTAATATAATAAATAATATTATTATTATTTCAATTTAAAATAAAAATAATTTTAAATTAAATTATTATTAATTATTATTAAAATTAATTATTTATTTTTATTAAAATAGGGAGTAAATAATTTATATTTAATAAATATTTATTATTATAATTAAAATTAAATTAATAAATAATCCAAAATATTAATATAATAAATAATATTATTATTTCAATTTAAAATAAAATTAATTTTAAATTAAATTATTATTAATTATTATTAAAATTAATTATTTATATTTATTAAAATAGGTTTTGATTTTCGTTTAAAAGATAAATTACAACCTGGTTATTCAAATTTTGGAAATATTTATAATCTACCTAATGGAATTACTTATGGAACAAATGAAGCTAAAAGTTATTTAGCTGGTTCTTATGATGAATGGGTTGTTGATGAACTTGAAACTTATTTCATTTAAAAACTATTTTTCATTTTTTTTTCAAAATTCAATTTTATTTTCTTTTACTTTTAATCAAATTAAATTCTTCAAATCAATAAATAAGAAACAAATCTAATTTTAAACAATTTAATTTTAATTTAAAATATGATTAAAAATTTAATTAATAAATTTTGAAAATTGAAAATAAAAATTAATTATAATTAAAATTGAACTAATAAATAATCAAAAATATTAATATAATAAATAATATTATTATTTCGATTTAAAATAAAATAATTTTAAAATAAATTATTATCAATTATTATTTAAATTAATTATTTATTTTTATTAAAATATTTATTCCACTTTTTAATATATTTTATTATAATTAAAATTGAATTAATAAATAAATAAAAATATTAATATAATAAATAATATTATTATTTCAATTTAAAATAAAATTAATTTCAAATTAAATTATTATTAATTATTATTTAAATTAAATATTTATTTTTATTAAAATATTTATTCCACTTTTTGATATATTTTATTATAATTAAAATTGAATTAATAAATAATCCAAAATATTAATATAATAAATAATATCAATATTTCAATTCAAATAAAACATTTTTAAATTAAATTATTATTTATTATTATTTAATTTAATTATTTATTTTTATTAAAATATTTATTCCACTTTTTAATATATTTTATTATAATTAAAATTGAAATAATAAATAATTAAAAATATTAATATAATAAATAATATCATTATTTCAATTTAAAATAAAACATTTTTAAATTAAATTATTATTAATTATTATTAAAATTAATTATTTATCTTTATTAAAATATTTATTCCACTTTTTTAATATATTTTATTATAATTAAAATTGGATTAATAAGTAATTAAAAATATTAATATAATAAATAATATCATTATTTCAATTTAAAATAAAACAATTTCAAATTAAATTATTATTAATTATTATTTAAATTAATTATTTATCTTTATTAAAATATTTATTCCACTTTTTGATATATTTTATTATAATTAAAATTGAATTAATAAATAATTAAAAATATTAATATAATAAATAATATTATTATTTCACTTTAAAATAAAATAAATTTTAAATTAAATTATTATTAATTATTATTTAAATTAATTATTTATTTTTATTAAAATATTTATTCCACTTTTTAATATATTTTTATTATAATTAAAATTGGAATAATAAATAATTAAAAATATTAATATAATAAATAATATTATTATTTCAATTTAAAATAAAATAATTTTAAATTAAATTATTATTAATTATTATTAAAATTTATTATTTATCTTTATTAAAATATTTATTCCACTTTTTAATATATTTTTATTATAATTAAAATTGGATTAATAAGTAATTAAAAATATTAATATAATAAATAATATCATTATTTCAATTTAAAATAAAACAATTTTAAATTAAATTATTATTTATTATTATTAAAATTAAATATTTATCTTTATTAAAATATTTATTCCACTTTTTGATATATTTTATTATAATTAAAATTAAATTAATAAATAATCCAAAATATTAATATAATAAATAATATTATTATTTCAATTTAAAATAAAACAATTTCAATTTAAATTATTATTTATTATTATTTAAATTAGTAAATAAATTTATTAAAATATTTATTCCACTTTTTGATATATTTTATTATAATTAAAATTGAAATAATAAATAATCAAAAATATTAATATAATAAATAATATCATTATTTTAATTTAAAATAAAACATTTTTAAATTAAATTATTATTAATTATTATTTAAATTAGTTATTTATCTTTATTAAAATATTTATTCCACTTTTTAATATATTTTTATTATAATTAAAATTGGATTAATAAATAATTAAAAATATTAATATAATAAATAATATTAATATTTCACTTTAAAATAAAATAATTTTAAATTAAATTATTATTAATTATTATTAAAATTAATTATTTATTTTTATTAAAATATTTATTCCACTTTTTGATATATTTTATTATAATTAAAATTGGAATAATAAATAATCAAAAATATTAATATAATAAATAATATTATTATTTCAATTTAAAATAAAACAATTTTAAATTAAATTATTTAATATTCTTGATTTAAATTTATAAATAAATTTATTAAAATATTTATTCCACTTTTTAATATATTTTATTATAATTAAAATTGAATTAATAAATAATCCAAAATATTAATATAATAAATAATATTATTATTTCAATTTAAAATAAAATAATTTTAATTTAAATTATTATTAATTATTATTAAAATTAATTATTTATATTTATTAAAATATTTATTTCACTTTTTAATATATTTTATTATAATTAAAATTGGATTAATAAATAATTAAAAATATTAATATAATAAATAATAATATTATTTCACTTTAAAATAAAACAATTTCAAATTAAATTATTATTAATTATTATTAAAATTAATTATTTATCTTTATTAAAATATTTATTCCACTTTTTAATATATTTTATTATAATTAAAATTGAATTAATAAATAATTAAAAATATTAATATAATAAATAATATTATTATTATTTCAATTTAAAATAAAACAATTTCAAATTAAATTATTTAATATTCTTGATTTAAATTTTTAAATAAATTTATTAAAATATTTATTCCACTTTTTAATATACTTTATTATAATTAAAATTGGAATAATAAATAATTAAAAATATTAATATAATAAATAATATTATTATTTCAATTTAAAATAAAACAATTTTAAATTAAATTATTATTAATTATTATTAAAAATTAATTATTTATATTTATTAAAATATTTATTCCACTTTTTGATTTATTTTATTATAATTAAAATTGAATTAATAAATAATTAAAAATATTAATATAATAAATAATAATATTATTTCAATTTAAAATAAAACAAATTTCAAATTAAATTATTATTAATTATTATTTAAATTTTTAAATAAATTTATTAAAATATTTATTCCACTTTTTGATATATTTTATTATAATTAAAATTGAAATAATAAATAATCAAAAATATTAATATAATAAATAATATTATTATTTCACTTTAAAATAAAACAATTTTAAATTAAATTATTATTTATTATTATTTAAATTAATTATTTATCTTTATTAAAATATTTATTCCACTTTTTGATATATTTTATTATAATTAAAATTGGATTAATAAGTAATTAAAAATATTAATATAATAAATAATATCATTATTTCAATTTAAAATAAAACAATTTCAAATTAAATTATTATTAATTATTATTAAAATTAATTATTTATTTTTATTAAAATATTTATTCCACTTTTTAATATATTTTATTATAATTAAAATTGAAATAATAAATAATTAAAAATATTAATATAATAAATAATAATATTATTTCAATTTAAAATAAAACAATTTTAAATTAAATTATTATTAATTATTATTAAAATTAATTATTTATTTTTATTAAAATATTTATTCCACTTTTTAATATATTTTATTATAATTAAAATTGAAATAATAAATAATTAAAAATATTAATATAATAAATAATATTAATATTTCAATTTAAAATAAAACAATTTTAAATTAAATTATTATTAATTATTATTTAAATTAATTATTTATTTTTATTAAAATATTTATTCCACTTTTTTGATATATTTTATTATAATTAAAATTGAAATAATAAATAATCCAAAATATTAATATAATAAATAATATTAATATTTTAATTTAAAAATAAAACAATTTTAAATTAAATTATTATTAATTATTATCAAAATTAATTATTTATTTTTATTAAAATATTTATTCCACTTTTTGATATATTTTATTATAATTAAAATTGAAATAATAAATAATTAAAAATATTAATATAATAAATAATATCAATATTTCAATTTAAAATAAAACAATTTTAAATTAAATTATTATTAATTATTATTAAAATTTATAAATAAATTTATTAAAATATTTATTCCACTTTTTGATATATTTTATTATAATTAAAATTGAAATAATAAATAATTAAAAATATTAATATAATAAATAATATCATTATTTCAATTTAAAATAAAACAATTTTAAATTAAATTATTATTAATTATTATTTAAATTTATAAATAAATTTATTAAAATATTTATTCCACTTTTTGATATATTTTATTATAATTAAAATTGAAATAATAAATAATTAAAAATATTAATATAATAAATAATATTAATATTTCAATTTAAAAATAAAACAATTTTAAATTAAATTATTATTAATTATTATTTAAATTAATTATTTATTTTTATTAAAATATTTATTCCACTTTTTAATATACTTTATTATAATTAAAATTGAAATAATAAATAATCAAAAATATTAATATAATAAATAATATCATTATTTCAATTTAAAATAAAAACAATTTTAAATTAAATTATTATTAAGTATTATTTAAATTAAATATTTATATTTATTAAAATATTTATTCCACTTTTTAATATATTTTATTATAATTAAAATTGAAATAATAAATAATTAAAAATATTAATATAATAAATAATATCATTATTTCACTTTAAAATAAAACAATTTTAAATTAAATTATTATTAATTATTATTTAAATTAATTATTTATATTTATTAAAATATTTATTCCACTTTTTAATATATTTTATTATAATTAAAATTGAAATAATAAATAATTAAAAATATTAATATAATAAATAATATCATTATTTCAATTTAAAATAAAACAATTTTAAATTAAATTATTATTAATTATTATTTAAATTTATAAATAAATTTATTAAAATATTTATTCCACTTTTTAATATATTTTATTATAATTAAAATTGAAATAATAAATAATTAAAAATATTAACATAATAAATAATATTATTACTTCAATTTAAAATAAAACAATTTTAAATTAAATTATTATTAATTATTATTTAAATTAAATATTTATCTTTATTAAAATATTTATTCCACTTTTTAATATATTTTATTATAATTAAAATTGGATTAATAAATAATTAAAAATATTAAAATAATAAATAATATCAATATTTCAATTTAAAATAAAACAATTTTAAAATAAATTATTATTAATTATTATTTAAATTTATAAATAAATTTATTAAAATATTTATTCCACTTTTTGATATATTTTATTATAATTAAAATTGAAATAATAAATAATTAAAAATATTAATATAATAAATAATATCAATATTTCACTTTAAAATAAAACAATTTCAAATTAAATTATTATTAATTATTATTAAAATTAATTATTTATATTTATTAAAATATTTATTCCACTTTTTGATATATTTTATTATAATTAAAATTGAAATAATAAATAATCCAAAATATTAATATAATAAATAATAATATTATTTCACTTTAAAATAAAACAATTTTAAATTAAATTATTATTAATTATTATTTAAATTAAATATTTATATTTATTAAAATATTTATTCCACTTTTTTAATATATTTTATTATAATTAAAATTGAATTAATAAATAATTAAAAATATTTTAATAAATAATTAAAATTAATATAATAAATAATTAAAAATATTTTGAAAATGGGAAATATTTTTATTAAATCTTCCTTTTGAAAAAATTCCTTAAAAATAATAATATTCTTTTTCTTCTTGTTCAATCTTTTTTTGTTGAATCTTTTTCTTCTTTTTCAATTTCAAAATTTATATTGTCATTCTCAATTATCATTTGATTATCATTCAATAAATCATTATTCTGATTTTGATCATCAGAATCAAAATCCAATTTCTTTTTGAGTTTTTCAACATTTTGTTTTGGTTTATTTTTGTGTTTGAGAAATAATTTGAATTGCTTGATCCTTTGAAATTGAGGAAATAACAGAAACACGGTTCTTGTAAGAAACATGGAAAAATTGGTCACCAATACCGATCAATTCTGGCTTAAAAGTTGAGGTGATAACTTGTGCATTTTCACTCATTTTTTGGATCAAAAAAGAAACATCTCTTCTTCGACCAGGATCCAAAGCCGAGTCAATTTCGTCAAATAAATAAAACGGAGCGGGATCTGCTCTTTGGATTGCTAGTAGCAAACTTAGAGCAACTAGTGCTTTTTGCCCACCTGAAAGCTCTTCAAGATTTTTAAGTGCTTTGGATTCTTTGTCAAAAGTGACTCGAATCCCTATTCCGAAATACTGCTTAAGAGTGGCGGTTGGCTCATTGGGGATTGTTTGATCGCTTGTACTGGAAATATCTTCAATTCCAGATTTTTTGGATACTTCGTTGTCTTGTTCTTCTTTTTCAATATCTTTGCGTTGCATAATAAGAAAAGCTTTTCCATTTGGAACTAATTCGTTGAAAATTTCTTGGAATTGATTATTAATGATTTCAATTGAGCGTTTGATTGCCTCGTCTTTCTTTTGATCCAAGTCAGAAATCAATGTTTCAATTGATTCATATTCTTGATCGAGTTTTTTCTTTTGATGAACAAGTTCTTTTCTTTTATCCATGAAACTCAAATATTGATGATGAGCTTTTTTGTTGACATGTTGATAGCCTTGCAGTTTTTTGTTGCATTTCTCAAACATTTCCATCAGTTGTTTTTGTGGTTTTTCCTTGAGTTTCTCGAAGTCTTTTGAAGGCAAAAACCCGAGTTCGCGGATATTATTCAAGCAATCTTCTTTTTTCTTGTTCAAAGTGCTTCTTTTGTTCATGATCTTTTCCATTTTTAACAACGCGATTCTTTTGCTTATTATTCTATCTGATTGTCCCGAATCTTCGAGATCTTGTTGATATTGAAGTTGTTGCAAATCTTGGATCTGATTCAGTTTTTTTGTTTGTTTTTTGATTTTTTCTTTTGTTAGTTCAACTTGTTTTTCATTTTCTTTTAATTGTAATGTTTCTTGTTCAAGAGCTTGTTTGATTCTTTCAAGATTTGCGGCTTCTCGTGAAAGATCATTTGAAAGTGATTGCAAATCTGTTGGTTGATCTGCTTTCAGAAGTTGTTTTTGTTTTGTAAGAAAGGTTTTTCTGTTTTCAATTTTTGTTTTTTCAGTTTGGAACTAAAAAATAAATAAAAATAAAAATAATCATAATAAAAATATCATTTGTTAATAAAGATATCATTTGGAAATGAAAATGTTTTTTGTTCTTACTTGCATTCTCTTCTTTTTTATACTCTTCGCCTTCTCTTCAAACTCTGTTAGTTTTGATTGTAATTCTTCCATCTTGTTTTTTTCTTGAGAATTTAATTTCTCGCTCATTTCAGAGTCAATCTCAGCCAAAAGAGACTTGGATTTCTCTTTCATTTGATTCACATTCATCTCCAGCTTTTCAATCTGTGCGCTTTTGGATGAAATTGTGTTGTTCAAATTGAGAATTGAAGACTGGATTGTATTGAGTTCCATTTCAGTGTGTTTTAACGTTGCAGTTTCTTGAGCTTGTTGGGTCTGAATTTTATGGATCTCGCTCAGTGTTTGAGTAATCTCTTGATCGATCTCCTCAATTTGCGCAACGACTTCTTGGTGTTTTTGCTGGTAGTTTTGGACATTTTCTCGACAAGATTTGATGCTTTGCATCGATTTCAATCTCGATTTTCTTTTGTCATGAAAGCCTCCTGTTAAAGCGCCTTTGCGTAGGACTTGATCACCGTCAAGAGTAATGCAGTTCTTGCCGAACCGTTTGGAATAATCCATTGCTGTTTCGAGATCTTTGCAGATCAAATGTTTTGAGAATGTGTGTTCAAATGCTTTTTGGAATTTCGGATCAAATTCAAGAACATCCATCATATTTTTTGCATCTGAAGTATCGATCGGCTCCACAGGATAATTCTGAAGACGGTTCAAAGGAAGAAAGGAGACTCGTCCTGTTTTCATTTTGTTTAAAATTTGGGTTGTTATTTGATCACTATCAACAACGATATGAAATAAACTATTTCCAGATGCGACTTCTATTGCTGTGAAATAAGCCTCGTCGCAATGGAATAGCTCAATCAAAGGTCCGTGAACAAGAAGCGATTCCTCTCGTGCTATTCTTTCCACCTCCTGGAGTCCTGAAGAAAGGACTTTACTCATTGTGCTATAAAGTTGGGTTTTGTTTTTTGTAAAATCATTTGATGATTTAATCAATTCTTGCTCAATTTTTTCTTTTTGAATCCAAAGTTCTCTGTTTATCAATCAAAATAAAAAAAGAAGATCAAAAAAAGGTGAATTTTTTTTTTTGTTTGTTTAAATTTACTTTCTTTGATCTGTTTGTTCGTTTCTTTTTTGGATTAATTCCTTAATTGTTTTTTCCATTTCTTCAATTCTTGTTCTTCGTTCAGAAATTGTGTTTTGAATCATTTTGGATTGAGTTGTTTGATCTTGAAGTTGATTTTTGAATTGTTGGTTTTCTTTGTTCAAATTTTCTAATTGATTTGTTTGCGTTTCAATAATTTCACTAATTTTATTGGTTTCTTTCTTAATCCATTGATCTCTTTCTTTTTTATTAGAAAATTGACTTTTTCCTGAAAGTTTCATTTGCAAACTTGAAATTTCATGTTGAAATGAATTGAGCTGTTGTTTAAGATTTTTTTCTTCTTGATCGACATTTTCGAATTTTGGAACAATTTCGGAAAGTTTTTTACTTGCTTGTTCCAATTCGGAACGAATGGCGGTTAATTTTTGTTGAGTTTCTTTTTTGCGTTCATTTTCAAAAGCAATTCTTTTATCAAGTTCATTGACATCCAATTCAACCATAACTTTTTCCTTGATTAAATCTTCTCTGTTTGTTCTAGAATCCCTAATTTTGCGTTCTAATCCATCAACCTCTGTTTGCAAGGTCTTGATTTTGTATTGCAAATCTTTTATTTTCTGTTTTCCATGTTCTGCTTTTAGATAAAATTCTGAAGTTTCTTTTTGTTCCGATTGTTGTCTTTTATCCAAAGTATTCAATTTTTTCTGGATATATTCGAGTTCCCTTTGAAATATTGCGTATTCTAATGATCTTTTCTTGCGATCCAATTTTTGATATTCATGAAGTTCTTGATTTTCTGATTCAAGTTCTTTGATTCTTTGTTCAATATTTTCTAGTGTTTCTTGGATTTTCTGACGTTTTTGTTCAGCTTGTTTGTTCATTGAAAGACTTTCTGTTCTTTTTTCTTCATAAATTTGGACACCTGAAATTTCTTTGAATAATTCAAGTCTTTCTTGGTCTTTCATTGTTGCTAAAGAATTAACCTAAAAAAATTAATATTTAAAATAATATTTAAAATGAAAATTAATATTTAAAATGAAAATTAATATTTAAAATAAAAATTAATATTTAAATTGAAAATTAATATTTAAAATGAAAATTAATATTTAAAATGAAAATATTTAAAAAATTAATATTTAAAATGAAAATTAATATTTAAAATGAAAATTAATATTTAAAATGAAAATTAATATTTAAAATGAAAATTAATATTTAAATTGACAATTAATATTTAAAATGAAAATTAATATTTAAAATAAAAATTAATATTTAAAATAAAAATTAATATTTAAAATAAAAATTAATATTTAAAATAAAAATTAGTATTTAAATTAAAAATTAATATTTAAAATAAAAATTAGTATTTAAAATAAAAATTAATATTTAAAATGAAAATTAATATTTAAAATGAAAATTAATATTTAAAATAAAATTAATATTTAAATCTTACTTTTCCTTGTTGAACAATATAATATGTATTTGATTGTGAAAATCCTGCACTTTCTAAAAAACTAATTGCTTCGTTTTTTCTAAAAATTTATTTAATAATTTATTTAATAATTTATTTTCATTTTTATTTTTAATCTTACGAAATATGTTTTTGATTAAGAAAATAATCATCTTTTTTCAAATCAATACTTCTTCTTAAAGAGAATTCATCAAGATCAATCTAATTAAATTTAAATCAATTAAAATGAAAATCAATTAAAATGAAAATCAATTTTGATTGATTGCTTTTTTTTTTTACAGGAAATCTTCGATCTTTATTATCAAAAACAATTTCTACATAAGCTGAAACAGCTGAATAACCAGCTCCTTCCTAATATAATATTAAAAATAAAAGAAAATTTTTTTTTCCAAAATAAAATTACATGTAAAAGATCATTCTTTTCAATTTGATTCATTTGATGGAATAAATCACAAATAACAAAACGAATTGCATGAAAAAAATTGCTATTGTGAGTTACAGTGAAATCACCAAGTAAAAAACGACCGTTTCCATCAAGTTCAAATCCATAATAATCACCATAACCAATATAATCAATAGTAAAATCTGAAGTTAAAGTGTCATAATCATATTTACAATTTGATTGAGAACTAAAAACTTGTCTATCAAGTAATTTAACAGGAATTGAATCAATTTTCTCACCAAAAATTTGAAGAGAATAACAATAACCTCCTTCATTTAAACTAGTTTCTTTGGAATAAATTGCAAATCCCAATGAACGGACTAGAAATTGAATATTTTTGATTGAAATGGGAATATTTTGAGGAATTTGATCATAAACAAAATTGATTTCATAACAAAATTGTGAATCGAATTTTTTTTGGGTTATGAATCCATTTGAATCAAGAAAACCAGCTAAAAAATTCATTCTTGTTGATTTATCATTAATTAAATATGATTTGGATAATTTTGAATAATTATTTTGGGTTTTTGTGTTAAAACCCATTAAATACGGATCTTGATCCACTTTTTTTGAAGGGAAATCAATTGATGTTTTGTAACAAAGATAATTTTTTTGGGTTTTTTGATTGAGTTTGAGAAAATCATTCAATTGAATATCAATATGATTTTGTGATTGAATTTTTGGGAAGGAGAATAAGAATAAGCTAGTGATAAAATATGATGTTCATTAACAACAAACGGTTCTGAACCATTATATGAATTTGGGGTTATTCTGAAGAGTTTTCCATGTCCTGATGTTGTTGTAAGAACAGTTCTTGGTTTAGAATCTTCTCCCATTAATTTTTCATTTGGTTTAATATCTTGAACCATTTTGATTTTTCCGTTGTACATAAGAACTGGTGTATTTATTTGAAGACATTTTCCTGATCCATTTTTTCCAACTTAAATTTTTTTTTAATTTAAAAAAACCGTTAAATCTTTATTTTAAATTTTATTTTAATTTTGATTTTTTAATTTTTAATTTACCAATTATATTATGATTTGGAGAAAGTGATTGAATAACAGTTTTATTCTTATAACTTTTAAATCCTTGAATAATAATTTTTTTAATAAAAACCATTTTAAAAAAAATAAAATTAAAAATTGGAAAATAAAAAACAAATAGAAAAATGAAAAAAAAAAAATCAATTAAAAAATTTAATTTAAAAAATTAACGAATTTTTTTTTTTATTTGATGAAAAAGAAAAAGAAAAAGAAAAAGAAAAAAGAAAAAGAAAAACAAAATGAATCAAATCAATTCAAATTGTTTTTAAATTCAAAAAAGAAATGATTTAAATCAAATCCAAATTTTGGAATTAAAAAGTAAAAAGTAAAAAAAAAATTTATGGGAATTGTTCATTTTTAAAAATAAAATCTGACTGAAGGTTGTCCTACTTCTGATTTTTCAACTAAAGAAGAAAATTCATCTTCTTTAACTTCATCATAATATAAAACTGAAAATTCTTGAATATGGAGAATCTTTTTAATTAAATCAGAACATTGATAAATTACATCTCTTTCCTTAAATGGTAACTTTTTATATTTTAAATTTTTATCCGATTTTTAATTTTTTATCCGAATTTTAATTTTTAATTTGATTTTAATTTTAAATTTTAAATTTTAATTTTAATTTTAAATTTAATTTTAATTTTAATTTTTTATCCGATTTTTTTACATCATCTGCAAGTAATCTTCCTTTTGTTCTAATCGCTTCTTTTTTCATATAAGTAACATAAGGCATCATAACAGAAGTCATATCCTTCAACTCATCAAATTTACATAAACGTTTTAAAATTTCTTTTTGTTTCAATTTAAATTGATTTTTATACAAATCATAAATCTTTCTTAATTGTTCCAAAACAATTTTCTGCCAAGATTTTCTTGATCTACGAATATAAAATATGCAACCTTTTGGTTGAGTTTCTTTTGTGTTTAAATTAATATGTTTTTTTGATTTAAAAATGGTTCGTAAAATTTTTTGTGATTCAGAAATAAGTCTTTCAATATAATCATTGGCAGATAAAACAGAATGATCAACAAATTTATCAATTGGCCATGGTTCTTGTAACATAGATGTTTTGTTTCCTAATATACCCCAAAGATGTTCACAAAAATGTGGAGTAATTGGTGAAAGTGTTGTTATTTGTGCTTTAAGAAATTGTCGAACTAAATCTTGATGCATAAATAGATCTCCTCCTACATTAGCTCGATATTTGTCTCGTGCATTTTGTAAATTAAAAAATCCATTTTTAAGAGCTTCTCGATAAAGCATACTTTAAATTAAAGAATGAATAAATATTTAAATAAATATTTAAATAAATATATGAATAAATATTTTAATAAATTTTTAAATAAATATTAAATAAATATTTGAATAAATATTTTAATAAATTTATGAATAAATATTTTGAATAAATTTATGAATAAATTTTTGAATAAATTTTTGAATAAATTTTTGAATAAATATTTAAATAAATATTTAAATAAATTTTTAAATAAATATTTGAATAAATATTTAAATAAATATTTAAATAAATTTTTAAATAAATATTTTAATAAATTTTTTAATAAATTTTTAAATAAATATTTTAATAAATATTTAAATAAATTTTTGAATAAATTTTTGAATAAATATCTAAATAAATTTTTTAATAAATATTTGAATAAATATTTAAATAAATATTTAAATAAATATTTGAATAAATTTTTGAATAAATATCTAAATAAATATTTAAATAAATATTTTAATAAATATTTAAATAAATTTTTGAATAAATATTTGAATAAATATTTTAATAAATATTTAAATAAATATTTAAATAAATATTTGAATAAATTTTTGAATAAATTTTTAAATAAATATTTTAATAAATTTTTGAATAAATATTTGAATAAATATTTGAATATTTTTCTACTTTTGATAATTTTCTTTGGTTGTTGTTAAAATATCATGAAGTTGATTCTCAAAAACTTTATCAAAAAAATTTTCAAGTGGACCATCTCTTAAATCTTTTAAATGAGTACACATTTTCTAAAAAATAAAAAATAAAAAATTTTTGGTTTTGAAATTTGAATTAAAATTTTAAATTGCATTTTGTTTAACAAACTTTAGTCCATTTAAGATGACTTGTTAATTTTAAAATAGCAGAATTAGCAGAAGTTGGAAGGAAATTAACATCTTCAGGAGTATCACTTAAATCAGCAAGAACAAACCTAATTGCATCAGCAGAGTATTGATCAATAGCATCATTTAATAGAATAAGATTTCCAGTACTTTTTGCCATTTTTTGAGAATTATAAGTTAAATGTCCATTGATTCTAACTGATTTTGGTCTTTTTTCTTTTGGAAATATAGCAACATGATTTGCTAACCAAAAAATCAAGTGATTTCTAACAAGATCCTTTGCAGAAACTCTTAAATCATTTGGATACCAAAACTCAAACTCTCGTTTTAAAAGTTCAAAACTTTTTCGAGGAATTTCGGATTTTTTTGGAAGTTCTTTTCCTAATAAAATATAATCCCAAACTTGTTTTGTCATTTGTTCGGGTTTGATTTTTAAAATTCCTAATTTGGATCCATCGAAATTTCCTTGAAGAAGATGAGAAATTGTATAAAAAGCCATATAAAGTGTTGAATCTGATAAGGAATCAATTAGATATTTTGGATCCCAAGGAATTCGTGTTCCTAATCCAAATGAACGTGAAAATGCCCATTGTTTGATCCATGATAAGGATGATTCAATAAAGTTTCTTGATTCTTCGTGGTATGTTTTCATTGTTTTGAGGTGATCAAATACTTGAAGTTTCCAATCATTTTCACCTTTTAATTTTAATTTTAATTTTTTAATTTTGATTTTGATTTTGATTTTAATTTTTGATTTTAATTTAATTTTGATTTTAATTTTGATTTTAATTTTGATTTTAATTTTGATTTTAATTTTAATTTTAATTTTAATTTTAATTTTGATTTTAATTTGATTTTGATTTTAATTTTGATTTTGATTTTGATTTTAATTTTGAATTTGATTTTTAATTTTAATTTAGATTTTGATTTTAATTTTGATTTTAATTTTAATTTTAATTTTGATTTTGATTTTAATTTTGATTTTAATTTTGATTTTAAATTTGATTTTGATTTTAATTTTAATTTTGATTTTGATTTTGATTTTGATTTTGATTTTAATTTTAATTTTAATTTTGATTTTGATTTTGATTTTAATTTTGATTTTAATTTTGAATTTGAATTTTATTTTTGATTTTGATTTTAATTTTAATTTTGATTTTGATTTTGATTTTGATTTTTGATTTTGATTTTGATTTTGATTTTAATTTTGATTTTTGATTTTGATTTTAATTTTGATTTTGATTTTAATTTTAATTTTAATTTTGATTTTGATTTTAATTTTGATTTTGATTTTGATTTTGATTTTAATTTTGATTTTAATTTTAATTTTAAATTTTAATTTTAATTTTAATTTTAATTTTAATTTTTGATTTTAATTTTGATTTTAATTTGAATTTAATTTTGATTTTGATTTTAATTTTGATTTTGATTTTGATTTTGATTTTGATTTTGATTTTGATTTTGATTTTAATTTTAATTTTTGATTTTGATTTTAATTTGAATTTAATTTTGATTTTAATTTTGATTTTGATTTTAATTTTAATTTTTAATTTTAATTTTAATTTTGATTTTTATTTTTGATTTTAATTTTGATTTAGAATTTGATTTTAATTTTGATTTTGATTTTGATTTTGATTTTGATTTTGATTTTGATTTTGATTTTGATTTTGATTTTGATTTTAATTTACCATAATCAATATACCACTGATCAGTCAAACTAACAACACAAACATCACCACTACGAGAAATAACTTTTGCTTCAGGTTCACTATAAATAATTGCCTGACCAGATTTAACAAGATCATCCTTAATCCTTGATCTCATTTCCCTGACAAACTGACCTCGATAAGAACCAACAAGCATTTGACCAGTATAATATTCTTTAGAATAAAGAAGATCCTTCGCTTGTGTTATTTTTTTCTGCTCCATTTGGTTCTGAATACCATAACTTTTGCACACTTGTTTAGCATAACATTCCTTATAATCCGGAATATCAATGATTGATTTTGGTTCACATTCAAAAACCATTTTGTCCGTTAAATTATATTTTTTCCTTAAATCTTCATTTTTCCTCAAATCTTCAAGCATTATAAAATCTTCTGGCGCATCTCCAGGACAACTGGCCACAATTCCTGTTCCTTTATCGCGTTGTAAAGAAAACGAAGGAAGTGCGAATATTGTTTTGTATTGGCAAAGTGGCGATTCTAATGGCGTCCCGATCAGTTCGTGACCGTTTATTTTGCTTAAAATTTTCGGGATTCCATGTGTTTCAAAGTAATCTTGATAAGCTAAATTGAGTGTTGTATGATTTGCGCATATGTATGTTTCCCCTGTTTTCGTTTCTATTACATCGTAGTCACAATTTGGTGAAACCCAACAGTTTGTTTGTCCATACATTGTTTCTGGTCTAAGTGTTGCTGCTAGAAGATATATCTCTTTCCGTTTTAGTTTTTCTAGTGATTTAGGTATTTTTTGCATCTTCATCTTGATTAGTACATATTCTTGTGGTAGAACTCCTTCTCCTGTTGATCTGTCGTGATCTAAGCATGGTTGTTGATCATTTGGAGAAAATATAATATATCTTTTTTATTTTTAAATTGAAATTAATGAAATATTTTTAAATTTAAATAAATGAAATAATTTTAAATTGAAATTAAATTTAAATTAATGAAATATTTTTAAATTGAAATAAATGGAATAATTTTGAATTGAAATTAATGAAATAATTTTGAATTGAAATAAAAGAAATAATTTTAAATTAAATTGAATTAAAATAATTTTAAATTGAAATTAAATTGAAATAAATGAAATAATTTTTAAATTTAAATAAATGAAATAATTTTGAATTGAAATTAATGAAATATTTTTAAATTGAAATAAATGAAATAATTTTTAAATTAAATTAAATTAAAATAATTTTAAATTGAAATTAAATTGAAATAAATGGAATAATTTTTAAATTTAAATAAATGAAATAATTTTGAATTGAAATTAATGAAATATTTTTAAATTGAAATAAATGAAATATTTTTGAATTGAAATAAAAGAAATAATTTTAAATTAAATTGAATTAAAATAATTTTAAATTGAAATAAATGAAATAATTTTGAATTAAAATAAATGAAATATTTTTTAAATTGAAATAATTTTGAATTGAAATAATTTTAAATTGAAATAAAAGAAATATTTTTAAATTAAAATAAATGAAATATTTTTAAATTAAAATAAATGAAATAATTTTGAAAATCAACCTTTTTCCAAAATGTAATTTGTTTAAATCTTTTAAAGTTTCAAATTGCCAACGAACAAAACTATCATAATAAGGATTTTTTTCTGTTGTAATAAAAGATCTTCTCCAATCTACAGCAAGACCTAATCTCATTAAATCTTGTTTTGTAATTGGAGGAAAATAGTCAATCCATTTTTCAGGATTAATAAATTGTGGGATTTCATCTTCAGGAATACCCATTTCTTTTAGAAATTGAATATTTGATGCTCTTGATTTTTGTTTTAGTTTCTTTTTTTTTGAACGAAAAACAATTGGTTTTAATTTTTCTTGTTGAATTTCATTTTGATTTTGAATTTGAATTTGATTTTGATTTTGATTTTGATTTTGATTTTGATTTTGATTTTGATTTTGATTTTGATTTTGATTTTGATTTTGATTTTGATTTTGATTTTGAATTTGATTTTGATTATTTTCATTGTTTTCATTGTTTTCATTATTTTCATTGTTTTCATTATTTTCATTCTTTTCATTTTCATTTTCATTTTGATTATTTTGATTTTTTTCTATTTCTCTTCGAAGTTTTGTTGCACTTGACATTATAGGCATTCCTGTACAATGAAATGCAAATGGAAATAATGATTTTTTTCCCATCATTCTTTCAAATCTAAAAATATTGAGGAAATATATATAAAGTATATTAAATTTTAATTTTGATATTAATTTTAAATTTAATTTTTAATTAATTACCTAACTGCAAATTCAACTTTAGAAATTGTAAATGCATGACCAAGATGTAAACGTCCATTCATATAAGGATAAGGGAAAGTCCCAAAAAATTTCTTTTTATCTTGTGTTATATTATCTTCTTGAATTTCTGTTGGTGCATCTATTTCAAATGAATGATTTTCTTCCCATGTTTTTTGAATTTCTTTTTCAATTGAAAGTAACAGATCTCTTCGTGTAGTTGATTTCTTAATTTTTAATTTTTTTTAATTTAAATTTTAATTTTAAATATAATTTATATTTATATTTATATTTATATTTATATTTATATTTAGATTTATATTTATATTTATATTTATATTTATATTTATATTTATATTTATATTTATATTTATATTTATATTTATATTTATATTTATATTTATATTTATATTTATATTTATTTTATATTTTATTTATTTTATATTTATATTTATATTTTTATATATTTATATTTATATTTATATTTTATATATTTATATTTATATTTATATTTATATTTATAATTATATTTATATTTTTATAATTTTTATTTTATGTTTATTTTTATTTTTTATTTTATATTTTTTTTTTTTATATTTATATTTATATTTTTATATTTATATTTATATTTATGTTTATATTTTATATTTTATGTTTATATTTTATATTTTATATTTTATGTTTATGTTTATATTTTTTTTATGTTTTATGTTTATGTTTATATTTATGTTTATATTTATATTTGTATTTTATTTTTATATTTTGTTTTATTTTTATTTTATATTTATATTTATGTTTATTTTTTTGTATTTTTATTTATTTTATGTTTTTATGTTTATGTTTATATTTTTATTTATTTTATATTTATATTTATGTTTATTTTTATTTTTATTTTATATTTATATTTATATTTATATTTTATATATTTATATTTATATTTATATTTATATTTATATTTATATTTATAATTATATTTATATTTTATATTTATATTTATATTTATATTTATATTTATATTTTATATTTATATTTATATTTTATATTTATTTATTTTATATTTATATTTATATTTATATTTATATTTTATATTTATATTTATATTTTTTATTTATATTTATATTTATATTTATATTTATATTTATATTTATATTTATATTTATATTTATATTTATATTTATATTTATATTTATATTTATGTTTATATTTATATTTATAATTATATTTGTAATTGTATTTATAATTATATTTGTAATTATATTTGTAATTATATTTATATTTATATTTATATTTATAATTATATTTGTAATTGTAATTGTAATTGAAAATGGTTGATTCGTATTGTTTTAAATTTGTTTTTAAATTTAAATTTTTTGTTAATTAAAATTACAGATGTTCTCATAGAATAAAAAGAATAAAATAGTTTAAAAAAGAATGAAGAATAAAGATTAAAGATTAAAGATTAAAAATGTAAATTATTAGAAAAAGAAAAAAATGAAAAAAAAAAGGAGAAAATTGAAAAAAAAATTTATTTGATTTTTTTTTTTCTCCTTTTTAATTTAATTAAAATTTTAATCAAGAAATTCAATTAAATTAAAGAAAATTAAATTTAAAAATAAATTTAAAAAAATAATTTTATAATAATTTTTATGATCGAAATTTAATTTTTTTTATTAATTTTAATTTTAAAATTTTAAATAAAAAAAGCAAAAAAAAAAAATTTTTTTAAATAAAAAAATAATTAAAAAAAAGAAAAATCGGAAATAAATTTTTTTAAAAAGAAAATAAAAAGAATTGAATAATAAATAATTTATAAAATTTAACTAAAATGAATTTAAAAAAGAAAAAGAACAAAATTAGCAAGAAACAAATTACAAAAAATTATTTTTTTAAAGTTTTTTTTTCATTTTTCGCTTTTCGGATCAAAAATTTTTTTAATTAAAAACAATTAAAAACAAAAAAAAAATTTTAAATTCAAAAAATTTAAAAAAAATAAAATGCAAAAATTAATATTATTACAATCGGAATTAGCAAGAAAAGAACCCGGACAAACAAAAATGTGGTGGCGGTTATGTTGTTTTGCAAAAATATATGGAACCAATTTAATTTTTATTAAAAAGAATAAGGAAACGTTACCTTTTCCAAGTGAAAGAGGTTCAAAAAATTTTTTTCTTCAATCGGATGAAAAATTAGTAATTGGTTCAAAATTTTTTCGGATTCAAAATATCATTTCCCATCAAAAAATTGATTGTATTCGCCGTGCTTTTCGTACTTGGGCTGTTAGAAATGATTTAGCTCTTTTGAAACCTTATAGAAGAGGGAAAATGGTTTTTATTTCAAATACTCAATCCAATTTCGAAAAATCTCCTTTTGATCAAAATAATAATTCAGAATCTAATTATCAAGAATTATCTGATTCTATTATTCCTCAATCTTTTCAAGAGAAAAATAGTGATGAATTAAATTTTGAATTGAGTAATTAATCAAATCAAAATTAAATTGAAATTTAAATTAAAAATGGAAATGAAATTTAAATTAAAAATGAAATGAATATAAAATTAAAAATGAAAATGAATATAAAAATGACATGAATATAAAATTAAAAATGAAAATGAAATGAATATAAAATTAATTCAATTTCAAATTCAATTTCAATTAAAAATGAAAATGAAATGAATATAAAATTAATTCAATTTCAATTTCAATTTCAATTTCAATTTCAATTTCAATTTCAATTTCAAATTTAAATTCAATTTCAATTTCAATTTCAATTTCAAATTCAAATTCAATTTCAATTTTAAATTTAATTTCAATTTCAATTTCAATTTTAATTTCAATTTTAAATTCCAATTTTAATTTCAATTTCAATTTTAATTTCAATTTCAAATTTAATTTTAATTTCAATTTCAATTTCAATTCCAATTTTAATTTTAAATTCAAATTCAATTTCAATTTCAATTTCAATTTCAATTTTAAATTTAAATTCAATTTCAAATTCAATTTCAAATTCAAATTCAATTTCAATTTCAATTTCAATTTCAATTTCAATTTCAATTTTAATTTTAAATTCAATTTCAAATTTAATTTTTAAATCTTTCAAAAACAAAAAATTTTTTTTTCCGAAATTTTTCTCAAAATTAAAATCGATCAAAGAACAAAAACAATCACCAAAAAAAACAAAAAAGAATATTGATGAAGACTTTCCAATAGAACAAGAAACTAAAAAAACCAAAACTCAATCTAATTCTGATAGTGGTGAAGGAAGTGATAATTAAATAATTTTTTCAATTTTTTTTCTTTTTTTTTTCTTTTTTCTTTTTTTTTTTGATTAATAATTTAAAAAAGAAACTTTGGTTTTTTTATTGTTTTTTTTGTTATTTTTATTTTTAAAATAAGATAAGAAAAAAAAAGTGAAAAAAATTTGCTTTTTTTAATTTATAATTGGTTTATTCAAAATTATTTATTTTTTATTTTAGATTTATTTGTAAAATTCATTTTTTTTTTCATTTTTTTTTTACTTTTATTTTCTTATTTTATTTAAATAATGGGAGTTCCTTCTACAAAACCTAGTCACAAAGTTTTTAGGAAATATCTTGAAAGAATGGGAAAAAAAGACACAGCAGTTGCAATTTGGGAACCAAGTGGTTCATTTTCTTTAATAAGTGCAAATGATTTTTTTCTTCATCTTTTTGGAGCTGAATCACCTAAAGATTTAATTGGAAAAGAACCTTGGCAACTTTCAGCTAATTTTCAACCAAATTTTGGAATGAAAGCTTTCGATGCTGATCTTATTATTCGTTCCCTTTTTCAAGAGTAAATTCCAAAAACTATATTAAATTTATAATAAATTTTATAATTAATTTTATAATAAATTTTATAATAAATTTTATAATAAATTTTATAATTAATTTTATAATAAATTTTATAATTAATTTTATAATAAATTTTATAATTAATTTTATAATAAATTTTATAATAAATTTTATAATTAATTTTATAATAAATTTTTTATAATTAATTTTATAAATTTTATAATTTTTATATAAATAAATTTTATAAAATAAATTTTTTATATAATAAATTTTTTATAATTAATTTTATAATTAAATATATAATTAATTTTATAATAAATTTTATAATAAATTTTATAATAATAATTAATTTTATAATAATTTTTATAATAAATTTTAAATTTTATAATAAATTTTATAATAAATTTTATAATAAATTTTATAATAAATTTTAATAATTTTTATAATAAATTTTAAATAAATTTTAATAAATTTTATAATAAATTTTATAATTAATTTTATAATAAATTTTATAATAAATTTTATAATTAATTTTATAATTTTAATTTTATAATTAATTTATAATAATTTTATAATAAATAATTTTTATAATTAATTTTATAATAATAATTTTATAATAAATTTTATAATAAATTTTATAATAAATTTTATAATAAATTTTATAATAAATTTTATAATTAAATTTTTATAATTAAATTTTTATAATAAATTTTATAATAAATTTTATATAAATTTTATAATTTTTTATAAATAAATTTTTATAAATAATTTTATAAATAAATTTTATAATAAATTTTATAATTTTTAAATAAATTTTATAATTAATTTTATAATAAATTTTATAATATAATTTTTTTATAATTTTTAAATTTTTATAATTTTTTTATAATTTTTATAATAAATTTTATTTTTATAATAAATTTTATAATAAATTTTATAAATAATTTTATAATTTTTTAAATTAATTTTATAAATAAATTTTATAATAAATTTAATAAATTTTATAATAAATTTTATAATAAATTTTATAATAAATTTTATAATAAATTTTATAATAAATTTTATAATATAATAAATTTTATAATAAAAAATTTTATAATAAATTTTATTTTATAATTAATTTTATAAATAATTTTATAATATAATTTTTATAAATAATTTTATAAAAATTTTATAATAAATTTTTTTATAATATAATTTTATAATAAATTTTATAAATAATTTTATAATAATTAAATTTTATATATTAATTTTATAATTAATTTTAATTTAATTTTATAATAAATTTTATATTTTTATAATTAATTTTATAATTAATTTTATAATAAATTTTATAATAAATTTTATAATTTTAAATTTTTATAATTAATTTTATAATTAATTTTATAATTTTATAAAATTTTATAATAAATTTTATAATAAATTTTATAATTTTATAATTTTTTATATATATAAATTTTTTTATAATTAATTTTATATTTAATTTTTTATAAATAATTTTATAATAATTTTTTATAATAAATTTTATAATAAATTTTATAATTAATTTTATAATAAATTTTATAATAAATTTTAATTTTTTTATAATAAATTTTATAATTTTTTATAAATAATTTTATAATTTTTATAATAATAAATTTTTTTTATAATAAATTTTATAATAAATTTTTATAATAAATTTTATAATAAATTTTATAATTAATTTTATAATAAATTAATTTTATAATTAATTTTATAAATAATTTTATAAATTTTTATAAATAATTTTATAATAAATTTTATAATTAATTTTATAATTAATTTTATAATAAATTTTTAATAAAAATTTTATAATAAATTTTATAATATAATTAATTTTATAATTTTATAAATTTTATATAAATTTTATAATTAATTTTAAATTTTTATAATAAATTTTATAATAAATTTTATAATTTTTTATATAATAAATTTTATAATAAATTTGATAAAATTTTTATAAATAAATTTTATAATAAATTTTATAAATAATTTTAATATAATTTTATAAATAAATTTTATAATTAATTTTATAATTAATTTTATAATAAATTTTATATTTAATTTTATAATTAATTTTATAATAAATTTTATAATTAATTTTATAATAAATTTTATAATAAATTTTATAATAAATTTTATAATAAATTTGATAATAAATTTTATAAATAATTTTATAATAAATTTTATAATTAATTTTATAATTAAATTTTATAATTAATTTTATAAATAATTTTATAATTAATTTGATAATTAATTTTATATTTAATAAAAAAAGACGAGGAAATTTTAAATTTCGTTGGGTTTTTCAAACAATAAACGAAGAACAATTTTTATCTTCTGTTGAAATATCTTTTATTACTTATGGTGGTAGATTATATAGTCAAGCTTTAATTCAAAAAGTTACACAAGATTCTACAGCATGGCCTCCAAATAATTCTTTTGTTTTTTCTCGTCAATCATTATTTAATTATTTTCCAAATGAAACCAAAAATTTTGATAATTTTCTTTCAAATTCAAATCAAAAATCAAAAAAACAATTTGTTATTTCACAAATAGAATCACAAAATTCAACTGAAGAAAGACATTTTGGTAAAATAAGTTTATTTCAAATATTTAAATATTTAAATTTTAATTTTAATTTTAATTTTAAATTTTAATTTTAATTTTAATTTTAAATTTTAAATTTTAATTTTAATTTTAATTTTAATTTAAATTTAAATTTTAATTTTAATTTTAATTTTAATTTTAATTTTAATTTTAAATTTTAAATTTAAAATTTTAATTTTAAAAAGAATCACAAGCTAGAAATTATTGCTCCAAAATTTTAAATCTTTCAAAAAATTCTAAAAAATTCACTAAATTTAAAAAATTATGTAATGAACTTGAAGGTTGTTTTCAACAAGTTTTCAGTTTTTATAATCAAACAAAAATACATTTGACAATCCAAAAAATAAAAAGAGATAATTTTTTTGCAAATCAAAAAAAATCTCTTTCAAAAATTTTGGAAAAAAGACAAAATATTCTTCAACAAGAAAATAAACAAGTTGAAACTTTAACACAAAAAAATAATCAACTTTTTCTTCAAATTGAAAAAGCCAAATCAATTTTACAACAAAATGAATTAGAAAAGAATAAAAAAATTTGAAAATGGAAAAGAAAAAGTTAATGTCAAAAAAAAAACAAATTCATTTTTAAAATAAATTAATGAAAAAAATTTTTTTTCATTTTTTTTTTCTTTCATTTTTTTTCTTTCATTCTTTTTTTTTGTTTAAATGGATCAATTATATTTATGGATTAGTTCAGTTTTACATAAAGAAATTAATTCACAAATCAAAATTGAAGAATTAACACAAAAATTATGTGAAACTATTGAGACATTATTTCCATATCTTCCTTCATCAAAAAAAGAAAAGTAAGCTATAAACATAACAAACAAATAATTACAAAAAAAAGAGAAGAAATCATGAAGATGATTTTTATGCTGATCTAACAATCATTTTTTCTTCTCAATCTTTATTTTTCTTTGTGATAAAAAAGAAACGATGCAATTTCAAACATCAAAAGATTAAATCGATATAGTCATTTGTGTGGAATACCCGAGAGTTTTCGGTTGAAACCAGACGAGATTATCCAAAACAAGAATTACGAGCCAGTGCATATTTTAATTCAAGAGATTCGCACAATTTATGAGAAAAAATTAATGGAAAAGAACATGATTTATCCCGAAAAATTCACTTTTATAAAACAACAAGTCAGCGTTGTTGATGGAATAAGGGCAGCTTTTATTTTGAGTGCGGACATTTCTCTCCAAAAAACCCAAGTTACTTGCTATTATACCTCAAGTGGGTTCGAATCTATTATTGACTCTCAAGAATTTAGAAATTTCGTTCATGCTTCTTTAAATCAAAAATTAGAAGATGAACTAGAAATTGTCGACTTGCTAAGTTTGAATCAAGTTCTACTTTGGATCGAATATCAAGATACTAATACAAACAAGATTTACGCCACAAAAAGGTTTCAAAGTCTTCGAGATTCTGATGCGTTTCGCAATCTTATTGATTTTTCCGAAGAAAATATAGAAAATGATCGAAATCATGAAATTGAAATTGAAATTGAAAATGAAAATGAAAATGAAAATGTTTGTAATTTGTGCCAAATTTTGCTTGAAAAATATCCATCAACTTCTTTAAGAATTGTTGATGTGCTTGCTAGGTCTCTATTTTTTCAAGTTCCTCTTAGTTTTAATGTTCTTTTTGGATCTGGAAGGAATTATGATGATCCAAATTTTCCTGGAATATTGTTATTATTTAATTATGAAATTTGGTTGCAATCAAAACAGGAAAAGTTGAGTCAAAAGATTGATCAATTAGAAGATGTAAAACAAATTTAATTTATAAATAATTTATAAATAATTTATATAAAATTCAAAAAATTAGATTAATACAGACTTGGAAAACTTGGAAATATTGATCAATTTCCAGGAACAACAGAATATAATCGTTGAATTCAATAATCCTTTAGACAAAATTCTCATATCCTATTTCATCCCAAACTTCATAGAAATGTCAATAAAACAAGACTATCCACTTCCTCAAAAACTCGGATTAGAAGAAAAACAACACGCAAAAAAAGTTGGCGAAATGTCACTAATAGAATTCCAACCAGAAATCAACGAAGAAGAATCCAAAAAAATGGGATACGAATGGGTCCAAACAATACAAGCAAATTTCGCAACAGGATTCCAAGAGTTCGATGTCCAAATTTATCGCGAAACTCAAACACAAACAGCAACAATAAGATTAACAACGTATTTTTTGCATATTCAATTGATTGGAACAGCAAAAATCCTTCTAAAGCACACAAACAAGAACCACAAGCTTTTGATCAACCCAGAAAATCTGGCGCAATTTGAATTAGTAATTGATGGCAAATTTATATGTTATTTGGAATTCTTAAGCAATATCAGAGGCTTTATTTTTTGGAAAACATACAATCTATTTCGGAAATATCCGGGTAGTTTCCCCGAAGCGTTTGAGATTGGAGGAGATGTGCTTGGGGAATCGCATGAAGCAATGGCAGTAGCTCTTCGTTGCTGGTCGAAAAACGAGGCTACTTTTGCTGTTAAAATGATGAAGAATTTATCCGATCCAGTCGTCGCAATTTTGAAATTGGATCGCAATCAAATTACAATTTATGCGGAAAATGAACCGCAAATATTTGTGCCTTTAGATAACGGCCTGCTCAACATACAGCCGCATTCCAAGCACAACAATCTCCTGAAAATCACAATTGAGCGCATCGACACTGGACATGCGCTTTTGATTGTGTGCAACTCTTCTCGGCAACGCACTCTCCTTTCCACAACCCTCAGCTGCTTCGACATGTTGCAGTTCAGATACAAACAAGTTTTCTCGAGTATGGATTACGAAGAGGTTGTGCAGAGTGAGCTTGCTGTTGATCGAAGAGAGGAAGCACGCTCCCATCGCGAACATGCTGCTCATCCCGGATTCTTCCCCACAAATGAGATCAGCAGAGAGGTTCTTAAAAACCTCGCAAACTACAAAATTATCCAGAAACGCGATGGATCAACTCTTATAAACTCGCCTCTTCTTTCCCCTTCTCTAGATTCCTCGATCCACAACTTTATCCCCAAAACAATTCTTACACCAACAACATTTCTTTATGGAAATGCAAACGCCCAAGACCAAAAGGATTCTGATACTCCACAAAATTCCCACGAAGATTATGTGCAATTTTCTCTTTATGTTCATGATTTGTATGGATCAAAACTTGGAGTCGGGAAAATCACATTGTATCCCGATCACTTCTCTTTCAAATTCCCCACATTCTTTATTCAGCGTTTCTATTCGCATTATTCTAAGACTGTTTTGGAGTCTTCTGATAATAAAAAATGCAGACTCATGATCGACGAGATTGAGTTTGTTCTTGTCTCCTTTCCAAATACCAAAATGGCCATTTCTTTCCAAAAAGCTTTCGATTCATACAAAACAAAATACCTGGATTTGCAAAAAAACATCCCAATTCTTAGCGGCACTTTTGACTGCAAATTTATCACTCCTGTAGGAAATTTCTACGGCAAAATAAGGATTCTTCCTGATGGAATTTCTGCTTCTTGTCCTATTGATAATGCAGCATTTGATTTTGTTCCCAGTCTTTCAATTTCGGAAAACCAAAACACTCTCAAAATCGATATGGGCAAGATCGGATACATGCAAATACAGCTTCAAAACCCTTCTCAAACATCCGAATTCAAGCAGCTTCTCCACACAAATTGCGACAATTATTTCGCACAATCTATTGGACAAAAATCATTTGTTTTTAATCTTCTTACTGAGAAATTTCCCGACGCATCAATGATCCAAAAATCGCGTATTTTCCTGACTCCCCATAGACTCACAATCAAAAATGAAGACAACACAATCGAAACATACAAGCTCGATGAATGCTTCTTGTTTGACAAGGAGGGCTCGCAAATTGTTCTTCAGTTGCCATCACCAAAATCACTACTTCTGTCCTTCATCGAAGAACAACAAAAACAACTTTTCATTAAATACGCCCAGCAATGCAATATCAACGATTTCTTCGGTTCCTCTTCTTGGAATTTCCGTATCTCCCTGTATGACCAAAATCAAGAATCACCTACTTCAGCAATTTTATGTCTGAGACCCACTGATATTTCCTTCATTTCAGACACCAAAAAATATCAGAATCCTGTGATCGAAACTGAAATTTTTTCCCACAAATCAAACAGTAGTTTGATTCAAGTTTATTTTGTTGGAAGAACAAACTTCATTGTTTCTTTTCAAAAAAAAGGCAGCAAAAACGTGTTTATCAGAAATTTCACTCATTTCCAAAATACCATTTTAAAGAAATTCCAACTGAAAGAAGGTTATGAATCGGATGTTGATGAAGATAGTTCTGAAACAGAAGAACAGGATAATGAAATCAATGCAAATAACGAAAATACCAATAAGAATTTGAACAACAACAATAATAATAATTTGGATCACAATTTACAAAAAAGAGACCAGAACATAGACTTAGTTTCTGATAGGTCTTATCCTCAATTCAAAGAGTTCGAGGTCTCAATCATGGATGAGAAGCAAAGTCATGATCAAAATTCAATTCCACAAAAGAAATTTATTAGCGCCAAAATTATTGTTGATGAAAAGGAAGTTCTGATCCAATTTCCAACACAAAAAATCCAATACTCTTTCGAGAATAACTTTGAAATCGCGATCAACACAAATAATCTCCGTTTGATTAAAATTGTTTGGAGAAAAAGTGATTCTTTCCAAATTGAGTTTAGTGACGAAAAAACAAAAAACGAATTTGTGCGATTTTTAACAATTCAAAAGCAAATTTTCCAGGACAAAATGGATTCCCAAAACGATTTAAACAAGAAATCCGAAACTTTTGATATTCAAATTTTGAACGACAATTCTAATGTAATCGACAAAGGTTTTGTGCTATTCCACACAGATTATCTACGCTTGTCAACACAGAAAAAGGAACTTGAAATTGAATTCAGTCCGCAAGTTGAGGTTTTGCTAGATCAAAAAAAGAATAATATTCTAACAATAAAATACGGACCGAAAAAAAAGAATCAAAAAGTTATCGTTTCTTTTCCAAATGAAGAACAAAGAACAAAATTTCATGCGAAATTCCAGATCTTTGTTTCTCAGCTCTTTTCCAAAATGAAACAACAAGAATCTCTTCATCAACAAAGACCACATGAATTTGATATTTTTGTGTTGAATAAGAAAAGGGAGAAAGTTGAAGAAGGTGTAATTTGGATTAATCCCAAAAATATTCAAATTGTGACAAATAAGAAAACTTTAATTATCGATTTAGTTGATTTAAAAACAAAAGTGATTCCATTGAAAGATGATGAGAAAGTTATTAAATTGCAACATAAGAAAGGTAAAGAGTTTATTATGTTTGCTAACACAACTCAAAAAGGGTTATTTCTAAATAGTTTTTCTTTTGGAGGAAATAAAACAACCAAAGCCTAAGTTTTTTAATCAATAAAAATGATTCAAATCCTTTTAATTTTTAATTTAATTTAAATTTAATTTAATAATAATTTAATTTAAAATTATTTTATTTTAAATTGAAATAATGATATTATTTATTATATTAATATTTTTAATTATTTATTATTTTAATTTTAATTATAATAAAATATATTAAAAAAGTGGAATAAATATTTTAATAAAGATAAATAATTAATTTTAATAATAATTAATAATAAATTAATTTAAAAATGTTTTATTTTAAATTGAAATAATAATATTATTTATTATATTAATATTTTGGATTATTTATTATTTCAATTTTAATTATAATAAAATATATCAAAAAGTGGAATAAATATTTTAATAAATTTATTTAAAAATTTAAATAATAATTAATAATAATTTAATTTAAAATTGTTTTATTTTAAATTGAAATAATAATATTATTTATTATATTAATATTTTTGGATTATTTATTAATTCAATTTTAATTATAATAAAATATATCAAAAAGTGGAATAAATATTTTAATAAAGATAAATAATTAATTTTAATAATAATAAATAATAATTTAATTTGGAATTAATTTTATTTTAAATTGAAATAATAATATTATTTATTATATTAATATTTTTAATTATTTATTAATTTAATTTTAATTATAATAAAATATATTAAAAAGTGGAATAAATATTTTAATAAAGATAAATAATTAATTTTAATAATAATTAATAATAATTTAATTTAAAATTGTTTTATTTTAAAATTGAAATAATAATATTATTTATTATATTAATATTTTTAATTATTTATTATTTCAATTTTAATTATAATAAAATATATTAAAAAAGTGGAATAAATATTTTAATAAAGATAAATAATTAATTTTAATAATAATTAATAATAATTTAATTTAAAATTGTTTTATTTTAAATTGAAATAATAATATTATTTATTATATTAATATTTTTAATTATTTATTATTCCAATTTTAATTATAATTAATTTTTATTTTCAATTTTCAAAATTTATTAATTAAATTTTTAATCATATTTTTAAATTAAAATTAAATTGTTTAAAATTAAATTTGTTTCTTATTTATTGATTTGAAGAATTTAATTTGATTAAAAGTAAAAGAAAATAAAATTGAATTTTGAAAAAAAAATGAAAAATAGTTTTTAAATGAAATAAGTTTCAAGTTCATCAACAACCCATTTATTATAAGAACCAGCTAAATAACTTTTAGCTTCATTTGTTTTATAAGTAATTCCATTAGGTAGATTATAACTATTTCCAAAATATGATTGACCACTTTGTAATTCAGAATTTAAATAAATATCACCTATAAATATTTTAATAAATATAAATATTTAATTTTAATAATAATTAATAATAATTTATTTTAAAATTAATTTTATTTTAAATTGAAATAATAATATTATTTATTATATTAATATTTTGTATTATTTATTAATTTAATTTTAATTATAATAATAAATATTTATTAAATATAAAATTATTTACTATCTATTTTAATAAAAATAAAATAATTAATTTAAATAATAATTAATAATAATTTAATTTAAAATTGATTTTATTTTAAATTTAAATAATAATATTATTTATTATATTAATATTTTAGATTATTTATTAATTTAATTTTAATTATAATAATAAATATTTATTAAATATAAATTATTTACTATCTATTTTAATAAAAATAAATAATTAATTTTAATAATAATTAATAATAATTTAATTTAAAATTAATTTTATTTTAAATTAAATTAATAATATTATTATTATTTTTACTTCCAAAAGTTGGACCATCTTTTAAATCATATTCAATTGCATATTCTTCTTTTCCTTGTTTAATTATAAACTTTTCTGGTATTCTATCTCCTTTATCATTTCTTAATGAAAAAATAAATGCATTTTCATCTTTAATATATCCATAATTTCCTCCATCATGCTCTTCACTCCATTTTGATTTATCATTTGTCCATCCAACTTTAGTAAAACCTCCAAAAATAAAATTATCTTTTGTTTTGATAATAACTAATGTTTTTCCTTTATCATCAACTGCTTTATGCCAATTTTGAGAATTAAATCCATCATTTTTTGCTGAAAATCCTTTTTTCATTTTAGAAAAAAAATCATTATCATTTATCCATTCTTGTAATTTCTTAACATATTCTTTATCTTTCACAATTTCTGAATTTGAAAAAATCTTCAACAATTTATTTTCATTTTGTTTTGATTCTTCTTTTTGAATTTCTTTTTCAAATGATAATTTAATATTTTGAATTTCTTCATCTTTTTGTTTGAGAATCTTATCTTTCTTTTCATTTTCTTGTTTTTGGTTTTCATTTTCTGATTTTAGATTTTGAATATCTTTTTCTTTCTTTTGATTTTCTTGTTTTAAATTTTGATTTTCAGATTCAAATAATTTAATTTTCTTTTCTTTCTTTTGATTTTCCTGTTTTTGATTTTCATTTTCAGATTCAAATGATTTAATTTTCTTTTCTTTCTTTTGATTTGATTCTTCTTTTTGATTTTGAATTTCAGATTTGAGATTTTGATTTTCTTGTTTTAAATTTTGATTTTCTTTTTCTTTCTTTTGATTTTCCTGTTTCAAATTTTGAGTTTCAGATTCAAATAATTTAATTTTCTTTTCTTTCTTTTGATTTTCCTGTTTTTGATTTTCAGATTCAAATAATTTGATTTTCTTTTTTCTTTTAAAGTTTTCCTGTTTTTGATTTTCAGATTCAAATAATTTAATTTTTTAATTTTAATTTAATTTTTTTCTTTTGATTTTCTTGTTTTTGATTTTGATTTTCTTTTTCTTTCTTTTGATTTTCCTGTTTCAAATTTTGAGTTTCAGATTCAAATAATTTAATTTTCTTTTCTTTCTTTTGATTTTCCTGTTTTTGATTTTCAGATTCAAATAATTTAATTTTCTTTTCTTTCTTTTGATTTTCCTGTTTTTGATTTTCAGATTCAAATGATTTAATTTTCTTTTCTTTCTTTTGATTTTCCTGTTTTTGATTTTCAGATTCAAATAATTTAATTTTCTTTTCTTTCTTTTGATTTTCCTGTTTCAAATTTTGATTTTCAGATTCAAATGATTTAATTTTCTTTTCTTTCTTTTGATTTTCCTGTTTTTGATTTTCAGATTCAAATAATTTAATTTTCTTTTCTTTCTTTTGATTTTCCTGTTTTTGATTTTGATTTTCAGATTTGAGATTTTGATTTTCTTTTTTTAAATTTTGATTTTCTTTTTCTTTCTTTTGATTTTCCTGTTTCAAATTTTGATTTTCAGATTCAAATAATTTGATTTTCTTTTCTTTCTTTTGATTTTCCTGTTTTTGATTTTGATTTTCAGATTTGAGATTTTCATTTTCAGATTTGAGATTTTGAATATCTTTTTCTTTCTTTTGATTTTCTTGTTTTAAATTTTGATTTTCAGATTCAAATGATTTAATTTTCTTTTAATTTTCTTTTAAAATTAAAATTTTTATTATATTAATATTTTGGATTATTTATTTTTTAATTTTAATTTTAATTTTAATTTTTTATTTCTTTTTGTTTTTCCTGTTTCAAATTTTGATTTTCAAATTCAAATGATTTAATTTTTCTTTTTAATTTCTTTTAATTTTGTTTTTTATTTTAAATTAAAATAATTTATTTTTTATTTTCTTTTATTTTTTTTTTGATTATTTATTTTCAATTTAATTTTAATTGTTTTTTCTTTCTTTTTATTAAATATAATTTATTTACCACCTATTTTAATAAAAATAAATAATTAATTTTTAATAATAATTAATAATAATTTATTTTAAAAATTGATTTTTATTTTAAATTGAAATAATAATTTATTATTTATTATATTAATATTTTGGATTATTTATTAATTTAATTTTAATTATAATAATAAATATTTATTAAATATAAATTATTTACAATCTATTTTTAATAAAAATAAATAATTAATTTTAATAATAATTAATAATAATTTAATTTAAAAATTAATTTTATTTTAAATTAAAATAATAATATTATTTATTATATTAATATTTTTGGATTATTTATTAATTTAATTTTAATTATAATAATAAATATTTATTAAATATAAATTATTTAAAATTATTTTAATAAAGATAAATAATTAATTTTAATTAATAATTAATAATAATTAAATTTAAAATTAATTTTATTTTAAATTAAAAATAAATAAATTTTCATTATTCTTAATTTTTTGGATTATTTTTAATTTTAATATTAATTATAATAATAATTATTTATTTCAAATTCATAAATTATTTAAATTTATTTTAATAAAAATTGGAAAAAATTTTAATAATAATTAATAATAATTTATTTTAAAATTAATTTTATTTTAAATTGAAATAATAATAATATTATTATTTTTACCTCCAAAAGTTGGACCATCACTTAAATCATATTCAATTGCATATTTTTCTTCTCCTTGTTTAATTGTAAATTGTTCTGGTTTTCTATCTCCTTTATCATTTCTTAATGAAAAAATAAATGCATTTTCATCTTTAATCCATCCCCAATTTCCACGCTCTTCACTCCATTTTGATTTATCGTTTGTCCATCCAACTCGAGTAAATCCTCCAAAAATAAAATTATCTTTTGTTTTGATAATAACTAATGTTTTTCCTTTATCATCAACTGTTTTATGCCAATTTTGAGAATTAAATCCATCATTTTTTGCTGAAAATCCTTTTTTCATTTTAGAAAAAAAATCATTATCATTTATCCATTCTTGTAATTTCTTAACATATTCTTTATCTTTCACAATTTCTGAATCTGAAAAAATCTTCAATAATTTATTTTCATTTTGTTTTGATTCTTCTTTTTGATTTTGAATTTCTTTTTCAAATGATAATTTAATATTTTGAATTTCTTCATCTTTTTGTTTGATAATCTTATCTTTCTTTTCATTTTCTTGTTTCAAATTTTGAATATCTTTTTCTTTCTTTTGATTTTCTTGTTTCAAATTTTGAGTTTCAGATTCAAATGATTTAATTTTCTTTTCATTTTCAGATTTTAGATTTTGAATATCTTTTTCTTTCTTTTGATTTTCTTGTTTTAAATTTTGATTTTCAGATTCAAATGATTTAATTTTCTTTTCTTTCTTTTCATTTTCCTGTTTTTGATTTTCATTTTCAGATTCAAATAATTTGATTCTTTTATCTCTTCTTTTAATTTTCTTTTCATTTTCTTTGATTTTCTTATCTTTTTCTTGATCTTGAATTTCAAAAATAGTTCTTTCAAAATGAATTAAAAAAGATTTAGGAAAAATATCAAATTGTTTTAATTTATCAAAATCTTGTTTTGAAATTGAATCTTTATCAAATAATGAAAAAAAAGAATGAAATAATCTTTTCTTTGCATTCATTTTGTGTTCATATTTCTTTAAATTTAATGTTTTAACTCTTTTTTCAATCCAATTATTTAAAAATTGAAAAAAATCAAATTGAAAAATTTCTTTTTTTTCTTGTTTAAATTGAATAAATTTGATAATTTCTTCTTTAGTTAAATTGAATAAATTTTCATTATTCTGAATTTGGGAAAAATTTTGATTTATTAATTCAAAACATTTTATTTCAATTTCATTTGAATTTAAATTTCGATTTTGGAATAAAAATTGGAAAAAATTTGAATAATTAATTGAATTTGAAATTTTTTTTTGAATAATTTCTTTCAATAAATTTAATTTAAAATAAATTGAAATTTCTAATAATTGAATAAGATTTTCTTGATTCTCAAAAGAAATATTTCCATAATAAATATAACTCAAAATTGATTCCATTTCTTTTTTATTAAATTGATTTAAAGAAATAGAAAGAGATTCTTGCCTTAATGATTCATTAAAAAAAGGAGATCTTGAAGATAAAATTGATTTATGAACTTTAATTTCAAAAGGATTTGATTTATTCTCAACAAAAATTGAAAAATCTTTAAATGAATTTCCATTTAAAAGGTTTGAATAATCTTTAATTAAATTTTTTGTTACTTTTTTTTCTAAATTTTTCATTTCATTTTCATTTTCATTTTGATTTGCATTTTCAATTTGGTTATTATCATTATTATTATCCATTTTGTTTTGTGTTTTTGTTTTTGTGTTTTTGTGTTTTTAAAAAAAAAAGGAAAAAAATGAAAAAAAAAATTTAAATAAAAAAAATGAATAAAAAAAAGTGGATTTTGAAAATAAATAAAAATATAAAAAATAAGAATAAATTTAAATTAATAATTAATTTAATTTTCTTTTTAATTTATTATTTTAAATTAATTTATTAATAAATTATTATTATTTATTATTAATTTTTATTATTAAAAAAAAAGGAAAATTATTTTAATTTAATTTTTAATTTAATTTTTTTTGGAATTTAAAAATTATTAATAAATTTAAATTTAAAAACAAATTTCCAAATTAATATTAATTCAATTTAATTCAAAAAGATAAAATTTTAATTTCAAAAATCAATTTTCAAAATATTTTTAAATAATAAAATATTTAAATCTAAAACATTAAATTATTATTTTAATAATAAAATTAAATATTAAATTATATTTTTAAATTAATTTATAAATTAAATATTAAATTAAATCTATTCCCATTTTTATATTTATATGTTAAATATTTAAATAATAAAATATTTAAATCTAAAACATTAAATTATTATTTTAAACATTAAATTAATTTTAAATTAATATTTATAATAATTTTATAAGTAATATTATATTTAAAATAGATTTAAATATTTATTTTAAAATGATAAAAATATTAATTAATAAAATAATAATAAAATTAAATTAATATTAATTAATAATAATACATTAAATTAATTTAAATTTAATATTTATAATAATTTTATAAGTAATATTTTATTTAAAATAGATTTAAATATTTATTTTAAAATGATAAAAAATATTAATTAATAAAATAATAATAAAATTAAATAATATTAATTAATAATAATACATTAAATTAATTTAAATTTAATATTTATAATAATTTTATAAGTAATATTTTATTTAAAATAGATTTAAATTTTTATTTTAAAATGATAAATTTGTTTTAGAGTAAAAATTAGTCATTATTTTGTTTTTTTCAAACACTATAAAAGGATTGTAAAAAAAAAAATTATTTTTCATTTTTTTTTTTAAATTAAAAAAAACAAATTAAAAAAAACAATGTCAAAATCAAAAAGAAAATCAAAAAAAGAAACACAAGAACAAGAAGAAGTAGAAAGTGATGGATTAGAAGGACCAATGCCAATAAGTGAATTAGAATCAAATGGAATAGCAACAGCAGATGTAAAGAAACTATTAGAAGGAGGATTTCACAGTGTAGAAGGAGTAGCATATTCAACAATAAAACAACTAGTAGCTGTAAAAGGAATTTCAGAAAACAAAGCAGAAAAGATTTTAGCAGTTGCTCAAAAATTAGTTCCAATGGGTTTTACAACTGCTACTCTTGCTTTTAAACAGAGACAAAAAGTAGTAAAAATTACAACTGGTTCTAAAGAGCTTGATAAACTTCTTGGTGGTGGAATTGAAACTTGTTCAACAACTGAAATTTTTGGAGAATTTAGAACAGGAAAAGTAAGTCCCTAAAAATAAAAAATTTTTTTTCTTTTTTATTTATTTTTTATTTTTTTTTTATTTTTTATTTTTTATTTTTTAGACTCAATTATGTCATACTTTATGTGTTACTTGTCAATTACCTTCAAATCAAGGTGGTGGTGAAGGAAAAGCTATGCTTATTGATACTGAAGGTACTTTTAGACCTGAAAGATTAGTTCCTATTGCAGAAAGATTTAATCTTGATCCAAATGATGTACTTGAAAACATAGCAGTAGCAAGAGCACATAATAGTGAACAGTAAATAATATTTAATTTAATATTTAATTTAATATTTAATATTTAATATTTATTTTTAATATTTATTTTAATATTTAATATTTAATATTTATTATTTAATTTAATATTTAATATTTAATATTTGATTTAATATTTAATATATATTATTTAATATTTATTTTAATATTTATTATTTAATATTTATTTTAATATTTAATTTGATTTGATATTTAATATTTAATATTTAATATTTAATATTTGATATTTAATATTTAATATTTAATATTTAATATTTAATATTTAATATTTAATATTTAATATTTAATATTTAATATTTGATTTAATATTTAATTTAATATTTATTTGAATATTTAATTTAATTAGTCAAAACCAATTATTAGTTCAAGCTGCTGCTTTAATGTCAGAAAATAAATTCTCTTTATTAGTTATTGATTCATCAACTGGATTATACAGAACAGATTTTTCAGGAAGAGGAGAATTATCAGAAAGACAAATGAAACTTGCAAAATTCTTAAGAAATGTTTCAAATTTAGCAACAGAATTCTCAATAGCAGTTGTTTATACAAATCAAGTTGTTGCTCAAGTTGATGGAGCTTCTTTATTTGTTTCTGATCCAAAAAAACCAATAGGTGGTAATATTATGGCACATGCTTCTACTACTAGATTATATCTAAGAAAAGGAAAAGGTGAAACAAGAATTTGTAAAATTTATGATTCTCCTTGTTTACCTGAAGCTGAAGCTATGTTTGGAATTTATAATGATGGAATTAATGATCCTCAAAATTGATTTTTTCTTTTTCTTTTTTTTTTTTCATTTTTTTTCTTTCTTTTTAATTAAAATGGATTTGAATCAAATTGCAAAATTTTTACTTGAAAAAAAATATCTTTTGTCTTCACTTGAATTATATACAGAAGCAAAAGAAAATGGAGAAGAAATTGAAATATTAAACAATTTTTTTAAACAAAAAGAAAATCAAACAAAAAGAAAATCAACAAAAAGAAGCAAAAATTAATTTAGATGATTCATACTCATCAGATATTTCAAATTATAGAATTCAAAGTGATGATGAAATTGAAGAATCAAACATTCAAGAATTAAAAGAAAAAAATATTCTTTTGGAAAGAGAATTAAGACTTTCAAAATCTAATGAAAATGAAATGAAAAAAACTCTTACTAGTTTAAGGTCTGATTTAGTTAGAGCTCAACAAACAATTCGTGAAAATGAAAAAATTATTTCTAATTTATCTTCTTTGGAAAATTCTCATTTTATCACTTCAAATCTTCCAAATTTATCTGAAAATAAAGAACTTCATATTAATATTGATAATAATCAAATTAATAATCAAGAACAAAATGAATTTTTTATGAATGAAAATGAAATTTCTGAAGAAACAAAATTGCATGAACAAAAAGCATTAAATTGTTTAATTAAGCAGTATAAATTTATTTTTATTTTAAAATTTATTTTAATATTTAATTTAATATTTAATTTAATATTTATTTTAAAATTTATTATAATATTTATTATAATATTTATTTTAAAATTTATTTTAATATTTATTTTAATATTTATTTTAATATTTATTTTAATATTTATTTTAATATTTATTTTAATATTTATTTTAATATTTATTTTAATATTTATTTTAATATTTATTTTAATATTTATTATTTAATATTTATTTTAATATTTATTTTAATATTTATTTTAATATTTATTTTAATATTTATTTTAATATTTATTTTAATATTTATTTTTAATATTTATTTATTTTTAATATTTATTTTAATATTTAATTTAATATTTATTTTAATATTTATTTTAAAAATTTAATTTAATATTTATTTTAATATTAATTTTAATATTTATTTTAATATTTATTTTAAAATTTAATATTTATTTTAATATTTATTTTAAAATTTATTTTAATATTTATTTCAAATTTAATTTAATATTTATTTTAATATTTATTTTAATATTTATTTTAATATTTATTTTAATATTTAATATTTAATTTAATATTTATTTTAATATTTATTTCAATATTTATTTTAATATTTAATTTAATATTTAATTTAATATTTATTTTAATATTTATTTTAATATTTAATTTAATATTTATTTTAATATTAATTTTAATATTTATTTTAATATTTATATTAATATTTATTTTAATATTTATTTTAATATTTATTTTAATATTTATTTTAATATTTATTTTAATATTTATTTTAAAATTTAATTTAATATTTAATTTAATATTTATTTTAATATTTAAATTTAATATTTATTTTAAAATTAATTTAAATTCTTTTTTTGTTAAAAAAAAAAAGATACTTAATGGAAATGAAATATAGATTAACTGCAATCACAATGTCAGATGAAGTTACTCAAAATTTAGATGACCTTGAATCTGCTGGTCTTGATTCAAATAACTTAGTTTCTCTTCCTGAAATATTCCGATATTATAAAGCTTCAATTCAAATTCCTCTTGAAATGAACCATTTAAAAAAATCATTAAGTGAGAAAATAATGGAATTAAATCAAGTCAAAGAAGAATTTCAAACTGAAAAAAATAGCAAACAATCACTTGAAGAACAATCCCTTTTATTAATAAAACAAAATGAAGAAATGGAAATCAAACTTAAAAATATGCAAACAAAATTATCAATAAAAATGCATGAAATTGAAAATCTAAATTCAAAGAAAAAAGAATTTGATAAAAAAGAACACAAACAAATTGAACCCAAAAATGAAATTGAAAATAAAAATGAAAATGAAATTGAAAATTTAATTGAAAATGAAAATGAAAATAAAAATGAAAACGAAAATGAAAATGAAAATCAAAATAAAAATAAAAATGAAAACGAAAACGAAAATGAAAATGAAAATCAAAATGAAAATGAAAATCAAAATGAAAATGAAAATCAAAATGAAAATGAAAATCAAAATGAAAATAAAAATGAAAATGAAAATTTAAAAGAAAATCAAGTTGAAAAATTAAAAGAAAATCAAAAACCATCAATATTTAGCACAAAAACAAGCCGAATAACTGAAATTATAGAAAAAGAAAAAAAAGAACCAAATTCAAAACTACTGAAAAATCGGATCACAAAAATTGCCTATCTTGATGATTCCGAGCAATCAATGGTGAATATTGTTGCCGAAACAATACCATTTGTAGTACCAAATGTATTAATCAACAAAAGGGAAGAACTTCTTCCGTTAATTTTACCGACAATATTGCAACATCCCGATTTGAAAGTGCGGGATTCATTAACAGGATTATTGTTTAATTTAATCAAGAAACCAGACAAAAATCAGCGCAGAGTTATAATGGATGGATGTCTTGCCTTGGCAAGCAGAATAGGATATGATAAAGTGGAGGAAGAATTATTGCCGCAATGTTGGGAACAAATTACTCATAAATATCCAGAAAGAAGAATATTAGTTGCCCAATTTTGCGGTGAATTGGCTGATTTTTGTAAACCGGAATTACGCTCTTCCCTTATTCTTAGTATTTTGCAACAGCTTGTTGATGATAAAAGTCCCTTTGTTCGTTCTGAAGTTGCAAAAAATTTGGGAGAATTAATTCTCACTTTTGAAAATGATGATAAATTTAAACAAATTTTCCAATTAGCTTCTCGCTTGCTTTTTGATCAAGAATCTATTGTTTTTGATTCAGCAATCAGGAAACTGGCTCCTAAATTGGGAAGATGGAGTCTTTCTTATGGATATATTTGTTCAAATCTGTCGCAATATTTCATTTCACAAATTGATGTTTTATTAAAAAATGGGAAGAAAATTTTGGCTCAAATCCCAAATATCTCACAAAAAATGCAAGTATTTGAACCAATAACATCGATGAGAATAGAAAGAACTATAAATTTATTATCGAATCTTGTTCCTTTTATGTATGTCTCTGTGTTGATTTATTCACCTTTTTTTAAAGAAGTTCAAAATGGAAATTTAAATGAAAATGAAAATCAAAATGAAAATTTAAATGAAAATGAAAATCAAAATCAAAATCAAAATTTAATTCTAGATTTCGATATAAATCAACTCCTTCCTTACCATCAAAATATTTATTCACAAATGAAAGTAATCGCTTCATCTTTGATTGAGGATTCAACAATTTTAAGCAAACTCCACAAACAATTTTTAAATCAAATCCAAAACCCAAAAGCAGATTTTACTCAATGGAAAGAATTCTCATGGATCATAAACACTCTTTTAAAAAAATCAGTTGAAATTGTGACTAAAATTAATTTTTATGATTCAAACATCTTGTTTCAAATGTCTCAATTAATTACAAGAATTTTAATCATTTTTGGAGAAACCTTCACAACAAATTTCTTCAAGAAAAAACTCCAATCACAAATGAGTAGATATCGCAAAAAGGCAGGCGTTTTTGAAATGGAAATGAAAAGAGCAAATCTTTTGTTTCCCTTGTTTCATTCGTTTTTAATAATTCGCAAAAAATCAGAATTCATCACAAAAATTCACAAGTTCTTTTTGGATATTTGTTTGGAGGAAAACGGATGGAAATTGAGTCAACTCCCACTTTTCCAAGATTTGGTTTTCTCTTTCTTTGATAAAAACAAATTCAAATTGCAAACAACATCCAATCAAACAATCAAAAAAGAAGAAAACGAACATGATCCAAAAACAAAAACAACAAATCAAGCAGCAAAACGATTCAATGTGAAAGAATACGACGAGGGATATGTGAATTATGAAGAACAAGAACAGACACAAAAACAGGCACAAATAACGGAATTGCAATCAAGCATCATTTCCGTTTTCCAAGATTTATTGGTCCATTTATCTCCAAAAGTGAAAGCAGGAGTCGCAAGCATGTTCAAAAAATTCATTTCAATTTTGAATCTCCAGCTCATAAACTCGACCGTTATTCCAGCCTTGATATCGCTTTCAAAAGACCAAGATATATCGGTCCGATTTGTTGTTATTGAAGCTTTTGGAAATATTTTGCAAAATATAGGCGATGATGTTTTGATTGATAAAGTAACAGTTCAACTCGACGATTTCTTCGACCTCATCGACGCTGAAGAAAGTGATATCAAATCGGGAATGGAATCAGATATTTCAACCCAAAAAGACCAAGATATTGATCTGGCAAATGAAGATGATTCTGAACATGAACATTTTGAAACAGACTCAAAAAAAATAGATACTCTTCCTCAAGACTCCTTCCAAATTAGATCCAAAATTGTGCAGGTCTTTGTAGATATTTTGCCAAAAACAGATCCTCGTGTTCGTGATGATTATATTCTTCCTAAATTGTTGTATTTGGCTCGAGAAAATTTTTGCAATCAGAACAAAACTCAAAAACAAAAAATGTTCCACAATTTGATTTCTGCTTTTGGTTCTTTCAGTGGAATTTCCTTAACTCATGAGAAAATTGCTGAGTTTTTAATTCCTGGATTGACTTTCCTTTTGGATGATATTGTTAATGGTTCAATAGATCAAACTCATTTCGAAACCGTTTCTTCAATGATTAAAAAACTTGAAGCTATTCTTCCAAAAGTTCCTGAAAAAAAAAAGAAAAAAAGAATGGGAAAATTTTTCCAAAAATTCAGAAAAAGTAAATCCTCAGTTAAAAAGAAAAAACCGAAAAAAAATGATAAAGGAAAAAAAGTTAAACAAATTTCAGATTTTTAAGAAAGAAAAAAAAAAAAAAAGAAAAAGAAGATAATTTTTGATCCACTTTTTTTTAAATTAAATTAAAAAATTAAAAAAGAAATAAAAATTTAATTTCCTTTAATTTTGTAAAAAAAAATCTTTAAAAAGAAAAAAAGAAAATCATATTTGTTTATTAAGAATATTTCTTGAATCAGTTTCAAATGATCTTTTTGGATTTCTGCAATGAACTGGAATATCACTAAGTTTTTTCATTTGACTCCAATTTACTTGATTAGAAAATTTGAAAAACTGGAGAGTATTCAATCGATAACCTAAATCAAAAGGATTTGAGAATAAACCATTTGAATCAAAAAAATATCGATATTTATATAAATTAAGTGTTTCATTTATTGTCAAATTTTTTGCAATGTGAATTATTCTTTCAATTAATAATGTAACTTCAAAATAAAGAAAAGCGATATTCATTGTAAAGATGAAAAATAACCATTTTTCTTTTTGATAAAATGCTAATATAAATTTAAAGATTGATTTAAAAGGAGGAATTTGCTCACTAATTGAAAGATCTAAATAATCGAAAATGAGATGTAAATTTTATTTTTTTTCTTTCTCTTTTGATATTTACATTTGAAAGCATAAAAATAAAAGTTTAGTGTTGAAAAAACTACCAAAAATAGGAAGAAAAATAGATAAGCTTCAGTATTAATTCCTATTGGAGAATAAGTCCATGGACACCAATGATCATATTTAGAAACACATTTATTTGCGACTTTATCATGTTTTGATCTTAATGGTCTTCTAATCTTTTAATATTTTAAAATTTGAATTTTAATAAAAATTTGAATTGAATTTGAATTAAATTTGAATTGAATTTGAATTGAATTTTTTAAAATTTGAATTGAATTTGAATTGAATTTGAATTAAATTTTTTAAAATTGAATTAAATTTGAATTGAATTTGAAATTGAATTTTAATTGAATTTGAATTGAATTTGAATTTGAAATTGAATTGAATTTGAATTGAATTTGAATTAAATTTGAATTGAATTTGAATTGAATTTGAATTGAATTTGAATTGAATTTGAATTAAATTTGAATTGAATTTGAATTGAATTTGAATTGAATTAAATTTGAATTGAATTTGAATTGAATTTGAATTGAATTTGAATTAAATTTGAATTGAATTTTAATTAAATTTTTTAAAATTTGAATTGAATTTTAATTGAATTTGAATTGAATTTGAATTGAATTTGAATTAAATTTGAATAAAATATTAATTGAATTTGAATTTTAATTGAATTTGAATTAAATTTGAATTGAATTTGAATTAAATTTTAATTGAATTTGAATTAAATTTGAATTAAATTTGAATAAAATATTAATTGAATTTGAATTGAATTTGAATTGAATTTGAATTAAATTTGAATTAAATTTGAATTGAATTTGAATTGAATTTGAATTAAATTTGAATTAAATTTGAATTAAATTTTAATAAAATTTTAATTGAATTTTTTAAAATTTGGATTTTATTTGAATTGAATAAAATTTGAATTGAATTGAATTTGAATTTTAATTAAATTTGAATTGAATTTGAATTGAATTTGAATTAAATTTGAATTGAATTTGAATTGAATTTGAATTGAATTTGAATTAAATTTGAATTGAATTTGAATTGAATTTGAATTGAATTTTTTAAAATTTGAATTGAATTTGAATTAAATTTGAATTGAATTTGAATTAAATTTGAATTGAATTTGAATTAAATTTGAATTAAATTTGAATTAAATTTTAATAAAATTTTAATTGAATTTTTTAAAATTTGGATTTTATTTGAATTGAATAAAATTTGAATTGAATTGAATTTGAATTTTAATTAAATTTGAATTGAATTTGAATTGAATTTGAATTGAATTTGAATTAAATTTGAATTAAATTTGAATTGAATTTGAATTGAATTTGAATTAAATTTGAATTAAATTTGAATTAAATTTGAATTGAATTTGAATTGAGTTTGAATTAAATTTTGAATTTGAATTAAATTTGAATTGAATTTGAATTAAATTTGAATTGAATTTGAATTAAATTTGAATTAAATTTGAATTAAATTTGAATTAAATTTGAATTGAATTTGAATTAAATTTGAATTGAGTTTGAATTAAATTTGAATTAAATTTGAATTTGAATTTTAATTAAATTTGAATTGAATTTGAATTGAATTTGAATTGAATTTTAAAATTTGAATTGAATTTGAATTGAATTTGAATTGAATTTGAATTGAATTTGAATTGAATTTTAATTGAATTTTTTAAAATTTGAATTGAATTTTAATTGAATTTTTTAAAATTTGAATTGAATTTGAATTGAATCTACATGGCAAGTTGAACAAAATGATCTTGCATCCATTCCATCTTCAATCTCATAAATAAATTGTGATGTTGTTAATTTATCAGCTGTAATATAACCAGGATCAAGAGAATAAACCAAATATTGCAAAACAAAAATACCCAAACCACAGAAAAACAGAAAAATAGAATAAAACTTCTGATCATAAAAAAAAGACTCAAGTAAATGAAACAACCAAGTTACAAAAGTAAGGAAAATGCAAGCAAAAGCAGCACCGGCTTCCCAATAAGAACGAGAATTAATACCATATGATTTGGGCCAAAAAGATTTATAATAAAAATAACGAATAAGAAAACCAGAAGCAATGGAAGCAATAATAAAATGGAAGATATAAAAAAGTAAAAATAATAGTAAGAAGGAAGCTAAAGGAGACAAAAAAGAACCTAGACTTATCAATTTCTTATAAGGAACAAGCTTCCTATCACGTAATTTCCCAGCAATCCCACTGGGTCCATATCCATTAATTATATGAATTAAATAGAACACAATCTCATTATAATTTTTTTCTTGAGCAGATGCTAAAGGTGTTTTTTCTTCATTATTTTTCACAGAAAGATCAGAACCATGAATAACTAATTGCTGCACAATTTCATAGTGATTTTGCGAACAAGCAATATGCAAAGCTGTTCGTCCATAAATATCAACAGCATCAACAGACGCTCCATTTTTCAGAAGATAAAAAACTGTGTCAATTTTTCCTGTATAACTTGCCCAATGCAAAGGAGTAGTATTTGCAGTATCACCCATATTAACATGCAAATGATCTCGTGTATACTCAGAATTTAAAAGATAATGGCAAGCCAGAATATAGCCCTCTTGCGCAGCCATATGAAGCGCATTCAATCCATCAATATTCTGGATATCTGGCTTTGCTCCATTGGAAACAAGGAGATGAATTTTTCTTACATCTCCTGTTATTGCTGCATAATGAATTGGAGCCAGTTTTTGTTTCCCAACTTTGAGATCAAGATTCGCTCCTAATTTAACTAAATATTCAAATACTTCATAACTTCCCTTTTCAACACTACATAAATGCAGAGCTGTAAATCCTTGACCATCTGCTGCGTTAATATCAGCATCTTGTTCATGGATTAATTCTTTGACTTTTGCTAAATCTCCTTTTTCTGCTGCATAAATTAATTGACAATCTTTGTTGTTGTTTTTTTAAAAAGTGAAAAAGATGTGAAAAAAATAACTTATTTTTTTTTCATTTCTTCTTTTTCTTCTTCCATTTTTTTTTTCTTTTTGATTTTTACCTTGTTCTCTTGGAACATCAGCATCAAAATCAAATTCATTATCTGAAGTTGAAGACATAAATTTAAAATAATAAAATAATCTTATTAATTATTTTTTCTTTTTCTTTTTGTTTTTGTTTTGTTTTTGGAAAGAGAAAAAAAATGAAAATCCAAAAAATCTAAAAAAATTTTTTTAAAAAAAGATCTTTTTTAGATTGAAAAAATAAAATGAAAAAAAATAATCTTTTTTAAATTTTATTTCTTGTTAATGTCATACTTTTTCTTGTTAAAAAAAAAATCTAATTTTTATAAATGATTTTTTTTTTATTGAATTTCTTTTTTGATTTTATCAAATTTTGATAAAAGTTCATTTGAAAATGAATCCATTTTTTGATTTAAAATCAATTCAACTTGTGAAATTAATAATATAATTTCTTTTTGAAAATTTTTGTTAAAAAATCCACTTTGAGATGAAAAATAAATAAAATTTATAAAAGATTCCCAAAATATTTGTGAATTCAATTCAATTGAAGTTGTTATAATAGAAGAAAACAAACTTGAAATTTCTGGAATAATTTCTTGATAATTTTTCATTAAAAAATCAACAGAAAAGGCAAAAATTTGAATATTATTTTGAAAAGAAATTTGAAGAAAATTTGGAATTAAATTTGGAATTGATTTCATCGAATTAATTAAAAATTCTTTAATAAGAAAACCATGCTTGTTAATTTTACAAATAAGAATGAAAAATTGTTCCCATTTTGATTTTTTCATATTAAGGTCAATGAATTTAAAGAAGAAATTCCAAATATTTAATGGTACTAAAAAATCATAAATTATTTGATTAATTTCAAAAATGTTTGTTTTAAGTAATTCAATAGATTTTTGATAATGAATTAAATTTTCATTTTCAATTAAATTTTCATTTTGATTTTTATTTTCATTTTCATTTTCATTTTCATTTTCAATTAAATTTTCATTTTCATTTTCATTTTCATTTTCATTTTCATTTTCAATATTTTCATTTTCATTTTCATTTTCATTTTCATTTTCATTTTCATTTTCATTTTCATTTTCATTTTCATTTTCATTTTCATCTTTATCTAAATATATTCTAGAAATTTCCTTAATTAATGGTATCTGTATTTCTTGTAATATAAATATCTTTGATTTAATTTTATTTCTTATCATTTCATACTTTGTTTTTTCACTTGAAATTTTCTCAAATTTTTTTAAACTAATCAAAAATAATTCTAAATTCCAAACAACTTGAAATGAATTTTTTTGAGGATTGTTTGCTTCAAATAGCTTCTGTGAAAAATAATTTCTTAAATCAAGCCTTGTATCATCTTTAACAAGGAAATAAAGCATCTCAATTTGGAATAATTCATTGTTTTGCATATAAAAGGATAATAAATTTTGATAAATTTGGTTTATGATTTTTCGATTTGTAATTTCTTGAGAAGAAATTAAATCATTTTCATTTTTTAAATTTTTTAGTTGAAAATTATCAAGTAATGTATATTTGAATAAATTTTGAGGATCAAGAACTTGTATTTTATGATAAAATAAACCTATTATTTCTTTATATAAACCCATATTATACAAAGTATTTCCACACATTTCTAGCTTGAAAATATGAGCATCAGAAATGAATTGATGGAAGATTTTCATAGCAACTTCGATATCTTGGTTGCTTTCATCAAAAAGATAATAAAATCCTAAACTAAAACCTTCAGTATCTTTGAAGTAACGATGATCCAAATCAAAAACATTTTTTTGTTGAAGCTTTTTTATAAGAATGTTTTGCAATTTCAATCCTTTTTGATCAAATGCGAAAAGTTTAAATGGAAGATTAAACAAATTCTTATATTTTTGGTGAGTGATATCTTGAAGAATATCGACATTATCTGAGATATGTAGAAGTAAATCAAAAGTATAAATCAAATTCTCGATAAATTTAAGAACCAAATTTGGGAATTGGACACTTTTCTTTGAAATCATAAACATTTTCAGTTGTTGGAAATAATCATAAAATATATAAAGCTGCTTACTTGAGAAGTTCAATTGAAATTTTTCATGAGAAAATTCAAGTTCTGGATGATCAAGATAAAAAGAATCCTTTAAAACATTTTCCCAATCAACAGATCCACGATATGGAACATTTGAGGGTGAAATCTCCATTTCTGGAACATTCAAATTATAATCAATCTTATTAAATGTTATTTGAGAAGAAAAAACTGAGAAATTCCAAATAAATTTCAACAAAATTTCAATAAATAACCAAATTGAATTTGAATCAGATTTTTTATATTCTTTCCAATATAACGCTGTTGCTTTCCGAATAACTTCTTGGGGTAATTCTTTTCTTCTCATAATAATGATTATCAAACACATTGCTTGAATTTCTTCAGTTTGATATTCTTCTAAAATGATTGATAAAGGGTAATTTCTTTCTAAAACAGAAGATAGAAAATCCACAGGATAAAAACTTTTCAAAAAATAAATTGAATTTTGAGAAAAACAAACAAATTGCTTAAAATGGAAGTATGCCTGATTAATAAAGTCATCTTCCTTTAAATCAAAATCATATAAATCATTTGAAATATCAATATCAATATTTTCATTTTCTTCATCAATATTAGAAAAATTTAATTGTGGTTTTTTGTTCTGAATAACATGATTATTTTTTTGTGTTTTTGAATGAAATAATAAATTAGCAAAATCTTGTATTTTTAACGAAAAAAAAGGAGAAATGGGATGAAAAGATAAAATTGGTTCTAATAAAATTGGTTGGTTCATTTCTTGTAAATTGGAAGTGAAAAAATTTTCGAATTCTGAATAAAAATCAAGAATACTTGGATATTCTTTAAATGAAAAGTTATCTTTAATATTATCAAGATGGAAAAATTGATTTAAAAAAATATAGGCAGCATCAGTAATTTGGAATCCATATAAACTAGAGAAATGATAATTGATTTTTTCTTTTCCGGCTAAATAAATCACATGACCTAGAGATGTTAACGCAAGAAGATGCAAAGATTCCTTTGAATTGTATTCTACACAATGTAAATTAACAATATTGAATGATTGATATTCTAGGTCTATTTCTTTTTTGTTTTCCAAGAAATTGATTGTATCTTTAACAAGATTTTTGTAAACAAAAACTTCAATGAAATTTTGTGATGAATTTAATTGGGCAGAATCTTCATTTTGAATATCATAAACTTTTATGATATCATTTGAATCCAAACTATACAATAGATTTCTTGAATTATCAATAAAAATCTTAAGAACATTTTCATTTGGTTTTTTAATATGATTTAAATAAGGAATTTTGTTGAAAAATGATTCCATAATATTTTTTGTTAAATTTTTAAGTTGAAAATCTGTGAAATCATGAGAAATAACAAGTTCATAAATATGGCCATCATTTCCTGATAAAAAGACTCTTCCATCATTTGAAGATTCAATTTGAGAAAATATAATTTCTTCTTTGTTAACTATTGTATCAACTAAAAATAAAAATAAAAATAATTTTAATTTTTGAATTGAATTTTAATTTTTGAATTTAATTTATTTTTTATTTGAATTTTAATTTTTGAATTTAATTTTAATTTTTGAATTTAATTTTAATTTTTGAATTGAATTAATTTTTGAATTGAATTTTAATTTTTGAATTGAACTTTAATTTTTGAATTGAATTTTAATTTTTTATTTGAATTAATTTTTGAATTGATTTTAATTTTTGAATTGAATTTTAATTTTTAATTGAATTTTAATTTTTGAATTTTAATTTTTGAATTGAATTTGAATTGAATTTGAATTTTTGAATTAAATTAATTTTTGAATTAAATTAATTTTTGAATTAAATTAATTTTTGAATTGATTTTTAATTTTTGAATTTGAATTTAATTTTTGAATTGAATTTTAATTTTTGAATTGAATTTTAATTTTTGAATTGAATTTTATTAATTTTTGAATTGAATTTTATTAATTTTTGAATTGAATTAATTTTTGAATTGAATTAATTTTTGAATTTTAATTTTTGAATTGAATTTTAATTTTTGAATTGAATTTTAATTTTTGAATTGATTTAATTTTTGAATTGATTTTAATTTTTGAATTGAATTTTAATTTTTGAATTGAATTTTAATTTTTGAATTGAATTTTAATTTTTAATTGAATTTTAATTTTTGAATTGAATTTTAATTTTTGAATTGATTTAATTTTTGAATTGAATTTTAATTTTTGAATTGAATTTTTGAATTGAATTTTAATTTTTGAATTGAATTTTAATTTTTGAATTGAATTTTTGAATTGAATTTTAATTTTTGAATTTTAATTTTTGAATTTTAATTTTTGAATTTTAATTTTTGAATTTTATTAATTTTTGAATTGAATTTTAATTTATTTTTTATTTGAATTTTAATTTTTGATTTGAATTTTAATTTTTGAATTGAATTAATTTTTTAATTGAATTTTAATTTTTGAATTTAATTTATTTTTTAATTGAATTTTAATTTTTGAATTTAATTAATTTTTGATTTGAATTTTTGAATTGAATTAATTTTTGAATTGAATTTTAATTTTTGAATTGATTTAATTTTTGAATTTTAATTTTAATTTTTGAATTTTAATTTTAATTTTTGAATTGAATTTTAATTTTTGAATTTTATTAATTTTTGATTTGAATTAATTTTTGAATTTTATTAATTTTTGAATTGATTTTTATTTTTGAATTTAATTAATTTTTGAATTGAATTTTAATTTTTGAATTGAATTTAATTTTTGAATTTGAATTTTAATTTTTGAATTGAATTTTAATTTTTGAATTGAATTTTAATTTTTGAATTGAATTTTAATTTTTGAATTGATTTAATTTTTGAATTTAATTAATTTTTGAATTGATTTAATTTTTGAATTTAATTAATTTTTGAATTGATTTAATTTTTGAATTGATTTAATTTCTGAATTTAATTTAATTTTGAATTGAATTTTAATTTTTGAATTTTAATTTTTGAATTGAATTTTGATTTTTGAATTGAATTTTAATTTTTGAATTGAATTTTAATTTTTGATTTGAATTTTAATTTTTGATTTGAATTTTAATTTTTGAATTGAATTAATTTTTGAATTGAATTTTAATTTTTGAATTGAATTTTAATTTTTGAATTGAATTTTAATTTTTGAATTGATTTTTATTTTTGAATTGATTTTTATTTTTGATTTGAATTAATTTTTTATTTGAATTTTAATTTTTGAATTGAATTTTAATTTTTGAATTGAATTTTGATTTTTGAATTGAATTTTAATTTTTGAATTGAATTTTAATTTTTGAATTTGAATTTTTGAATTGAATTTTAATTTTTGAATTTAATTTATTTTTGAATTGAATTTAATTTTTGAATTGAATTTTAATTTTTGAATTGAATTTTAATTTTTGAATTGAATTTAATTTTTGATTTGAATTTGAATTTTACTTTGTTTGAAATGAAAATTATTTTCATGGAAAAAAAATCCCAAAATTGCAATTTGTTTTGAAGTTGTAATTATTAACATTTTTTTGTATTTAATATGGAAATAAGGATTTTTAAAAGAAAGATAACCAACAGAATTTATATTTTCTTTAAGTTTATTAAAACTAATAACTTTATCTCTATAAAAGAAAAATTAAAAGGATAATAAATTTTTTTATAAATTTTTTGATAATTTAATTTAAAATAATAACAGTAAATTTAAAGAGTGTAAAGACCAACAAAATAATTTATTTTTTTGAGCTTTCCAACATAATCCCAAATCAGGAAAATAACCAACAAGTGAATTAAAATTATTAACTTCTAAATTTTCATATTTTTTTTTATTAAATTTAAATTTTAAATTTGTTTTTTTTTTTTCAAATTTTACTTTTTGTTTGAAAAGGTTTAGATAACATAATATGTTGTGTTTCTGGTTTTTTTTGTTTATTTGTAAATTTATATGTTCTCCATTTTTCTAAATTTTCATTTATTTCTTCTAATTTTATTTTACTAATCATTCTCTTTAAAAAAAAAATGAAAAAAAAAATAAAAAAATATTTTTCATTTTTTCTTTTTTCTTTTTATCTTTCTTTTTTTTTTTTAAAAAATATATAATTTAAAACTTTAAAAACCGTCATGCAAAATAAAGTGAATAAAAATATAAAATCAAGAATAATAACTCTTGAATATTTTTCTTTAAATTCAACCAAAAAAACAAAAAAAAAAGAAAATCAAGAATTTTTTTCTAAATCTAAAAAAAATTTTTCTTTTCCAAATTCAAAGTAAGTTTATAATTTATTTTATTTTATTTTATTTTAATTTAATTTATTTTATTTTCTAGGATTGATTTAAATTTAGATTATCAATATATTTTAAATGAATATCAAAAATATGGAATTTCTCCAAATGATTTAGATGGTCTAAATAATGAAGATTTAATATTAATTTTAAATAAATTAAAAGAAAATCCAAATTTCAAAGAAAATTTAAAGCAAAATTTCAAAGGGAGTTTTAAAAGAAATTTTAAAGAGAATTTGAATGAAAATCAACAAAAGAATTTAAATCAAATTCAAAATGAAAATCAAAATGAAATTAATTTTGGAAATTTAATTAATTTTGGAAATGAAATTAATTTTGGAAATGAAATTAATTTTGGAAATGAAATTAATTTTGGAAATGAAATTAATTTTGGAAATGAAAATCAAAATGAAATTAATTTTGGAAAGGATTTTGGAAATGAAATTGATTTTGAAAATGATTTTGGAAATTTAATTAATTTTGGAAATGAAATTGATTTTGGAAAGGATTTTGAAATTGATTTTGGAAATGATTTTGGAAATGAAATCAAAATTGATAATGAAAAACAAAATCAAACAAAATCTATTCTAGAAGATTATATAGGAAAACTTGATTTCGACACAAAAATCAACGAAAAAGAAAGCTCAAAAAAAATACTCCACAAAATGATTCAAAGATTTTTTGGAATAGGACATGCAGAATTCACTGTTTTTGTTGTAACAAACAAATTACACAAACCAGGAAAAATCATACTATCAAAGAATTTATTCCAAGTATATTTCCAAGGACTATTTTCACTATCAAGAGATTACTCAAATTTACAAAATTTAACAATACAAGTCCATGAAAAAAACTCAGAATTTTTCCGAATTTACTTTGATTCAAAACATAGCTTTGTGGTTAAAACAAGAAACTCATCAGAATGCTATGTGATTTGCAAAACAGTATTAATGTTCCAGTATTATTCAGGTGATTTTGTAGAAACTCATTCAATAAGTGGACAAATTCTTGGAACTGGAGAAGAAATATCAAGTATTGCTTTGCGATGTTGGACTAATTCTCATGCAGTGTTTTCAATAAGCATTATAAAGCAAGATTTCCAAAAAGAATCAGCCATTTTGGAGCTCTGTCAAGATTCTTTGAAAATTCGATCCTTTGGTGTTGATTCGATCACCTTTTTATGGAAAAATACTTTTATTGCTTCCGATCCTGTTCAAGATCGGTTTCTTAAACTCCAGATTCACCAAGACAAAAAAGAAAACGAAAACGAAAACGAAAACCAAAACCAAAACCAAAACGAAGACAAAAAAATTATTCTTTTTGATTGCTTGTCCAAAATTTCGAGGGATTTGATCCACAAATGTGTGATTACCTTCAGTAATATTATTACAAGAATGAAATCAAAGCAAACAGAAACAAATTTTGGAAAAAATGAAACGAATAACGAAAACAAGAGAAACATGCTTGAAAACCAGATTAGATCCTATCCCATCCAAGAAATCACAGCGGCACCACAACATTTTGTTCTGGGAAGTAAATATGTTTGGGTCTCTTCAATGATCCAAAGAATTCAATATCAAGCAAATTATTTCGCAGAATTTGATGCGAGTAATTTCTCCTCCCAAGTGGTCCAAATAAGAAGCGCGTTTAGATTGAATCACTCAAATTCAGGATTACTTGTTGAAAAGGATTTTGTCATTAAAAATGATGATTCCATTCCTTCTTCGATCATGAGTATGTGGAAAAATAAGAAAGCAAAATTCAAACTTGTTTTGATTGGGGATTTTGAATATCAAACCAAATTGCAGTTTATAAACGAAAAAATGCAAGTGCTTATTAATAAAGAAGTTGTTTTTTCTTCGGAATTTTCAGAAAATCAACATATATATTTAAATTGGAACGATCTTTCCACATTTGCTATTCAAATCGAGCCACAGAAATGGATATTTTTGCGAGCGAATAACGCACAAACAAGAACCAAAATTCTCTCAGCATTTCTTGTTTTCCAAAAGAAAACACTTGAGTTGCCATTTGAGTATTTTCTAGAGCGGCAAAAGCAATTAGAAGAACGAGAAAACACAGAATCTTTTTTGGGGATCCTGAACCGAAAAGAAGTATTTTCGAATTTAATGATGCAAAAAAGAGAAATCACGAAGAAAAAAGTCATATCTTAATACTACCAGATGTGTTTCATTTTTGCGTACTTGATTCATTCGGAGAATACTCGGGAATTGCCAAGATTGTTTTGGAATCAGACCATTTGGAAGTTGTGATGACTGACCAACATATAAAAAGAAAATACAGCGCATATTCCACTTTAGTTGAAAACAATCAAGACTATCTTGTGAGTCATTTAAATATTGATGAAAAAAGTGGTATTGATATTGTTTTCCCAGATGTCGAATTGCGCAGAGAATTTGTGGGGAAATTTGAAGAGAGAGTCAAGCAAAAAATGGAAAAGGAAAAAGAGAACAAAAAATCATCAATTTTTCATGAAGAGCAATTTAGTGCAACAATCATTATTTTTAAACCAAAAAAGAGAAAAATACCTGCACAGGTTGTATTGAAATACGACCGTTTTCTTCTAGAAACTTTTGAGGAGGAATTTGCTCAAGAATATTCTATATTTACATCAGTGATTGAGTCTATTTCCTATCGCAAATCAACAAGATTTCTCTGCATCGATCAAAAAAAGTATTTTGTACTTCAGTTTGCAGATAATTTCATAGCCAATAAATTCTGTGCAAAATTCGCCGCTTTCCGCAAAAACGTCATCTCAGGAGTTCTTGGGTTTACTGTCAAATCAACTTATGATGTCTCTGTAAAGATGCAGAAGCATCCACAAGAGCTGCACACAAAATTGATTCACGGATCTGAATGGATTCGTTTTCACACAAATGAATTAAGTACCGATTTTAATTTTTCTCAAGAAATGATTTTCCTTTCAACAAAATCCAAAAGTGTCAAAATCAAGTTGGTTCCAATTTCGCAAAATATCCGAATTACGTTTGAATCTACTCATCTTTGCGATCGGTTTCTTATCTTTTCAAAACCTTATCTAAATCCAATTCAATCGCCTATTTGTGCCAGAATTGACTCCAAAAAATTGCCGTTGAAATTCAAGGTTTTTTTCTATTCCAAAGAGAACAGCAAAATAAATGGCACAATTAAGTTTCATGAGAATTTGATCATATTTACAGGAAAAGAGAAAAAAACAAAAAACATTTTGGAATGCAATTTGTTTATCGGTCGATCTCCCTTGAATATTTGCAAGATGGAGTTCAACGACTCCTCGGTTCCCTTTTATATTCAGTTCAAAACAAAAGAAAGTATGGAGGATTTCACTGACCAGTTCCATCAAAAAAGAGAACAAGAAAGAAAAAAATCGAAAACGGAATCGGAGCAAGTCGAGAAGAAAGAGGCAGAAAAAAACGACAAGCAAAAAAAAGAACAGGAAATGAGCCTAATGGAAGCACTCAATATTCGAAATGATCCACATTTCATAAATGAATATCCACAAGAACATGTGTTTATAGGCAAAATTTATCTTGGACAAGAAATATATGAAAACGCAAGAATCGAATTTGATCCAGTTTTTTTCTCGATCAATTATCTCCAGCATAATCTGGAATTCCCTACACAAGCCATGCAAATTTCAAAGCACGATAAACTGGACAATATTCTTCTATTCCAGGCAGAAAAAAAGCAATTTATCATTAAATTTGATAAAGACGAACAAGCACATGATCTAATCAAATCATTCCAGAATATTTTGGATCAAAAGAGATCAGGATTGCAAAGCGCACAAGAAACGGACGGATTCGAAATAGCACCGTTATCAACAACACTTGAGCTCGAGAACGCGAAAAATAAACAAATCATAGTTTGGAATGTAATGGTTGTAAATAAGCAAACATCATCTTTTATAAATGCCCAGTTGGTTCTTAAGCAAAATGTACTCAAACTCATAACAGAAGAAGAAGGTGTTCTCACCTCGCTTTCTGTGCAAAAAATACGCGCGCAGAACCATCCAGATGAGCCTCTTGTTCTGAGAATCCATTTTTCGGATAAAGCTTATATTGTTCTTTTTTCTTGTCTTGAAAATCACACTAATTTTTTGTCAACAATCAAAGACTTACGCAAAGTAAAAAACCAAGATCCGACACAGTTCCCTGCAACAATTCTCGATGAAAACCTTGCTGCTAAATACCAAGGCCAGGTTTATTGCTTCAATGACTCATTGATAATCGAAACCATAAATAAAACCATAATTGAAAAACTTACTGGTGATATTAGTGTCCAAAAAAATCAACGCAATTCTTGCGTTGTAAAACTGCAGATCCAAGACCGCGCATATATCATTGTTTTTGATGAGCAGTTTCATATGTTCCTGTTTTTGGACCAATTCAAAATTGCAAGGAGTTTGGCTGATTTGCAAGTATACCAAGAAAATCAACTTGATGACAAAAAAATCAACAAAGAAAATTTATCCAAATCAAATATATTCCTTGCTTCAATTGTTGATAATAAACTTCATGAGATTGAAAACGTTACTATTGAAATTTCCAAAAAAATGGTTGGAATTCACACTTTCGAAAAAAATTATAGTCATTTAATCAATAATTTACAAATTCAAGAAAATCAAAATGATCCACATATTATTAAAATATTTTCTTCAGATTTCATTTTTAATTTAAAATTTCGAACACTTGAAGAACGGAATCTTTTTCATCAATTATTTTTATATTTGAAGTTTTGATTTTAGAAAAATAATAAAATATAATAAAAATAATAATAAAATAAAATAAAATAAAATAAAAATAAAAATAATAAGAATAAAAAGTGGAATGTTCTTTTGTTAAACGAAAAAGCAAAAAAAAAAGCAAAAAAAAAAAGCAAAAAAAAAATAAAAAACGGAAATTGAAATTCTCTTTTGAAATTCTTTTGAATTTTAAAATTTGAAATTTAAAATTTGATTGCATTTTCCATATCAAAATATTTTTTTGGAATATGATGTAAATCAGTTATATTTTTCGAAGATGGTTTATTCTTAAAAGCAGTAAAAACTAAACCTTTAGGTCTTGAATCACTAATTTCAGTTTTAAAATCTGCATTCTCATGGTCTTGAAAAAGCATACACATATGTCTTACCAAAGGATTAACATTTTCTCCTTTTGGTTGTGGAAAAAAATTAGTTCTTTTAAGTTCTTGGATTTGTTCTTTAACTTTTTTGGTTTGTTTATCCAAATCTTCAGATTCTTTTTTAAGATCTTCAAGTTTTCTATTAAATTCTTCTTTTGTTAATTTTTCTAATTTTAGCAATTGCTGTTTTTCTTCGTCAGATCGATTTGGATTTTCTATTTTATCTTGTTCAATATTATTTTTCAATCCAGATCTTATATGTTCTTGGTCTGTAAGTTCTTTTAATTTTTTTTCAAGAATGTTGTTTTTTTCTTTCAATTTGCTTGCTTTGATTTGATCAATAGTTTTTTCCAATTTTTTTTTTCTGTTTGCTTTGAGACTATTTGCTTTTTTTTCAATGTTTTTAATTTCTTCCTCCCATAAGTATTTTGTATGCAAGATTGCTATTTCTGGAGTAAAAAGAACTTCAAGACCCTAAAATATGACAAAAAAAAAAGGATTTCCAGACAACATTTCAATTTTTTAAATTTTAAAATGAATTTTAATTTTAATTTTATTTTAATTTGAATTTTGATTTTAATTTTAATTTTAAAATGAATTTTAATTTTAATTTTAATTTTAATTTTAAAATGAATTTTAGTTTTAATTTTAATTTTAATTTTAATTTTAATTTTAATTTTAATTTTAATTTTAATTTCAATTTTAATTTTAATTTCAATTTTAATTTCAAAATGAATTTTAATTTCAATATTAGTTTTAATTTCAATTTTGATTTTAATTTTAATTATAATTATAATTTTAATTTTAATTTTAATTTTGATTTGAATTTTAATTTTAATTTTAATTTTAATTTTAATTTTAATTTTAATTTTAATTTTAATTTTAATTTTAATTTTAATTTTAATTTTAATTTTAATTTTAATTTTAATTTTAATTTTAATTTTAATTTTGATTTTGATTTTAATTTTAAAATGAATTTTAATTTTAATTTTATTTTAATTTTGATTTTAATTTTAATTTTAATTTTAATTTCAAAATGAATTTTAATTTTTGATTTTAATTTTAATTTTAATTTTGATTTTAATTTTGATTTTGATTTTGATTTCAAAATGAATTTTAAAATGAATTTTAATTTGCACATTATTTTTTGGAATCGCATCTTTGAGTGAATATCCATCAGATAATTGAGATTGAAATATTTTTTGTTCTTCTTGCTCTTTTCCTAAATTTAATTTTATTTGTTTAGCAAAGTCTTCAAAACTAAAAAAAAAAAAGGAAAAAAAAGGAAAAAAAAAAAATTAATAAAATTAAAAAGGAAAAAAAGGAAAAAAAAACGCACTTTTTTTCTTTTGATATTTCTGTTACTTCTCCTTTATAATGGAATTGAGGTTTATTCATTTAAATGTTTTTTAAAAGAAAAATGAAAAAAAAAAATGAAAAAAAAAAATGAAAAAAATTCCACTTTCTTTTTCATTTTCTTTTTTCTTTTTAAATAAAAAATGGAAACACAATTAAATCCAACATATTTTGCTTGGGGGTTTTTAAAATAAAATTAAAATAAAAATAAAAATAAAATTAAAAATAAAATTATTGAAAAATTTTAAAAAAATTAAAACAGATATAATAAAGAAAAACAATTAGGATTTCGTTCAAATTTACAAAATCAAGAAACTCCATATAGTTTTTCTCTTCCTAATAATGAATATATAAGTCAAATTGCAGCAACAATTTATTCAACAATTATAATTTGTTCTAATGGAGATATTTTTTTGAGTGGGAAAATAGCATATGAACAGGCACATTATAATATAGAGAACAAGTTTGGGATCGATAAAATAAGCGCAGGATGCTCTCAAATATTAACAAAAACGGAGGATAATAAAGCATATGAATTTAGAAATGACTACAACATAATATCACAAACAAAGACTATAAATCCCGAACCGGTCCATGAATTCAAAGACAAGATTGTTATTGATATCGCTTGCGATGCGTCGAAGATGTTTATTGTTACTGATCCTGACGGGCAGCTTTGGCACTCAAACTCGGCCTATTATAATGATAATTCAGACACAAGTAAGTATTCCTCACCTAATTTTTGATGCAATAAAATTCTAACTTAGTCACTTATATCTGTCTTGGTTCTATTTTTTCTGTCTCATAAAAAGAAACAGGTCGATTCGATTTGATAGCAACTAATGTCCAAAGAATTTTCTCAGGAAACGATTCGCATCATTTCTTTGTTATAACAAGAGACAACAGGCTCTTGGTATCTGGAACAAATGTCTACGGGCAGCTTGGTATTGGTTCCATTGAGAACATCGAAAATTTGACTGAAATCAAAACCTTTAAGGAAGTTGATAAAATTATCGATATTCAAACCGGTTATTATCAGTCACTTTTATTGTACTCCCAAGATTCCTTCGGAAGACTCTATTCTTGCGGCTCACATCGCCACAACGGTCTGCAGAAAACTCAAGATCAACCAATATTTCAATTAATTCCAAAATTTATTGATATGAACATCGTTTCTATTGCTTGTGGAAGCGCTCATTCCTTGGCAATCAATGATTTAAACGAGGTTTTTGTTTGGGGAGAAAATACCAATTATGGCGAATTAGGATTTGGGAATTCGAATTCTGCTTTGATCCCTCAAAAATTGATTCTTCCCGACTTTGTTTCTGATCAACAACTTTTTCCCTTTTGTGGTCCACTTAATTCTTTTGTTTTTTTCAAATCGGATGCTTCTTTGGAAAATGATTTCAGGATTTTGTTGGAAAGACAGGAGTTTTTCACTGAGAAAATTGATTTTCTTGATGGCTATTATCCGGTTCATTCAAATATTTTGACAGCTAGACTAAATAGTGAGAAAATCCCACTTTTCAAGCAAATAATGAACACAATTCAACTTCATCTCGGCAAGAAAGTTCTTCAATGGATATACTACGGCAAATTGTTTCCAGAAATTTTACCCATTTTGGCTCAACTTGGATTTGATATCGAAAAAATCAAAAAATATTCAACTTCTTTATTCAGAGAGGATCTTCATAAGCTTTATTTGGATGATGATTCAAAAGATTTCACCATAATTTCCCAAAACAAACCCATAAAAGCCCATAAGTTTGTTCTTGCTGCACGTAGCGACTTATTTCGTGGGATGTTTCTTAATGTTAATGATTCATCCAATAAAGTCAATGAATATTCAAATCGAAGATTCGAAACAATTAATATTTTTATTAAATACTTATATTTAGCAAAATTTGAAAAAAGTGATTTTAATAAGAAAATTCTTGATGAAATTCTTGAAGAAATGATTGATATTGAAGAATATTTTCAATTGAATTCATGCAAACATTTCCAAAATGAATTGAAGAAAATTCAAAAAATATTCAATAAAAAATAATTTTAAATAAATTTAAATTGAATTTAATCAAATTTTATGAATTAATTGAAAAAAAAAAAATTCTTTCATTTCTTCTTTTGATTTTCTATTAAATCTTTTTGTTTTTTTGTTAAAAAAAATTTTGGAATGAGAAAGAAAAGATTTGTGATTTTTTTTTTAGTAAACAAATTGAAGAAAATAATTTTTGTTTTTTTGATTGAATTATTTCTTTTTTCCTAAATTTTGATAAGAAGGTTTTCTAGTATTTGAATCATTTTGTTGATTTTGAGATGTATCATCAGGTTTAAGTTTATTTTTTGCATCAAGAAAAACATTTTCAATAAATTGGATGATATAAAGCATTTTCTGAGTATCATTTTTTTCAATTTGATTTGTAAATTTAGTGAGACTACTCAAACGAGAAACACCAAGAGTTGAACAAAAATCATTACAAAAATCTGGAAAATGTGATTGAATTCCAGTGAAAAAATCATTTGCGAGTGTATATGGATCTAAATCTAGTATTTGATTAGGATCGAATAAGAGTTCTACATTTAAATCGTTTTGGAAGCCAGCTCTTTTGTTTACATGGAATGATTCTTTTTCTATATGTTCAGCATTCTAAGAATTAAAATTATATTTAAAATTAATTTATAAAATTATATTTAAAATTATATTGAAAATTATATTTAAAATTAATTTATAAAATTATATTGAAAATTATATTTAATTTATAAAATTATATTGAAAATTATATTGAAAATTATATTTAATTTATAAAATTATATTGAAAATTATATTTAAAATTAATTTATAAAATTACAGAAAGTTTAGTAAAAAACATTTCTCGATTTTTAAGATTTGCTGAAATATCATCATTAAAAGGTTGCATATACTCCCGATTCGTACCAAAAGTTTTACCACTAGCAACATTCTGCAAAATTGAAGATAAAAGAAGAAGACCTCTACTTGCAGAATCAGAAGGTTCTTCATCAAGAATTCCAAAAGATTGAGGAAGAAGAATAGCAGGACAAAAAAACCTCAAGAAAATAAACCCACCTATAGGGGTTAAAAAGTCTTTTGAATCAGAAAAACGTTGACAAATTTCTGTCTTGATATGCTCGCACAGGATGTAAAACCCTTTAGGAGCCTCGTGTGCGGAATCAAAGATAGCCTTTGATATTTCATAATAATATTTCCTTATATTTTCTGTATTCTGTTTTAGCGCCATTGGATCCCTTTCGACATAGGAATCAATTTCAAAATTTAGTCCGCTCTTGCAAATGGACTTGATTGTTGGCGAAAGTGTTTTTATTAAATAGTCCTTTCCATACAAAACTGCGTATTTGGAAATCAACTTTGTTGACACATCATTTGCTCGAAATAAATATTCTGGTCCTTTTGTCATGAGGATCTGTTGCGATATAACCATCCGTATGAAATCTATTGTCACCCCGAATTGTTCAATGAAATCAAAAAGTGTTTGCGATAAAGTATCAATTAAATCCCGGCAATTATTCGGATCAAGAAGTGCTACAAAATATTCAAGGTGATTCAAATTGAAATATTTCCCCATGATTTCTTCCGATCTTCTTACTTTCTCTCCAAAATTATAATAATCCATGTTTTCTGTTTGGATTTCTGTTTCTGTTTTTGTGTGGATTAGTTCGTTTCTTTCGTAAATTAACTTTGCTACTAGTTCTTTTAATCCAAGAGAGGATTTTTCATCAAGAACAGATCGAAGTGTTAATCCAAATGCTTCTTTCTTTGATTCTGCGATAATTGTTTTAATTTTCTAAAATCAAAATTAAAATTAAAATTAAAATTCATTTTGAATTTAAAATTAAAATTAAAATTCATTTTGAATTTAAAATTAAAATTCATTTTAAAATTCGTTTTGAAAATTAAAATATTTTTGTAAATATTTTTTACATTAATTTGAGAAGAAAACGCAATACGATAAAATAGTTCAATCATCACATTTGAAACAAAATCATAATCAATCGAACCAATTACAATATTTTCTAGTTTTGTCATTAATAATACTTTTAAAGAACTTAATAGTTCCTCTTTTTTTTTTTTTTTCAAAAAATAATCAAATAAATATAAATATAAATTTTCTCTTTTAAAATTATAGTAAAATTATTCACCATTTTGTGATTCAAAACAAGAGTTATGAATTAATAACTGTGAGACCAAACTTGATAAACAACTTGAAAAATGATAATTCATCAACAATTGATTAAATAAGGAATCCAAAACAAATTTAATATTTGTTTCCTTTTCTCGATACAAAGCTTCATTATATTCAAGGAAATAATTTTCAATTTTTTCTTTAATTTGGAAAACAATATCAATTTCAATTTGATTTGATAGTCTAGAAATCTCAGAAATTAAATGTATTTTTGATGCATTTGGAGGTTCTGATTGAAAATAATGATTCCAAATTTGAACAACAGATTGAAAAACAAGTTTTTGAGAAAGATTAAGATCCTATTAATAAAAAATTTTCAATTAACAAATTTAAATTTAAAATTTAAAACTTAAATTTAAAACTACATTTTCTGTAACAATTTCATTGATTTTTGGAAATGAATTAAGTGTTTCTAATGCTAAAATTTTAGCAATTTCTTTTATTCTTGGAAGTAAAGCTAATAACTTATGCTTGATTTTTGTAATTTCAAAAACTGTTTTAATGCTTTCATTTGTAAATTGGGCTAAGTTTTGAAAATTATCTTTATTAAAGAAAATCATATCGTCTTCAAAATTAGAATCAACAAATTCAATATCAAGTATTTTATCATCATCATCATTATCATCATTAGAATAATCTAAATTTTGATTGTTTTTATCTTGGCTAGAATGATTGTGATAATTGAGAAATAAATTAGTGATAACTTTTAAAATTTGTGTTTCATTTCCCTATTAAATATAAAATATAAAATATAAAATATAAAATATATGTAAATTATTTGAATAAAAAATGTTTTCACTCACGTTATTAATTTCTTCTGCAGTTATTTCTTCAATTTTTAATTTTAGTTTTTCTTTAAGAAATTTTAGTATTATTTCTGCAATTTCAAGTGTTGTTTTTTGATCAGAAATTTGTTCAGTTTCATCAAAATTAGTTGTTAATTTAACAATTTCAAGCAATTTTTGGGAATCCTAAATATATATAAAAACAAATTTATTTATTAATTTATTTATTAAATTATTTATTAAATTATTTATTAAATTTATTTTATTAATTTATTTATTAAATTATTTATTTATTTATTAAATTTATTTATTAAATTATTTATTAAATTATTTATTAAATTATTTATTAATTTATTTATTAAATTTATTTATTAAATTATTTATTAAATTATTTATTAAATTATTTATTAAATTATTTATTAAATTATTTATTAAATTATTTATTAAATTATTTATTAAATTTATTTATTAAATTATTTATTAAATTTATTTATTAATTTATATTTATTAATTTATTTATTTTTATTTATTTATTTATTAATTTATTTATTAATTTATTTATTTTATTTATTTATTTATTTATTAATTTATTTATTAATTTATTTATTAAATTATTTATTATTTTATTTATTTATTTATTATTAATTTATTTATTTTATTAATTTTATTTATTATTAATTTTTATTTATTATTTATTAATTTATTTATTAAATTATTTATTATTTTTTTATTAATTTATTTATTTAATTTATTTATTAAATTGTTTATTAAATTTATTTATTAAATTATTTATTAAATTTATTTATTAATTTTTATTTATTAATTTATTTATTAATTTATTTATTTATTAATTTATTTGTTAATTTATTTATTAAAATTTTATTTTTATTAATTTATTTATTAATTATTTATTAAATTTATTTATTAATTTATTTAATTTATTTATTAATTTATTTATTAATTTATTTATTAATTTATTTATTAAATTATTTATTTATTAATTAATTTATTTATTATTTTTATTAATTTATTTATTAATTTATTTATTAATTTATTTATTAAATTATTTATTAAATTATTATTTATTTATTTATTAATTTATTTATTTATTTATTTTATTTATTAAATTATTTATTAAATTATTTATTAATTTATTTATTAAATTTATTTATTATTAAATTTATTTATTAATTTATTAATTTATTTATTAATTTATTTATTTTTATTAAAATTATTTATTATTTTATTTATTAAAATTATTTATTAATTTATTTATTAAATTATTTATTAAAATTTTATTTATTATTAATTTTATTTATTTTATTAAATTTATTTATTAATTTTTATTTATTTATTTATTTATTTATTTAATTTATTTATTAATTTATTATTTATTTATTTGTTTTTATTTATTTATTAATTTATTTATTTAATTTATTTATTAATTTTAATTTATTTATTAAATTATTTTATTTTATTAATTTATTTATTAAATTATTTATTTATTAATTTATTATTAATTTATTTATTAAATTATTTATTATTTTATTTATTAATTTATTTATTAATTTATTTATTAAATTATTTATTAATTTATTTATTAATTTATTTATTAAATTATTTATTAAATTATTTATTAATTTATTTATTAATTTATTTATTAATTTATTTATTAATTTATTTATTAATTTATTTATTAATTTATTTATTATTTTATTTATTAATTTATTTATTAAATTATTTATTATTTTATTTATTAATTTATTTATTAATTTATTTATTAATTTATTTATTAATTTATTTATTAATTTATTAAATTTCGTTATAAATTTATTTTTAAATAAATTACTTGAAAATCTGTACTGAAATTACTAATTTGTGTTAAACTAAGTTTCGAATTTATCCATTTTAAAAGAATTTCTTGTAATGATAATTTTGTAAAATCAGTTTGGTTATCTTCTTTTGAAAGTTTCTCAATTTCTGAATATTTTAAAAGTTCTTCAACAGTTAAATCTGACATTATAAAAGTAAATGAAAATAAAATAATGTAAGAAAAGAAAAAATGAAAAAAATGAAAAAATGAAAAAATGAAAATTTGAATTTGAAAAAAGAAAAAAAAAATTTTAAAAAGAAAGATTAAAAAAGGAGAGAGAAAAAAAACACAAAAAGAAAAATACTAAAAAAATCCAAATTGATTTACTTCAAATTAATGATTGAATAGTTATAATATTTTTGAAAAAGAAAGAAAAAGAAAAAGAAAAAGAAATTTCGAAAAAAAAAAGCAAAAAAAAAAAAAGAAAATAAAAAAAAGAGGATCAACTCCAAGTAAGAAAAAAGTGAAGAAAATAACGAAAAGGTATGTTATTTCTTCACCAGGGTTAAAACAGGTGCCAAAATAACGATAAGAACGATAGCAAGAATAATTATGCAAATCAAAAGATAACAACTTTTTTTTCTTGCTTTTGATTGATAATTTGAAGCTTTCTCAAGTTCAAGCACAGCTTCTCCTGTATTGAATTCTGTAGTATCGATATTTTGGTCTATTGTTTCGATTTTCTTTCCTTGTTCATGAACCATTGTGGCCATATCTCGGAACATTTCATTAATTTCAATAATTGATGATTCAATTTCTTGAATTTGTTCATCACGTTCTTGAATAATATCTTTGTGATGATCAATCTCTTCATTCATGAAAGCTTGTTGTCGTCTCCGTTCAATTTCTGCATCATTTTCAAGAAGTTTTTGGTTGTCTTGAGTTCTGACAGCAAAAAATATTTTTTTGAATTTTTTGAATTAATTTTTTTTTTGGATTAAATTTCAAATTTTATAAAGAATAACAAACTCAATATCATGGCGTGGTGCGCTTTCTTGTGGTGCTGTTTCTCTTTGTCTTCTAATTGATTCATTTTCAACATTTTGATAAGTTTCAAAAATTGATTTAAAATCTTTGAAAACTTTTTCATATTTTAATTGATCCTATTTTTTTCAATTTTCAATTTTCAATTATTTAAATTAACATTTATATTTATATTAATATTTATATTTATATTTATTTAATATTTATATTTATATTTATATTTAATATTTATATTTAATATTTAATATTTATATCTTAATATTTATATCTAATATTTATATTTAATATTTATATTTAATATTTATATCTAATATTTATATTTATATATTTATATTTTTATATTAATATTTTTATATTTATATTTATTATTTTATATTTATATTTATATTTATTTATTTAATATTTATATTTAATATTTATATTTAATATTTATATCTAATATTTATATTTATATTTAATATTTATATTTTTATTTTTATATTTTATATTTAATATTTATATTTAATATTTATATTTAATATTTATTTTATATTTTAATATTTATTTTTTTTATATTTTTATTTAATATTTATATTTAATATTTATATTTTAATATTTATTTTATATTTATATTTAATATTTGTTTTTTTTATATTTTTATTTAATATTTATATTTAATATTTATATTTTAATATTATTTTATTTTATATTTATATTTAATATTTGTGTTTAATATTTAATATTTTGTTTTATATTTATGTTTATATTTTATTTTATATTTTTATTTTATATTTATATTTATATTTTATATTTTTATATTTTATATTTTTATTTTATATTTTATATTTTATATTTATATTTTTATTTTATATTTATATTTTTATAATATTTTATATTTATTTTTATTTTTATTTTATTTTTATTTTTTATTTTATATTTATGTTTTAATATTTATTTTTTTTTATTTTATTTTTATATTTATATATTTTATATATTTATATTTAAATATTTTTTTATATTTAATATTTTATATTTTATATTTTATTTTATATTTTTTTTTTATTTTATATTTAATATTTATATTTTATATTTATTTTTTTTTTTATTTTATATTTATATATTTATATTTATGTGTTTATATTTTTATATTTATATTTTTATATTTTGTATTTATATATTTATTTTTGTATTAATTTTTATATATTTTATTTTTTATTTTATGTTTATATTTAATGTTTATATTTATTTTTATATTTATTTTTTTTATTTAATGTTTATTAATATTTATATTTTAATATTTTATATTTAATATTTATGTTTAATATTTTAATGTTTATGTATTTTTATTTATTTTATATTTTGTTATTTATATATTTAATATTTATATTTTAATATTTATATTTATATTTAATGTTTATATTTATATTTATATTTATATTTAATTTATATTTAATATTTATATTTATGTTTATATCTGTATTTATATGTTTTTATATTTTTATATTTTATATTTAATATTTATATTTTTATTTATTTTTTGTTATTTTATATTTTTAATATTTATTTTATATTTAATATTTATATTTAATATTTATATAATTTAATATTTATATTTGTTATTTATTTTATATTTATTTATTTATTTATATTTATATTTTTATTTTATTTTTATATTTTATATTTTATTTATTTTATATTTATATTTTAATATTTTATTTTATATTTATATTTTATATTTTATGTTTATTTATGTTTTATATCATATTTATTTTTATATTTTATTTAATATTTATGTTTTTATATTTTTATTTGATTTTTATATTTATATTTATATTTTTGTATTTAATATTTTATATTTTTATGTTTATTTTTATTTTTATTTATATTTAATATTTATAATTTTATTTATTTTTTATATTTTTTATTTAATATTTATATTTTTTTATATTTATATATTTGTTTTTTAATATTTATATTATTTTTTTATTTAATATTTTTATATTTATTATTTATATTTTATTTTTATTTAATATTTATATTTTTATATTTTGTATTTTAATATTTATATCTAATATTTATATTTAATATTATTTATATTTAATATTTATATTTAATATTTATATCTAATATTTATATCTAATGTTTATATCTAATATTTATATCTTTGTTTTTATATTTAATATTTATATTTGTGTTTGTTTTAATTTTATATTTTTGTAATTTATTTTATATTTTTATTTTATATTTTTTTATTTTTATATTTAATATTTTTTATTTTATATATTTATATTTAATATTTTATATTTTATATTTATATTTATATTTATATTTAATATTTATATTTAATATTTTATATTTATATTTTTTTTTATATTTAATATTTATATTAAATATTTAATATTTATATTTTTATTTTTATATTTATATTTATATTTATATTTATATTTATATTTATATTTTTATATTTATATTAATATTTATATCTAATATTTAATATTTAATATTTTATATTTATATTTTATTTTTATATTTAATATTTAATATTTTATATTTATATTTAATATTTAATATTTATATTTTATATTTAATATTTATATCTAATATTTATATTTATATTAATATTTATATCTAATATTTATATTTAATATTTATATTTATATTTATATTTATATTTAATATTTATATTTAATATTTAATATTTATATTAATTATTAAATCAAATTCCCTAAATAAATTAATGAATAAATTCTAAATTTAGAATTCCAAAAAAAATACTTCAGGTCTTTTAATTCTATCAAGTTCTTGAATATTTAATTTAGTCATTTTAATTAAATCTAAATTTCTTTTTGAAACTTTAGCAATTTTTTCACGATGTTGTTCAGTATCTCCTTTTTTTCCAAGTTTTGAAACAAAATTCTTTGTTGTTCTTAAATTTGCACCAATGTTTGTAATATTATCTAATGTTTTTCTATATAACCTATCAAAATTACTTTCAGATTCATATTGATTTTGTCTTTGGTTTTGTTTTTGGTTAATTGCGTCTTCAAAACTCATTTTTAATAAAGAAATTTGTTTTTTAAAGAAAAAGAAAAGAAAAAAATTTTTTTAAAAAAAAAATGAAAAAAAAAATGAATTTAAATTTTTTTTTTAAAATGGTTAATTAAAAAAATAAAAAAGGAAAATTAAATTAAAAAATTAAATTTGGAATTAAAAAGAAAACGTTTTTGGAAAATTTTTCATTTAATTTTTTTTTTCCTCTTTTCCTTATTTTATTTTTTGGACTTTTTGATTTTAATTTTTAATTTTGATTTTGATTTTAATTTTAATTTTAGATTTTAATTTTAATTTTGATTTTGATTTTAATTTTAATTTTAATTTTAATTTTTAGATTTTAATTTTAAATTTAATTTTAATTTTAATTTTAATTTTAATTTTAATTTTAATTTTAATTTTAATTTTGATTTTAATTTTGATTTTAATTTTGATTTTAATTTTTAATTTTGATTTTGATTTTTAATTTTAATTTTGATTTTAATTTTGATTTTAATTTTTAATTTTGATTTTAATTTTGATTTTGATTTTGATTTTGATTTTGATTTTAATTTTTAATTTTGATTTTAATTTTGATTTTAATTTTGATTTTGATTTTGATTTTTGATTTTAATTTTAATTTTAATTTTGATTTTGATTTTAATTTTAATTTTAATTTTAATTTTAATTTTAATTTTAATTTTGATTTTGATTTTAATTTTAATTTTAATTTTGATTTTGATTTTAATTTTGATTTTGATTTTAATTTTAATTTTAATTTTTGATTTTAATTTTGATTTTAATTTTGATTTTGATTTTGATTTCTATCTAATTTCAAAATTTGGAAATGAGATCAAAAGATCCAAAAAAAAAATTTTTTTTTCCCACTTTTTTAAAAACAAAAAATTTTTTAAAAAAAAAAGTAATTTATTTTTTTTTAAAAAATGAAAAATTTAGTTAAAGTATTTTTATTAGGAATTTTAATTATAAAATTAGTAAAAAGTTCATTACTTGCTTCAAGTCAAATTGAACAATGTATAAATGATGGAAATGAAACAATGCAATGTGAAGAAAAATTAGTAGTAACATTAACACTTGAAAGTGGTCAAGATTCAACTGAATCATTAAAAACAGTGATTGATACAGTTCAAGATGGAAATGAAACAAAAAGATTGCAATATCCAATTCAAATATCATTCTCAAAATCAGAATCATTAACATTATATCCAGTTGTATATGTTCGAGATATTTTAAAACCATCTGAAGAGATTGTGTATTTAATTTTGATTTTGATTTTGATTTTGATTTTGAAATTGATTTTGATTTTGATTTTAATTTTGAAATTGATTTTGATTTTAATTTTGATTTTGATTTTGATTTTGATTTTAATTTTGATTTTGATTTTGATTTTAATTTTGATTTTGATTTTGATTTTGATTTTGATTTTGATTTTGATTTTAATTTTGATTTTGATTTTGATTTTAAATTTGATTTTAATTTTGATTTTGATTTTGATTTTGATTTTGATTTTGAAATTGATTTTGATTTTAATTTTGATTTTGATTTTGATTTTAATTTTGATTTTGATTTTGATTTTGATTTTGATTTTGATTTTAATTTTGATTTTGATTTTGATTTTGATTTTGATTTTAATTTTGATTTTGATTTTGATTTTAATTTTGATTTTGATTTTGATTTTGATTTTGATTTTGATTTTGATTTTAGATTTTGATTTTGATTTTGATTTTAATTTTGATTTTGATTTTGAAATTGATTTTGATTTTGATTTTGATTTTTGATTTAAATTTTGATTTTGATTTTGATTTTAGTTATAAAGGATTAATTACAGATCAATGCAAAGATGGAACATCTTCTGATCCAACTTGTAAATTATAGATTTATTTTAAAAATAATTAAAGAAATTGATCAAATTGATCAATTTAATTTTTCCTCAATTTTTACTGATTTTAATCAATTCTCAATGAAAATTGTTACAAGGCGGATTTGTTAAAGAAAATGGAAATATTGTTCCTTATAGTCAAGGATATTGCTGCACTTGTTCACTAGCACAAATACTACACATTTCTGATAAAGCGACAAGAGCAAAACTATCATGTTCACTTTTTGGAGATGGATCCTCAGCGCATTGCTTGCGTTTCTCATGGGATCTTGTTTATTCTATTTATTCGATTGGAACGCCTGAAACACTTTTCAATATTTCCTTGAATATTACTGAATATAACACAACAACCCAAAAATTTTCAAATCAAACTTTAATTTTATCACCTGAAAATCCTGATGCTTCTACTAATGATGGTGATGTTGTTGCAAGGCTTTTGGGCGATTTTAGTCTCTATAAACAAGCCCCAGATTTTTCTGCAAAATATCTTTGTGTTCCAAGACTTCCTGTTGATAATCCTATTGTTCAAGGTGGTTGGAAAAATTGGATGTTGATTGATAAAGTTCATTTTGATTTAAGTGGTGATTTATGTGGAAAAATTGGTGTTTCTTATGAGGCTTTTACTAATGAAGCAAATGCTTGTCAAAAAACTCCGTAAGTAAAACAAAGTAAAAGAAAATTATTTATTTATTCATTCATTCCACTTTTATGATTTTGATTTAGATTTTAATTTTAATTTTATTTTAATTTTAATTTTGATTTTGATTTTGAATTTTAATTTTGATTTTAATTTTGATTTTAATTTTAAATATTGATTTTAAATTTGATTTTGATTTTAAATTTGATTTTAATTTTAATTTTAATTTTAATTTTGATTTTGAATTTAATTTTAATTTTGATTTTGATTTTGAATTTTAATTTTGATTTTAATTTTAATTTTGATTTTGATTTTGATTTTATTTTTGATTTATATTTTGATTTTGAATTTGATTTGAATTTGAAGGGGAAGTTGTTTGACTAATCAATTAGATGATTTTTATCAAGCAGATGAAGCAAAAAGACAACTTGGACAAACTGGAGATTATTTCATAGAAAATTTTGGAAAATTTCAATCTTACTATCTTGATGATGAACACAATCGGTATTTGCTCTACGATTACACCCAAATGCAATCCAGCGTTGTGACACTAACAATACCAGCAGACAAACTCCAGTTCATTATCAACCGGGCTACTGGGGAATTAACGGAAGTATGGATCGATAATTTCGAGGCAGGATCCAAAAACGGAAAAATGCATGTTTCTGTTATGAACACAGGAAACGTTGTTGCGGATTTTACAGTTACAGTCACAAATTGCACTCAACAAATAAAACCCATTCAAGCCCAAAAGGTTTCTTTGTATCCCAACGTTGAAGTATCACTTACCCTTGATGTCTATGCTCAAAACGAACTCGACACTTCAAATCAATGCACAGTTTCTTTATATGATTCCTTGGCTACTCTTCTTGATCAACTCATTGTTTACTTCAATTCAACTTCTACTATTCATGACTATGGACCTGGACAAAATGATACAGGAAACTCTACTGTCGCCTCAGATTCTGGTGGCTGTGAAAGTTGTTCGGGTATTTTCAGTGTTTTGTGCAAAATCTCTCGTGGTTGTTTTGGTGGATCTTTTTCACTTTCAGATTTTCTTTCTTTGATTGTTTTTGCTATTTTTTGCTATCTTTTTTTCCGTTTAATTCTTTGTTCTTGTCGTTGCTGTTGCAGAAAAAGAAATGCAAACAATTCTTCTCGATCTTCTCGGAAATCAACTGTCAAAATTCCCAAAATTGAATTTTCCCAAAAAAGCAAGAACGATCAAACTCTTAAAAAACTTAAGAAAAAACTCAAATCAAAGTTCAAACAACTTGAGAAAGCTCCTCTTAGACAATCCACAAAATGGAGTCGTGATCCTGTTTCGGAAACTCTTCATCCTTCAGTTTCAATTTTGGATCAAAATGCCTTTCCAAATATTCAAAGCACTCCTTGTTTTTTCAGAGTTGCTTCTTCAAATCCTCAAATTTGCGAATTATTTGGTCCTCAATTTTGTGTTTTTGGATTAATTTCTGAAAATGAAAATGAAAATGAAAATGAAAATTTATTTGATTTTCATGTTCCAAAAAATATTCGTTTTAGATATATTGAATATGTTTCTAAAGTTAAAAAATATCGAAAACTTAAACATCCTCGTCCACTTGAACCTTTTCTTTGTTTTGCAGAGAATTTGTCTCAATCTGATTTGGAAGAAAGCATTTCAGTAATCCAAATTTTTCCCTGTTTAAACAAGAGACCAATAGCAAAATGAAATTGTGTTTTTTTTTTCTTTCAAAACTTTCAAAAGAAATTTATTTCATAAAAAAATTAAAGAAAAGAAAAAAAAAATTGAACATTTAATTATTTAATTAATTATTTAATTTTTCTGAATCAATTTCTGGAAGAAAAACAACAAAATCTCCAAAATTAAATGGATGGATTCCAGTTATAATATGATTTAAAGATTGAGAAGCATCTTTAACAAAATTTTTCTCTTCTTCAGAAACCAAAGGACGTTGCAATTTTTGTTTAATTGGATCTCCATTTGGTTGTGGAATATTGAAAATTTTTAATGCTTCAAGATTTGGTTTAACATTACGAAGTCGACTCTCGTATTCTGTAGCTTTTCTCAGAATATCTGAAGAGTCAAGGAGAGTTGGTGTGAATGATATGTCTATGATATTTTTGGTAGTTTTTTGAAGAATGCCATTGATAAATTCTTCTTCAGCTAATCTTTTATCTGTATATGATTGTGAGAGATTGCTGAATTTTTAATTTTTAATTTTTAATTTTTAATTTTTAATTTTTAATTTTGAATTTTTAATTTATTTAAAATTTTTCATTTAAAATTATTTGTCTTTGTTTTTATACTTTTCTTGTGGTTTTTGTGGTTTTGGTTGGTTAATTGTTGTTGGGGAGAATGATACAGAATTTGATTGAAAATCATTTTCTGTTGGTTTTCTTTCTCGAATTTTTGTATTTTCTAAGATTAAAAAAAAAAAATTTTTTTATATTTTAAATATAAAAAATCTCAATTTTGGTTTTTGAAACAAAGTTTAATTTACCTTGTTTCTTACTCCCTGTACAACCCATTATATTTTTATATGATTATTGTTTGTATTAAAAGAAAAAAAATGAAAAAAAAAATGAAAAAAATTTTAATAAAAAAAACAAAAACAAAAACAATTTCTTTTTTTTTTTAAATTTGAATTGAAAAGGTAATTAATCTTTTCTTGTCAAATTTATGATTAAAATTGAATATTTGTATGTTTTGTTTGTGTTTTTATTATAATAAAAAAATTAATCAGATATTTATTCATTGTTTTTCTTCAAAAAGAAAATTTAATTAATTATTAATAATTAATAATAATAAATTTTCACTCAGAAGAGGTGTCAATGTTTTATCATCATTTTAATTTAAAAAAAATAAAAAAAATGAAAATGAAAAATAAAAAAATGAAAAAAAAAAAAATTTTTTTAAAATTAAAAATAATAAAAAAAATAAAAAAAGATCTTGTAAAAGTCAATTTAATTTTAATTAAATTTATATTTATTTACTTTTACTTTTTTTTTTTGGATTTCTCTCCTTTTGTTCTTCTTTTTTTTTTTAATAAATTAATTAATAAATTAATAAATAAAAGAGAAAGAAAAAAAAAGCAAAAAAAAATAACTTAAATTATTTATTTATAATTTAAAAATAAATGGCAATTATGAAACAAAAGAAAATTTTTTTTTTTTCATTTTAATTTTTTTTTTTCATTTTTTCTTTTCAAAAAAAAACAATTTCTTTATTTAATTTCAAACCAAAATTTTCCAAAAAAAATCAAATCGAATTAAAATAATCAAATTAAATATAAAAAATGACATCAATCAATCAAGAAAAACAAGAAGAAAAAACAATTGAAGTTAAATTACTTAACAATCAAACAAGAACAATAACGGTATCCAAAACAACCACAACGGAAAACATATTAGAAAAAATATATGAAGAAAGAACAGAGGAAATGACAAATCTAGGATTATATGGATATTCAGCAGATTCAACAGCATTTAATTTAGAAGAAATGATGACAGGAGGAAAGTTATTTATAAAAGAAGATTTAATTTTTGAAAATTCCAATTACCAGTTTCAAGTTGTTCATGCTCCTCCTTCACAGATTGAAATTATGGTTGGAGAAAATGAGATTTCCGATACTAATAATGAGCAGATTGTTGATGCTACTGGTCAAATCATGACTATTCTTCAAAATTTATGCAAAAAGAAAAAGGTTTCTGTTAATGATTATGGTCTTTTTCTTGTTTTCCATGAAAAAGGCAATGTTTCTGTTACTGATAAAAAGGAGAGAACTTTTCTTCCTTTATCTCATTCTGCTATTTCAAAGTCACAGAATAATATTATTGATGAAATTTTGAGAGATACACATTTATTTGGGATTTGGCTTGATCCAAATCAAGAAAAGCAAATATTATTTTATATTCATCAAAATATTTGGGTATAAAATTAATTTAAAATTTAAAATTCATTTATAAAATTCATTTATAAAATTATAAAATTTAATTCATTTATAAAATTCATTTATAAAATTCATTTAAAATTCATTTATAAATTTATAAAATTTAGAGAACAGGATCAATGTTCCTTAAATTTCAACCAAAACCTGCTCATATTTCTATTATAATTCCAGCAAAATATTTTCCAAATTCTCCTGATTCAAAAAAAGAACCAACAAAATTAGAACTCCTAATTGATCTTACAAAACATATCGATCAAGTTCTTGAAGAATTATGCAGTTTTTACAACCTGGTCCAAACTACAAAACAAGGAGCAAATGATACAAAAATAAATTATGTTCTTTTATATGTCGAATATCGCAAAGAAGAAAACCAAAAAAACAACCAAGAACAATATATAGTCTCAGAATTAGTTCCACTTAAAAAAGGACTTTCTCTTGCAAGTCAAGGTGTTTTTTCTAATTCAACTCTGAAACTTATCGGTTTGATTCAAAATACTCAAGAACAAAAAAAGAATGTTCCACAAAACCAATCAGATTCCTCTCAAGAAAGTTATTTAAATATTTCCGAAAATATGAATTTTTGGGATGAAATGGCAAGTGGATTTAAGAATATTATTTGGGGTGATGAAAAAGGAAAAGGTAAACTTGACAAAATTCCCAAAAGAAAAAGAATTAATAAATAAAGATTAATAAATAAAGATTAATAAATATAAATTAATAAATAAAATTAATAAATATAAATTAATAAATATAAATTAATAAATATAAATTAATAAATATAAATTAATAAATATAAATTAATAAATATATAAATTAATATAAAAATAAATTAATAAATAAATAAATAAAATAAATAAATTAAATATAATAAATAAATTAATAAATAATAAATAATAAATATAGATTAATAATGTAAATTAAAATATAGATTAAAAATATAAATTAATAAATATAAAATAAAATATAATTAATAAATATAAATTAATAAATAAATATAAATTTAATAAATATAAATTAATAAATATAAATTAATAAATATAAAATTAATAAATAAAGATTAAAAATATAAAAAATTAATAAATATATAAATTAATAAATATAGATTAATAAATAAATATATTAATAAATTAATATATAAAAAATTAATAAAATAAATAATAAATATAAATTAATAAATATAAATTAATAAATATAAATTAATAAATATAAATTAATAAATATAAATATAAAATAATATAATAATAAATATAAATTAATAAATATAAAATTAATAAATATAAAAATAAATTAATAAATATAAATTAAAAATATAAATTAATAAATATATAAATATAAATTAATAAATAATAAAAATATAGATTAATAAATATAAATAATTAATAAATTAATAAATAAAATAATAAATATAAATTAATAAAATTAATAAATATAAATTAATAAATATAAATTAATAAATAAATAATAAATATAATTAATTAATAAAAATATAAATTAGATTAATAAATATAAATTATTAAATAAAAATAAAGATTAAATAAAATTAAAAATATAATTAAAAATATAAATATAAATAAAAATAAAATTAATTAAAATAATAATAAAAAAATAAATTAATAAATATAGATTAAAATATATAAAATTAATAAATATAAAATTAATAAAATATAGATTAATAAATATAGATTAATAAATAAAGAGAATTAATAAAAATATAAATTAATAAATATAAATTAATAAATATAGATTAATAAATGTTAAAAGATAAAATATAAATTAATAAATATAAATTAATTAAAATAAAATAAATATAAATTAATAAATAAAAATTATAGATAAAAATATAAATTAATAAATATAAATTAATAAATATATAATTAATAAATATAAATTAATAAATATAAATTAATAAATATAAATTAATAAATTAAATTAATAAATATAAATTAATAAATATAAATTAATAAATATAAATTAATAAATATAAATTAATAAATATAAATTAAATATAGATGATTCAGACAATGAAGAACCCTTAATAGGACTCATTTCCGATAAAATCAAAGCAGCATCCCTCAACAAATCCATCGAAATACTAACATCACCAGAATACTTCTCGACTCAATCGGTGGAAATGTTTGTGGATCTTCTACCAACAATAACGGATCCAGTGACGTTTATTAACAAATTAATTGAACGATATCAAGTGCCTGAATTTGATCCGATCACACTGGAAACAATAACGGAAGAAGCGAAAAACATAATCCAAATCTACGTAGTCAAAGTGATTGAGGAGATTGTCGAGAAGAACAGATTCCGATTGCCAAAAACAGTGAAGTCGATCATTCTTGATTTTTGCAAGGACGGAATAGACAAGAATCCAAACCAACAAATCTCGTTCGAAGCCAAGCAAATCGAGAACTTCTTACTGCACAAAAGCGATACACTGGATTCGCGACTGAAGAACTTTGACGCAATGACGATGAACGAAAACATAACGGACGAAAAAACAGATAAAAAAAACACAAACCGGAAAAAATCGGGACAGGGACAAAAAAGTCCGAGTCAAACACCACAAGGGAGATTGCGCAGTAAGTCTCTGCCGAAGATGGCTGGGAATGTAAGAACACGCGCGCCAGCACCCAAATTACCTTCTCAAACAGATGTGCGCAAACTAACTTTTATGGACATTCATGTTGTGGAACTTGCGAGACAACTAACGCTCCAGTCACAGAAGTTATTCAGCAAAGTAAAGATACGCGAGCTCATGAAAATGGCGTGGACAGATAAGAACAAGAAGGAAACCGCGCCGCACGTTGTGAAATTGATCCAGCGATTCAACAACCTGTCTGACTGGACAACAACCGAAATACTAAAAGAAACAACTGATAATAAAAGAATCAAAATAGTTTCACGTTTCATCAAAATTGCGCATCGTCTGTTCGAGATGCAGAACTTCAACGACATGATGGCGCTTATGTCCGGAATGCAAATCTCGCCAATCCATCGTTTGAAGAAAATGTGGGAGCGCATTCCCGAAAAACAGATGACAATTTTCAAGCAACTTGACGAACTCACAAATGCTCTTAGCGGTTATAAAAGACTTCGAGACAAGATGCTTCGATGCTCCTTGCCCTTGATCCCATATCTCGGCGTCTATCTTGCTGATCTCGCCTTTATCGAAGAACTTCCTGATTTCTTGTCTGCAAATCTTATCAATTGGGCCAAAAAAAGAAGACTTTATACAACCATCAAAACTATCCAAACTTATCAATCTGTTAAGTTTAATTTCCTCTTCATCAGTGATATTAGTCAGTTTCTTGATAGTGTAACCGTCATTAGAAATGAGAATGTTCATTGGGATCTTTCTGTCAAGATTGAACCATTTCCAAATCATAATAAGCAAAATTCTCAACTTGATCAACAGTAGAAATATTTTTTCTTTTTTTTCTTTTTTTTCTTTTTTTGTTTTTGTTTTTGTTTTTGTTTTTGTTTTTGTTTGGAATTTATCACAAAAGATTCAAAATGATTTTTTTTTTAATTGTTTCTTTCATTTTGTACACTTCCCCAAACAATGAAACATTTTCAATTATTATTATTTTTATTTTTATTTTCATTTCAATTAAAAAAATTAAAATTAAAAAAAGTGGAACAAAAATTGATTAACTGAATTTCTTTTTTTTATTATTATTATTATTTTTTTTTGGAAATTATGAATCTCTTTTTTGAGAAATCCTAAACCAAAAAAAAATTAAACTTAAAATTCAACTTAAAAATGAAATTCAACTTAAAAATGAAATGAAATTAAAATTCAAAATGAAATGGAATTAAAATTCATTTGAAAAATGCAAAATGAAAGAATCATTTGACAATCTTAATGTTATTCATTGATTCAAGAACTCGAATAAGTGCTTGAGTTCCTTTTTTTCCATAACCTTGAGCAGATAAGGCAACAAAAAGAGAATGAGCAAGACTTAATCCAGGTAAAGATAAATTAAGTTTCTCAGCTTCTTTCAAAGCAATTCCAAGATCCTTAACAAAATAATCAACATAACAACCTGGTTCAAGATCATCTTTTAGGATCCTTCGTGTATGATTTGAAAGTGAAAATGAAGCTGCTGCTCCTGATTTGATAGCATTAATAAATAATGAAGGATCTAATCCTGCTTTATATGAATAAATTAGTGATTCAACCATTCCCTATTAATTTGGTTAAATTTTTTTTTCCAATAAAAATCACTTTTTTGGATTTCGATTTGAAGATTACAATTACTATTAAACAAAAGGAAAAATAAGAAAATAATTAAAACAAAATGATTAAAATATTCAATTCATTTCAATTCAATTCATCTCTTACAATTTGAGGCAATGGCAATTTGATTTGCAATTTTGTAGAATTGGCCCTTTCCACTATCACCACAATAAGTAACATTCTTACCCATTAAATTCAATAAAGGTTCAATATTTTCATAAGCAAGTTTATCACCAGCAGCAAAAATAGCAAGAGTACCATTTCTTGCCCCAACATCTCCGCCAGAAATAGGAGCATCAAGACTAGAAATATTCTTTTCAGCACCTTTTTCATATATATATTTAGCTAATGTGGGTTCTGAAGTTGTCATATCAATAACAATTCGTGGTTGTTGATCTTCAACTTGTAAAATTCCTTCTTTTCCTAAATAAATGTTTCTTACATCTGATGGGAAACTCACACACGAAAATATTATATCTGTTTGTTTTGCTAATTCTAATGGGCTTTTCGCTAATTTAGCTCCTTTTTTGAGTAAAGGTTCTGTTCTTGAATGTGTGCGATTATAAACTACACAATTTTTAAATCCTCCATCCATTAAATGTTCGCACATAGGAAGTCCCTTTTAATCAATATTACAATTAAATATTTAAATTTTAAATCAATATTTAAATCAAAATATTTAAATTAAATATTTAAATCAAAATATTTAAATTAAATATTTAAATCAAAATATTTAAATCAAAATATTTAAATTTTAAATCAAATATTTAAATTTTAAATCAAATATTTAAATTTTAAATATTTAAATCAAAATATTTAAATCAAAATATTTAAATTTTAAATCAAAATATTTAAATCAAAAATATTTAAATTAAAATATTTAAATCAAAATATTTAAATCAAAATATTTAAATCAAAATATTTAAATCAAAATATTTAAATCAAATATTTAAATCTAATATTTAAATCAAAATATTTAAATCAAAATATTTAAATCTAATATTTAAATCAAAATATTTAAATTAATTATTTAAATTAATATTTAAATCAAAATATTTAAATCAAAATATTTAAATCAAAATATTTAAATCAAATATTTAAATCAAAATATTTAAATCAATATTTATATTAATATTTATATTAATACTTAATTCGATTTTTGTTATTTTAATTTCTTTTAAATTTTTGAATGATCGAAATTTATTTTTTTTTTTTCAATTTGACTTTTTCAAAAAAAAATTTGAAAAAAATTAATAATATTAAATTTGTATAAATGTATTTAGAAAATACCATAACTCCTGTCCCACACCAACCAATTCGAGTTGTTTTTGGATCAAGAGGTATTGGTTTATATGAAAATGAATGAACTAAACTAGAACCTAATTGTTTAAGGATTAATTTTGATTTGTTTTGAAAAAAGTTTTGCATTGTGGAAAAAGTAAAAAACAAATTAATGGGTAAAAAAAAAAATCAAAAAGAAAAAGTAAAAAATTGAAAAATAAATAAAAATTTTTTTCTTATTTATTTTCTTTTTCGATTTTTATTTCCAATTTTAATTTTCTTTTATTCATTTTCTTTTATTTTTATTTAATTAAAAAAAAATAATTTTTTTCTTTTTTTCTTTTTTGTTTTGTTGCCTTTTTATTAATTAAAAAAAAATGGATCGATCACAAAAAAATAAAATAAAAAAAACAAATTTTTAATTTAATTTTTTAATTTAAATTTTAAATAGATTTCTAATTAAATCTTTAATTTAAATTGATTCGTCATTCTAGAAAATTTTTTTTATTTATTTTTTAATTTTTCTCCATTTATTTTTTTTATTTAAAAGGAGAATAATTTTCCTTAAAGAAAAAAATTTTTTTTATTTTGATCAATCCATTTTTTTAAAATAAAAACAAAAACACTTTCAATATTCGTTTAAGAAATCCATTTTAATAAAAAAAATAAAACAGAAAAACTATTATTAAACTAAAAAACCAAATTTGAATAACAAATAATTGGTTTCCAAAAAAAAAAAAAAGAACAACAAACAAAAATGAAACAAAAAAAAATTTTGAAATTATTTTTAAAGGAAATTTGTAAAAGATTTGAAAAAAAACCAAACGAAATACTTAATGGACAATAGAAGAACAGAAAAAGATCCAATTCAAGAAGAGAAGGGTCATAAATCACGTCTATTATCAGAGTCTAAAGGCTTCCAATCCTCAGAATCCTTAATATTTTTTGGGGAATCTTGGTTTATCTGATCAATATTTTGATCAAAAAAAAGATTGTTAATTTCAAGAAGGAATTTTGGATCAAGATGTTTAAGCCAATCTAAATGTGATAGTTTTTTAATCGACATAAGATCTATACCAAGAACCCATTTTGGTATTGAGCCCGAATTTAATGGTTGGAATAGGTACAAAAGTTGTTCCTCTGTAAATTGTGTTTCGAGTACTGTTCCTGTATGTATTTCTAAATTCTTGATATCTCGGTAGATCATCTGTTGTCCTTTTGTATCGTAGAAATCTTGAATTGGGGTTTTGATGTTTGTTACACTTTGTCGAACTTTGTTTCGATATTTTTTTAGTTCTTCAATTGTTTGATTGATTAATGTTTTTGAAAATTTAATTGGAACTCCAAGTTGTCTTTTTATCTATTATATTTAAAAATAGATTTAAAAATAGATTTAATATTAGATTTAAAATTAGATTTAATATTATATTTAAAATTAGATTTAATATTATATTTAAAATTAGATTTAAAATTATATTTAAAATTATATTTAATTTTATATTTAATATTATATTTAATATTATATTTAATATTATATTTAATATTATATTTAATTTTATATTTAATATTATATTTAATATTATATTTAATATTATATTTAATATTATATTTAATATTATATTTAAAATAGGATTTTAAATTGGATTTAAAATATATTTTAATATTATATTTAATATTATATTTAAAAATAGATTTATTATATTTAAAATTAGATTTAAAATTAGATTTAATATTATATTTAATATTATATTTAATATTATATTTAATATTATATTTAATATTATATTTAATATTATTTAATATTTAATTTTATATTTAATATTATATTTAAATATTATATTTATTATATTTTAATTTATATATTTAAAATATATTTTTAATATTATATTTAATATTATATTTAATATTATATTTAATAATATATTTAATATTATATTTAATATTATATTTAATTATTATATTTAATATTATTTTATATTTTTAATATTATATTTAATATTTATATTTAAATTATATTTAATATTTATTTAAAATTATTTTAAAATTAGATTTAAAATTATATTTAATATTATATTTTTAATATTATATTTAAAATTATATTTAAAAAAATAGATTTAAAATTATTTTAAAATTATTTAATATTATTTTTAAAATTTTAATTTTATATTTAATATTATATTTAAAATTATTTTAAAATTATTTTAAAAATTATATTTAATTTATTTTAAAATTATATTTAAAAATTATATTTAATATTATTTTAAAATTATATTTAATATTATATTTAAAATTATAAAATTATATTTAATATTATATTTAAAATTAGATTTTATTTTAAAATTTAATATATTTTTAATATTTATATTATATTTTAATATTATATTTAATATTATATTTAAAATTATATTTAATATTATATTTAACTAAAATTATATTTAATAATTTTTAATTTTATATTTAATATTATATTTAATATTATATTTAAAATTAGATTTAATTTATATTTATATTATATTTAATATTATATTTAATATATTTAATATTATATTTAAATTTATTTTTAATATATTTTAATATTTAAAATTAGATTTAATAATATTATATTTAATATATTTAAAATTATATTTAAAATTAGATTTAATATATATTTATATTTATTTAATATTATATTTAATATTATATTTAAAAATTATATTTTAAAAATATATTTAATATTATATTTAATATTATATTTAATATTATATTTATCAATATATTTAATAAAATATTAGATTTAATATTTATTTAATATTATATTTAATATTATATTATATTTAATATTATATTTTATATTTTATATTTTTAATATTATATTTATATTTTTATTATATTTAATAATATATTTTTAATATTTTAATATTATATATATTTAATAATATATTTTAATATTAGATTTAATAAAATATTTAAAAATTATTTTATTTAAAATTATATTTAATATTTATTTAATATTATATTTAATATTATATTTAATATTATATTTAATATTATATTCAAAATTATATTTAATATTATATTTAAAATTAGATTTAATATTATATTTAAAATTAGATTTTAAAATTATATTTAATATTATATTTAAAATTAGATTTAAAATTATATTTAATATTATATTTAATATTATATTTAATATTATATTTAATATTATATTTAATATTATATTTTAAAATTGGATTTAAAAATTTGGATTTAAAATTATATTTAATTTTATATTTAATATTATATTTAATATTATATTTAATATTATATTTAATATTATATTTAATATTATATTTAATTTTATATTTAATATAATATTTAATATTATATTTAATATTAGATTTAATTTTATATTTAATATTGTATTTAATATTATATTTAATTTTATATTTAATATATTTAATATTATATTTAATATTATATTTAAAATAGTTAAAATATTTAATAAAATAGTTAAAATTGGATTTAAAAATATTTGTAAAATATATTTAATATTAAATGACTTTTCTGCTTTTGACAAAAAAAATTTTTTTTGTTTGTGTATTTTTGAGAAGAAAATAAAATACCAAACGCCATTCCAACTTTTTAAGAGAAAAAGTTGGATTTTGATTATTTAAAAGGAAAAAAGAAGAAGAAATTTGAGATAGTAAATTATAATGAAAAAAGGGAGCATCTATATCTGGATAAAAAAGGTCAGAAATACAGAACCGCCTCACATCAAATTGATGAAGGGGCTTTTGAAAGGAAGAAAATAATGAAGGTTCTAATTGATGAACCATTTGTTGAGCCAAAATTAATTTTTCGTGACCACGAGTCGCAAAATCTAAAATGAATTTTGCTTTCTCAATTTCATTTTCGTTTTTCTGTTCAAAATAATCATGAGCTATTAATAGAAATCCTTCAAAATTTGCTCCTTCTGTTTCTAAATAAGTTTGTGTTACTGTTAATATTTCTTTTATTATTTGTTCATCTTTTTCTTTTAGTCTTTCTTTTATTTTCTCAATTTTTTGGTCTTTTTTGTATTCTTCATATAAAATTTGTAATTCATTTGAATTCCAGTTTGGATTAGTTTTTTTCATTAGGGATTTAAAGTTCTAAAATAAAAAAAAAATAAAAAAATAAAAAAATAAAAATAATGTAAAAATGATTTTAGAAATAATCCTTTGTTTGTTTTTTTTTGTTAATTGTAAATAAATTGTTTAAAAAAAATGAAAAAAAAAATTAAAAAAAAAAAAATTTTTAGTTCTTGTGAATTTCTTTTAAAAAGAAAAATGATTAATTTACAACATTTTTTTTAAAAAAAAAAATTTTTTTCTTTTTCAGTTTGAAGTTTAATTTATTATTTTTTTTGCCAATTCAATTAATAAGAAAAAAAATAAAGTTTTTCTTTTTTTATACATCATTTTGATCTTAATTTGAATTTTTTCTATTTGAAGTAGAAATTTGATTTTTTAAAGGAGATTTTTGATTTGGATTTGGATTTTGATTTGGATTTGGATTTGGATTTGGATTTTGATTTGAATTTTCTAAATAACTTTGTTGTAATTTTGCTTCTAAATTTTGTGTTAATTCTCCTAATGATTTTTCTTCTTCATCTTTTTCTTTGAATAGAATTTGTAGTTGTTCTTGTTTTTCTTTTCTCTCTTCAATTTTTTCATTTAATTCTTTAATAGAGTTTTCTAATTCTGTTTTTTTTGTAAATAATTTCGATCCGTTTTCTTCAGCGATCTTCATTTGTTCTTGAAGTTTTGAGATTCCTTTTTTGCGTTTTTTTAGTTGAACTAAATGATTGAATTTTTGGATTAGTTTTTTTATTTAAAATTAGAATTTAAAATAAAAAAAGAATAAAAACCTCTAAGTTCATCAATCGAGCGTTGAAGTGAATCCAAATCCTTTTTGTGTGTTTGTTTCATTTTTAAAATTCTTAATTCATATCCTTTTTGTATTTCAACGATCTCATCGATCGGATTAGTTTCTTCATTTCCTGATTGTTCTGATATTTTTTTTGAATTTAATAAATTATCTAACATTATATTATATTATCTAAAATAAAAATAAAAAAATAAAAAAATAAAAAAATGATTGAGAAAATTGAAAATAAAAAAAAAATAAAATTTAATTTTTAAAAAATTGAAAATAAAAATTGAATTGAAAAGGGGTAATAAATTTATCAACTTTTTTATTATTTTTTTTTTTAAATTTGTTTTTTTTTTTTCATTTTTTCTTTTTAAATATAAATATCAAAAATGAATCCAGAAAATTTAGATCTTAACCAACAAATTTTTAAAATTATTATATTTGGTGAAGCTGGAGTTGGGAAAACTTCAATTATAAATAGATATATTGTAATTATTTTCATTTCAAAAAAAAAAAATAATAATTAAAATAAAAATTAATTAAAAAAAAATTTTAAAACTCAGAATAATACTTTTAATATTTCAAGTATTCCTACTTTCGGCGTAGATTTTGTGAGTTTATATTTCTATATTATTAAAAATATTATTAAAGTATTAACAAAACCCTTCTCATTTTTTTTAGAAATTTAAAGAAATTGATTGTGATGGAAAAAAAGCAAATTTACAAATTGTAAAAAAAAAACAAGAAAAAAGCGAAAAATTTCTAAATAAAAACAATTCAATTATTTTGAATAAAATTAATTTACTATATATTTATGCTTTATTTTTTGGAATTATCTTATGAATTTATTTAGTGGGATACTGGAGGTAATTTGTGTTATTTTTTTTTTCCGTTTTAAATTTAAATTAATTTACAAAAATTTTTACAGGACAAAAAACTGTTAGAATGGCTTTTACACAAGCAATTTATAAGTTTGATTGATTTAAAATTTATTAAAAAATTCAATTAAAAAAATTCAATTAAAAAATTTTTTAATGAATTTTTAGAAATGCTCAAGCTTTTATTATTGTTTTTGACTTGACAAATCCTATTTCTTTTAAAGCAATTGATTCCTTTCTTTTAGATATTGAAAATAATGGAACAGAAAATCCAATTATTGCAATTGCTGGAAATAAATCAGATCTTACACATAAAATTGATAATCCAGAAGAAGAATTATTAGTAAAAAAACAAAAAACAAAAACGCTTTTAAATTTCTTAATCAATTTTCCTTCTTTTTTGTTTTTTTTTCTCTTGTTTGTTTTAATAAGAAAATGACAAACGGAAAAAAATATAAAATTTTTTTAACAAGTGCAAAAGATGCAATAAATATAGACGAATTATTTTATTATGTAACAAAGAAATTTCTTAAAAAAAATAAAAATAATCCAAAACAAAATTCGATTAATAGCGGAATAATTACTCTTGATAATCGAATGTTTGAAAGACAAGAAGATCCTTCAAATCCAAGAATTGGAACCAAAAATAATAATTCAAATAAAAATTCAAATAAAAATTCAAATCAAAATCTGAATGATCAACATCAACAAGTTCTCCGAATTCAAAAGGCAAAAAAACAAAATTGTTGTTAAAAAAAGATTTAAAAAAGAAAATGTGTTCTTTTTTTTTTAAAACGAAAATTTGAATTTATTGTTGTTTTTTTTTTTGGATTATTAAGAAATTTAAATTTAAATTTAAATTGAAAAAGACGAACATTTTCCATTTTTAATTTTTTCTCTGAAAAAAAAAAGCTAAAATAAAAGAAGAAAGAAAATGTTGAAGTTAAAAAGAAGAAACAAATCAAAGAAGAATTTAATTTTGGAATTTGTTTTTGAATTTAATTTTTGAATTTTTTTTTATTTAAAAGCTTGTTCAAGTTTCTTTAATGAATTTTTTCCTTTTGATTTCCATTCTTGATTAGAAACCCAAACAGCAGGATTTCTTGAAAGAACATCAGCTAAAACAGCACCTCCAAGGAAAACCATATGTTTTCTTCTTGGTGGATCTTCAATTCTAAGTGCGAATCTTTTTAATCTTGATCGATCTCCTTTAAGAACTTTTTGTAAATATAATTCTTTGACATCTTGTTCAAGTCTTGTTGAAATTCCTGGGAACATAGATGAACCACCAGAAAGAACAACATGTTCATATAACTAAATCAATTTTAATATTTTTAAATTTTATTTTAAATTTAATATTTTTAATTTTAATATTTTTAATTTTAATTTTAATTTTAAATTTAATATTTTTAATTTTAATATTTTTAATTTTAATTTTAATATTAATTTTAATTTTATAACACACTTTTGGTCGAATATCAATTGGTGTGCTTTGAATAACATTGAAAAGTGCTTCTGAAACTCCAACACTTTCAACATCAATAATACCAGGTTGGAATAAGATTTCTGGAGCCTCAAATCTTTCAGAACCAATTTTAATTACTCTTCCATCAGGTAAAGTAAATGGTTTAATTAAACATGTTGTTTCTAAAGCAAGTCTTTTTTCGAGTTCTAAATCACAACAAACATAACAGAATTTTTCTTTAATTTCAGCAACAGTATCAAAATCAGCAGTTCTATTGAAGACTAAATTTTTAATTTTAATTTTAATTTTATAAATGAATTTTGATTTTAATTTTATTTTTATTTTTATTTTTAATTTTAATTTTAATTTTAATTTTAATTTTAATTTTAATTTTAATTTTAATTTTTAATTTTGATTTTAATTTTTAATTTTAATAATTTTAATTTTAAATTTTAATTTTAATTAAATTTAATATTTCGACCAGCAATATCAATTTTTTAATAGAATTTAATTTTAAACCCTTTAAACAGGAATTTATTTTCAACAACAATTTTAAACCTTTAATTTTAAAATTTTAAATTTTATAAATATAAATTTTTATTTTTAAATTTTATTTTAAATAAATAAATATTTTTAAAATTTAATTTTTAATTTTAAATTTTAATTTAAATTTTATAAAAAATATAAATTTTGATTTTAATTTTAAAATAAATAATTTTAAATATTTAAAATAAATATAAATATAAATATAAATATTTAAAATAAATATAAATATTTAAAATAAATATAAAACAATTTAAATAAATAAAAAAAAAATATTTCCAAAAAACAATATAAATATTTTTAAATAAAATATGGAATTTGCAAAAAAATAAAAATATAAAACATTTAAAATAAATATAAATATTTAAAATAAATATAAATATTTAAAATAAATCAATATAAAGAATATTTAAAAATAAACATACCAAATATTTTTAAAATAAATATAAATATTTAAAATAAATAAATATAAATATAAATAAATATAAATATAAATAAAATATAAATATAAATATAAATATTTAAAATAAATATAAATATAAATATAAATTTAAATATTTAAAATAAATATAAATAAATATAAATATTTAAAATAAATATAAATATAAATATAAATATAAATATAAATAAATATAAATATAAATTTAAATATTTAAAATAAATATAAATATAAATTTAGTTACCTTGAGCATATAAAACAAGAAGAGCTTGTGTTGCAATATAAATTGATTTGAAATTATATTTCTCAAACATTATTTCAGCCATTTTTTCTCGATTTGAAGTTGGATTCAAAGGAGCTTCAGTTAAAAGAATTGAATTATTTGGACCATCAATATGAAGTTTTTCAAAAGTATAGTCATAAAGAATTTCCATATCTTCCCAATTTCGAACAATTCCATTCTCAAGCGGATAAGAAATTTGAAGCATATTTCTGACTTTGGCAGCTTCTTCTCCAACCATAATATCCTATTTATTCATTTCAAACAAAAACACATCAATGTCAACATAATCCGTTTTTTTTATATATTTATATTTATATTTATTTTTATTTTTGCTTTTTTTTTTTGTTATTTTATTTACCTTAATTTCAACATCTTCAACCTTTTCTTCAAATCGAAGAACTGGTCTTCCAACCATTGAAGGATAAGTATATCTAGGAAAATTTGCACCTGCATAACCAACTTTTACATAACCAGTTCCGTTATCTTAATGATTAGAAAATAAAATGAATAATTTTTAATTGAGTTTTTTTTTTAAAAAAGAAAAAAAAATTTTTTTTTAATTAAAAATAAACTTACCACAAACAATAACATTTTTATTTCCTTTTTCTGCAAGTTCTGGTTGATTCATTTCTTAAAATTAAAAAAAAAATGAAAAATGAAAAAAAAAAATGAAAAAGAAAATTAAAAATAAAAAATATTTCTTCTTTAAATTATTTTTTTTTTCTCCTTTTTTTTTTAATTAAAAAAATTTTTTTTTATTTTTTTTTTCATTTTTTTTCCTTTTTATTAGAAAATTAAAAAGAAATTTTAATTATTTTTCTCAATTATAAATGTCGTATATAGAATATAAACTTGTTAGCGAAAATCGAGCAGATAGAATAATATTAGATGAAAGAACATCAATAACTCTTGGAGAATTAAAAAGAGCGATTCTTGCAAAATTTGGAGGAGGAAGTTCACAAAATACAGATATTCAAATATCAAATGCACAATCTGGTCAAGGTTTTGTTTCTGCTTCTTTATTATCTTTATCTCCTTACTTTTCTTGTCAACGAAAAAATTCTTTATTATTTTTGTTTTAAATATTTTTTTTTTCTTTTATTTAAAATATTTTTTTTTCTTTATTGTTTTTTTTTTTTTTTGAACAATTTCCTTTTTATTCAAGAATTCTTTTACTTGATTTGATTCCCGAAGAGAAATGATTGTGCAATTTATATTAATTTTATTTTAATTCATTTTATTTTAATAGAAATGCTTAGTTTTTTTGATTTTTTTTTTGTTGGATTAATTTTAAAAGAAGATGAACAGAAGATTTAAAGAATTTAATTTAAAAAAAAAAAAAATAATTTTATTTTTAAATTTCAACTTAAAAATGAATTAGAATTAAAACTAAAATTCATTTTCTCTTCGGGATTAAATTTTGACTTAAATTTAATTTGAAATTTCATTTGAAATTTTAAAAAGAATTTCTTGAATTTTTTTTTTTGATTTATAAAAATTATTATTTATCTTTTTAACTAATTTTAAAAAAAAAAAAACAATTTTTTTCCTTTCAACAAAAACAAAACTCAAAAAAAAAAAACAAACAAAAAAATTATTCCAAAATTTAAATTCGGGAAAAATTTAGAATATCTTGATGATCAAGAATCAATTCCAAGAAATTCATCAGTTTGGGTCAAAAGGATACCATTAAAAATTAATTATTTTCCAGATAAAACACACAAAGTGATAAAAACGGATGGAAAAGAAGAAAAAAAAGAAACGGAAAATGAGAAAACAAAGGAAACAACAAACGGAGAAGAAAGCAAAACAAACGAAAAAAAACAACAACAACAACAACAAAGAAATGATATCAAATCAAATCGAAACAGATTGCCAAAAGGAATACCAGCAGATCGACTGAAGCCAATTGATGGACCATCAGAAAGTGGAGGAACAACATACAAGCTTCGAAATGGAACATATGCTGTGCTTCAGCCTGATGAAAATACTTTTAATAATAATATAAAAACATACAAAAACATCAACTTGGAAAAAATTCCTGAAGAATTTACTTGTCAATTATGTCACAAAATTCTTCGCCAAGCTGTTACTGTTAAATGCTGCGCAAGCAAGTTTTGTGATGATTGTATAAGAACCCATTTGTCAACCCCTCTTCAGGCATTCGACCTGTTTAAGGACCATGATATTGCTTTGCATTGTCCTAAATGTCAAAAGGAAATTTCTACTGAAGATATTATTACAGATCAAAAGACAAGAGAGAAAATTCAAATTTTTTTACAAAAAGAGGAAAATCAAAATCAAAACGAAAATGAAAATAAAAACGAAAATCGAAAATAAAAATCAAAATCAAAATCAAAATCAAAATCAAAATCTAAATAAAAATCTAAATCAAAATCAAAATCAAAATCAAAATCAAAATCAAATTGAAAATCAAAATCAAAATCAAAATCAAAATCAAAATCAAAATCAAAATCAAAATCAAAATCAAAATCAAAATCAAAATCAAAATCAAAATCAAAATCAAAATCCAAATCCAAATCAAAATCAAAATCAAAATCAAAATCAAATTGAAAATCAAAATCAAAATCAAAATCAAAATCAAAATCAAATTAAAAATCAAAATCAAAATCAAAATCAAAATCAAAATCAAAATCAAAATCCAAACCAAAATCAAATTGAAAATCAAAATCAAAATCAAAATCAAAATCAAAAATTTATTCCACCAAAACAAAGGCCTTGGCATGTTGTTCCTTCTTCTATATCTGATAAACAGAAAAGAAATCCACGAGCAACACCAACACCACCAACAATATCAACAACAGTACCAACAACAACACAACCACCATATTTTCCAGGAATATTCCCATATAATGCACCTTCATATCCATTTCCATATGGGATTAATTATAATTACGTGCAACCTTTTTATAATCCAATCCCAAGTAACCCACAAGAACCAAAAATTCCAGATTCAAAAGATCAAACAAAAGAAACAATAGAAGCAAAAACAAATGACGAAAAAATTGGGAATCAACTCCAAGAAGAATATCGATATGAAGATCCTTATTATCCAAATAATTTGAATCAAAGACGTTATTATCATTCCTCTTATCGTTTTGACTACAATCCAAGAAAATTCCCAAGAGAATCACACTCAAAATATGATCAAAAATCAGAATATAATTCTCATCAATACAAATCCCATAATTACAGTTCTCGTTATCAAGATTATCATCATAGAAATTCACATTCAAAAGAATCACACAAATCACATTCACGTTCTCATTCACATTCACGTTCTCATTCACATCACAATTCAAATTCAAAAAACGAGGAAAATAATATGGACATTCAAAAGGAAAAACAAGAAAATCAATCAAAATTAAATGATCAAAATTCAAATTCAAATTCTCATAAATCACATGATTCATTTTCAAAAAATAAAGATGATTCTAAACACAAAGATACAAAAGAAAAGATGGACCATAATCACCATTATCATCACCATCACCATCACAAAAATGATTCAAATCAAAACGATTCAAATCATTCAAAAGAAAATCCTCATAAAAAATCAAACGAAGAATATTTTAAAAAGTATCATCATTCAAAAGAAAATCCAAAAGAAAAAGAAAATCGAGAAGAAAAAAAGAAATCAAATGAAGATTATTTCAAATCTTATCATCATTCTCATCATCATTCTCATCATCATTCAAATTCAACTGCAAATGAAACTCAAAAAGATAAAGAATCTCAATTAGAAAGAAAAAATTCTTCACATTCCCCAAATGATTCAAATTTTCATTCAAAAAATAGAAAACAAAAAGAAACAAAAGAACAAGAAAAAGAGTTTGAAATCCTTTTTCCTGAAATTGTGAAAAATCAAAGACGCAAATAATTTTCTTTTTTCTATTCTTTTTTTTTTAAAAAAAAAACATTTCTATTCAATAAAAAAAATACATAAAAAAATTTAATTTTGATTTTAATTTTAATTTTGATTATTAAATTTATTAATTAATAAATCAAATAAATTTGGATTTGTTTGATTTAATTGAAAATAATCAATTCCAATTTTAATTTCATTAATTATTTCTTGTGTAATTTGGATTTCATCTTTAATTTGATTTGAATAAATCCAATATTCAAATATTTGAAATGATTTATTACTTAATTCACTATAATCTGTAACTTTATTAGAAGTATCTTCTGTTACAGATAAAAACATTCCTCGATATAATTCACTTCTCATTATTAATATTAATTTTGGAAATTTATATTGGTTTTCTTTTCTTTCAATTATAAAATCTTTTTCATTTTCATTTTCATTTAAATAAATTCTTTTCATTGTTTCTTCTATTTTTTCATTTAAATTTATAATTTCTTTAATTTCACAATATAATTTTGGATTTATTATTCTGTTTGAATAAATCATTTCAAATATTTGATTTGATTCTTTAATTGATTTTTTTGAAATAATTTCTTGAAGTTTTTCATTTTGATTTTCATTTTGATTTAATCTATATTTCAATATTAATTTATGAGCTTTAATTATTTCTCCATTTTCGGTTTTAAATGAAATATTACAAAATTCTTTTCTTTTAAATAATTTTATCAAATCTTCTTCAAGATTGGAAAAAGGAGAAAAGAAGGGAGAGAATAATAAAGAAATGACTTATAATATCCACAAGAAAAATGATAATCGGAAATATTTTCATTAAATCTTAATTTAGGAAGTTCAATTTGAATTGGAATTGGTTGATTTTTTGTATCTTCAATTCCTAATTCACCAAATAAATTATTGCCAAATCCAATTAGTTTCCCTTTTATTGTTAAAATTAAAGTATGATAGCTTCCACAAGAAATTTCAAGAATATTATCATTTTTCAAATAAAGATGATTTGATTTCAGTAAATTCATTTGTATATGGAGTTATTTTGTTAAGTCCGTTATATTCCCAATATCCACATGAATAAAGTTTTCTTTTTGGATTTTCATTTTCATTTTCATTTTCATTTTCAATCAACATTATTGAATGTTCAAATCCACATTGAATATCAATTATTTTACCTTTTGGATAAATTTGCATTTTGGCTAATTTTTTGATTTCTCTTTCTTTTCTTGGTCCTCCTAATCCAACTTGAGAAGATTGATTATCACCCGATACAAATAATTCTTGATTTGAATTTAAAAGAAAAACATGAGTTGAATTATTTCCTGAAAATATTTTAGAAACATTTTTCATTATTAAAATTGGTTTTTTTGTTTCTTTAAGTGTTTTAAAATCAAAACCAAGTTGACCATTATGATTAGAACCAATTCCATAAGCATTTTGATTTGAAGTTAATAAATAAATTGAATTGTATCCAGAAACAATATCTTGAATTACTCTATCGTTTATATATTCAATTAATGATGAAATATTGATAAATTCATTTGGATTTTTTGAATTAATATCTTTTCCTTTTGCGAATACATTTCCTTCTATTGTTAAAATAGCTTCATTTTGAGCACCAACAGATACTTTTTGAATATTTTCTTCAATTTGGATTTTTTCAGGTTTTTCATTTGAATCTTTTAAATATTCTATTGCTTTTCCATTTTTAAAAAGGAAAATTGTTCCAAAATCTCCTGTTGAAATTTGTTTAATTTGTTTTTCATTTTCATTTTCATTTTCATTTTCAAATTTAAATTGAATTGGTTTTCTTATCTTTTCTGTTTCATTTTTGAAAAGAATTGGATTTTGATTTAAACCAAAATATAAAATTTCATTCATTTTTGAAAAGTAAAAAAATGAAAAAAATGAAAAAAAAATTTTGGAATTTTGATTTTAATTTTAATTTTGATTTTGAATTTTAATTTTTAATTTTAATTTTAATTTTATTTTTAATTTTAATTTTAATTTTAATTTTAATTTTGATTTTAATTTTAATTTTGATTTTAATTTTAATTTAATTTTGATTTTAATTTTAAATTTTAATTTTAATTTTAATTTTAATTTTAATTTTGATTTTAATTTTAATTTTTGATTTTAATTTGATTTTTAATTTTAATTTTAATTTTAATTTTAATTTTAATTTTAATTTTAATTTTAATTTTGGATTTTGATTTTTTTGATTTTAATTTTAATTTTAATTTTAATTTTAATTTTGATTTTAATTTTAATTTTTAATTTTAATTTTAATTTTAATTTTAATTTTAATTTTAATTTTAATTTTTAATTTTAATTTTGATTTTAATTTTAATTTTAATTTTAATTTTAATTTTAATTTTAATTTTAATTTTAATTTTAATTTTAATTTTAATTTTAATTTTAATTTTAATTTTAATTTTAATTTTAATTTTAATTTTAATTTTAATTTTAATTTTAATTTTAATTTTAAATTTTAAATTTGATTTTAATTTTAATTTTGATTTTAATTTTAATTTTAATTTTGATTATTAAATTTGTTAATTAATAAATCAAATAAATTTGGATTTGTTTGATTTAATTGAAAATAATCAATTCCTGATTCGAGTTCATCAATTATTTGTTGTGTAATTTGAATTTCATCTTTAATTTGATTTGAATAAATCCAATATTCAAATATTTGAAATGATTTAATACTTATTTCACTATAATCTTCAACTTTATTAGAAGTATCTTCATTTACAGATAAAAACATTCCTCGATATAATTCACTTCTCATTATTAATATTAATTTTGGAAATTTATATTGTTTTTCTTTTCTTTCAATTATAAAATCTTTTTCATTTTCATTTTCATTTTCATTTAAATAAATTCTTTTCATTGTTTCTTCAATTTTTTCATTTAAATTTATAATTTCTTTAATTTCAGAATATAATTTTGGATTTATTATTCTGTTTGAATAAATCATTTCAAATATTTGATTTGATTCTTTAATTGATTTTTTTGAAATAATTTCTTGAAGTTTTTCAATTTGATTTTGATTTTGATTTAATCTATATTTCAATATTAATTTATGAGCTTTAGATTATTTCTCCATTTTCGGTTTTAAATGAAATATTGCAAAATTCTTTTCTTCTAAATAATTTTATCAAATCTTCTTCAAGATTGGAAAAAGGAGAAAGAGAAGGGGAATAATAAAGAAATGATGAATAAAAATTACCACAAGAAATATGATAATTAGAAATTTCTTCATTAAATCTTAATTTAGGAAGTTCAATTTGAATTGGAATTGATTGATGTTCAGTATCTCCAGTTCCTAATTTATCATAAAAATTATTGCCAAATCCAATAAATTTTGAATTGGAAGTTAAAATCAAAGTATGATATCCTCCAACAGAAAAATCAAGAATATTATCATTTTCAAATAAAGATGATTTAATTTCAGTAAATTCATAAGTGTTTTCATCTTCTTTGCCAAGTCCATTATATTCATAATTCCCGCATGAATAAAGTTTTCTTTTTGGATTTTCATCTTCATTTTCAATCAACATTATTGAATGAAAATTTCCACATTGAATATCAATTATTTTACCTTTTGGAATATTTTGGATTTGTGTTAATTTTTTGATCATTGCTGCTTTTCTTGATCCTCCTAATCCAAGTTGACCATCTTCATTATTACCGCATCCAAATAATTCTTGATTTGAATTTAAAAGAAAAACATGTATTGAACAATTTCCTGAAAATATTTTAGAAACATTTTTCATCATTAAAATTGGTTTTTCTGTTTTTGGAAGTGTTTCTGAATCAAGGCCAAGTTGAGAATATTCATTATCACCAATTCCATAAACATTTTGATTTGAAGTTAATAAATAAATTGAACCAGATCCAGAAACAATATCTTGAATTATTCTATCATTTGTATCTTCAATTAATGATGAAATATTGATAAATTCATTTGGATTATTTGGATTAATATCTTCTCCTTTGGCAAATACATTTCCTTCTATTGTTAAAATAACTTCATTATCAAGACCAACAGTTACTTTTTGAATATTTTCAATTTGGATTTTTTCAGGATTTTGATTTGAATCATTTTCAGTTAAATATTCTATTGCTTTTCCATTTTCAAAAAGGAAAATTGTTGCTAAACCTCCTGTTGAAATTTGTTTAATTTCATTTTCATTTTCATTTTCATTTTCAAATTTAAATTGAATTGGTTTTCTTATCTTTTCTGTTTCATTTTTGAAAAGAATTGGATTTTCATTTAAACCAAAATATAAAATTTCATTCATTTTTGAAAAGTAAAAAATGAAAAAATGAAAAAAAAATTTTGGAATTTTAATTTTAATTTTAATTTTAAATTTTAATTTTAATTTTAATTTTAATTTTAATTTTAATTTTAATTTTAATTTTAATTTTAATTTTAATTTTAATTTTAATTTTAAATTTAATTTTAATTTTAATTTTAATTTTGATTTTAATTTTAATTTTAATTTTAATTTTAATTTTAATTTTTTTGATTTTTGAATTTTAATTTTGATTTTAATTTTAATTTTAATTTTAATTTTAATTTTAATTTTAATTTTTAATTTTAATTTTAATTTTAATTTTAATTTTGATTTTAATTTTAATTTTAATTTTAATTTTGATTTTAATTTTAATTTTAATTTTAATTTTAATTTTAATTTTAATTTTAATTTTGATTTTAATTTTAATTTTAATTTTTAATTTTAATTTTAATTTTTAATTTTAATTTTAATTTTAATTTTAATTTTGATTTTAATTTTTAATTTTGATTTGAATTTTGATTTTAATTTTAATTTTAATTTTAATTTTAATTTTGATTTTGATTATTAAATTTGTTAATTAATAAATCAAATAAATTTGGATTTGTTTGATTTAATTGAAAATAATCAATTCCTTTTTTAATTTCATCAATGATTTCTTGTGTAATTTGAATTTCATCTTTAATTTGATTTGAATAAATCCAATATTCAAATATTTGAAATGATTTATTACTTAATTCACTATAATCTGCAACTTTATTAGAAGTCTCTTCAGTAACAGATAAAAACATTCCTCGATATAATTCACTTCTCATTATTAATATTAATTTTGGGAATTTATATTGTTTTTCTTTTCTTTCAATAATAAAATCTTTTTCATTTTCATTTTCATTTTCATTTAAATAAATTCTTTTCATTGTTTCTTCAATTTTTTCATTTGAATTTATAATTTCTTTAATTTCAGAATATAATTTTGGATTTATAATTCTGTTTGAATAAATCATTTCAAATATTTGATTTGATTCTTTAATTGATTTTTTTGAAATAATTTCTTGAAGTTTTTCAATTTCATTTTGATTTTGATTTAATCTATATTTCAATATTAATCTATGAGCTTCAATTATTTCTCCATTTTCTGTTTTAAATGAAATATTGCAAAATTCTTTTCTTCTAAATAATTTTATCAAATCTTCTTCAAGATTGGAAAAAGAAGAAGGAGAAGAAGAATAATAAATAAATGAATTAGCAAATCCACAAGAAATATGATAATTGGAAATTTCTTCATTAAATCTTAATTTAGGAAGTTCAATTTGAATTGGAATTAATTGATTTTTTGTATCTCCAGTTCCTAATTCACCAGTTTCATTGCTTCCAAATCCAATAAAATTTCCTTTTTCGGTTAAAATCAAAGTATGATTACTTTCACTGGAGAATTCTCGAATATCATCATTTTCAAATAAAGATGATTTGATTTCAGTAAATTCATAAGTTTTTTGATTTTTGCCAAGTCCATTATTTTCATAATCTCCACATGAATAAAGTTTTCTTTTTGGATTTTCATTTTCATTTTCAATCAACATTATTGAATGAAAATATCCAGATTGAATATCAATTATTTTGCCTTTTGGAATATTTTGGATTTGTGTTAATTTTTTGATCATTGCTGCTTTTCTTGATCCTCCTAATCCAAGTTGACCAAAGGTATTATTTCCACATCCAAATAATTCTTGATTTGAATTTAAAAGAAAAACGAAATTTGAAGCAATTCCTGAAAATATTTTAGAAACATTTTTCATCATTAAAATTGGTTTTTCTGAATGTTTTGGTAAAGGACGGCCAAGTTCACCATTATTATTTGAACCAATTCCATAAGCATTTTGATTTGAAGTTAATAAATAAGTTGAAGAAACACCACAAACAACATCTTTAATTATTCTATCATTTGTATCTTCAATTAATGATGAAATATTGATAAATTCTTTTGGATTTTCTGAATTGATATTCTCTCCTCTTGCAAATACATTTCCTTCTTTTGTTAAAATAGCTTCATTTCCAGAACCAACAGATACTTTTTGAATATTTTCAATTTGGATTTTTGAGGATTTTGATTTAATTCATCTTCATTTAAATATTCTATTGCTTTTCCATTTTCAAAAAGTAAAATTGTTGCTAAACCTCCTGTTGAAATTTGTTTAATTTGTTTTTCATTTTCATTTTCATTTTCATTTTCAAATTTAAATTGAATTGGTTTTGTTATTTCATCTGGTTCATTTTTGAAAAGTTTTGGATTTTCATTATAACCAAAAAATAAACAATCATTCATTTGCCAAATAAAAAAATGAAAAAAAAATAAAATTAAAATAAAAATAAAAATAAAGATAAGTTTTATTTGCTTTTTATTTTGATCTTAATTAATAACAAAATAACAAAAATTACTAATAATTATTTTTTTTTATAAACAATTGCCCCCATAAATAAAATAAAAAAAATTTAAATAAAAAATTTTATTTTTAATTTTTTTTATTTTTTTATTTTCTTTTCAAATGGATCATCTTCTTATTAAATTATCTACAAATATTTCTAATCTTTTAAGCCAACTTGTAAATTTATGTGAAGTAAGAAAATAAATAATAAAAATTAGACTCTTTTTTTTCCTTTTTACTTTTATTTGGAATTTTATTTTTTCTATTAAAATTAAATTAAATTGAATTGAATTGATTTATTGAATTAAATTGAATTGAATTGATTTATTAAATTAAATTGAATTAAATTAAATTGAATTGATTTATTAAATTAAATTGATTTATTAAATTGAATTGAATTGATTTATTAAATTAAATTAAATTGAATTAAATTAAATTAAATTAAATTAAATTGATTTATTAAATTAAATTGAATTGATTTATTAAATTAAATTAAATTAAATTAAATTGATTTATTAAATTGAATTAAATTAAATTATTAAATTAAATTGATTTATTAAATTTAATTGAATTAAATTAATTAAATTAAATTGATTTAATTAAATTAAATTAAAATTAAATTGAATTAAATTAAATTTATTAAATTAAATTGAATTAAATTGATTTATTAAAATTAAATTGAATTAAATTGATTTATTAAAATTAAATTGAATTAAATTGAATTGATTTATTAAATTAAATTGATTTATTAAATTAAATTAAATTAAATTGATTTATTAAATTGAATTAAATTAAATTAAATTAAATTGATTTATTAAATTGAAATTAAATTGAAATTAAATTAATTAAAATTAAATTAAATTAAATTGATTTATTAAATTAAATTAAATTAAATTAAATTGATTTGAATTGATTTATTAAATTAAATTAAATTGAATTGATTTATTAAATTAAATTAAATTAAATTGAATTAAATTGATTAAAATTAAATTAAATTGAATTGATTTGTTAAATTAAATTGAAATTAAATTAAATTGAATTGATTTATTAAATTAAATTGATTTTATTAAATTGAATTGAATTTTATTAAATTAAATTGAAATTAAATTAAATTAAATTAATTTGATTTATTAAATTGAATTGAATTTAAATAAATTGAAATTGAATTTATTTGAATTGAATTAAATTAAATTAAATTAAATTGATTTATTAAATTTAATTAAATTAAATTAAATATTAAATTGAATTGAATTTATTAAAATTATTAAATTGAATTGAATTTGAATTAAAATTGATTTAATTAAATTGAATTTAAATTAAATTGAATTTAAATTGAATTTTTAAATTAAATTAATTGAATTGAATTAAATTAAATTAAATTGAATTGATTTTATTTTATTAAATTAAATTGAATTGAATTGATTTTTATTAAATTAAATTAAATTGATTTATTAAATTGATTTATTAAATTAAATTAAATTAAATTGATTTATTAAATTAAATTAAATTGAATTAAATTGAATTAAATTGAAATTGAATTAAATTGATTTGAATTAAATTGAATTGATTTATTAAATTGTATTGATTTATTAAATTGAATTGAATTAAATTAAATTGATTTATTAAATTGATTTATTAAATTGAATTAAATTAAATTGAATTAAATTAAATTGAATTGAATTGTATTGATTTATTAAATTAAATTGAATTGAATTTATTAAATTAAATTAAATTAAATTGATTTATTGGAATTAAATTAAATTAAATTGATTTATTAAATTAAATTGAATTAAATTAAATTGAATTGAATTGATTTATTAAATTAAATTAAATTAAATTGATTTTATTAAATTAAATTAAATTAAATTGAATTAAATTGAATTGAATTAAATTGATTTTTAAATTAAATTAAATTGATTAAATTAAATTGAATTAAATTGATTTATTAAATTAAATTAAATTAAATTGATTTATTAAATTAAATTAAATTAAATTGATTTATTAAATTAAATTAAATTAAATTGATTTATTAAATTAAATTGAATTGAATTGAATTGAATTAAATTGAATTAAATTAAATTAAATTAAATTAAATTAAATTAAATTAAATTAAATTAAATTGATTTATTAAATTAAATTAAATTAAATTGAATTTATTAAATTAAATTGAATTACTGTTTTTCTTTAAAAAAGGATGAAGAAAAAGATACAAATAATATTTTTTCAGTTGATCTCCCTTCAATTTCTATTCATGATTATGTTCAAAGACTAGTTGATAATCTTCGTTGTTCTCAACAATGTTTTGTTGTTGCTATTGCTTATATTTTGCGAATTATTAAACAAAATTCAAATATTTTCTTAACCAAATATAATATTCATCGATTTTTAGTTACAGCGTAATTATTTATCTTTTTTAATTTTTAATTTTTAATTTTTAATTTTTAATTTTTAATTTTTAATTTTTAATTTTTAATTTTTAATTTTTAATTTTTAATTTTTAATTTAATTAGTGTTATGAGTGCTGCAAAATTCTTTGATGATCAATTCTATAATAATAAATTTTATGCAACAGTAAAAATTTATTAATAATTTTAATAATTATTTTAATAATAATAATTTTAATAATTTTAATAATTATTTTATATATAATTTTAATAATAATAATTTTAATAATTTTAATAATAATAATTTTAATAATTATTTTATATATAATTTTAATAATTAAAAATAGGTTGGAGGAATTCCTTTAGAAGAAATGAATAAACTTGAATTGGAATTTTTATTTCTTATTGATTTTCAATTAGTAATTTCAAGAGAAGAATTTACAAAAATTTTTCGAGGAATTCTTGCTTTTGAAAACAAACAAACAACACCAAAACAACCCTTTCCATCAAGAAAAAGAAAAAATGAAAATATTGATGTTGTTGTTCATCAAAAGAATATTCAAGAAAATATTTATTCTTCTCATTTTCAAACAAAACAAATTTGTTTAAAATGACACTTAATTTTATTTCTTTTGGATTAATTAATTATTTTATTTTTTTATTTGATTGATTTGATTGATTTGGTTGATTTGCAAGTTGTTTTTGTTTGTTCTTTTTAATCTCTTCATTTGAAAGGAAAATTATTTTTTATTTTTTTTTTTTTTTGTGTTTGTTATTTTTAATTCCAAAAAAAAGAAAATTCTTTTTTATTTTTTTTTTAATTGGGAAATTCAAAGCGTTCCTAAAAAAAGCAAAATTGGTTAATTAAAAAAAAAATTTTTTTTTCAATTCCAAATCCACTTTTTCTTTTTAATTTTATTTTTAATTTTATTTTTCAACTTTAAATCCAATTATTTCTTCCCATAAAATTTTTTCTATAAATTCAAAATCAATTGGTTTTTCTAATAAATTTCTTTCATAAACTTCTAATGTAAATGTAGATATAATTTTTTTTGTTTCATCAGGATTTTGAACTTGAATATTTGTAACAATTGGTTTTTAAATTGATTTTGATTATTGAATTTTTGTTCTTCTTTTTTATTTTTATTTTTATTTTTATTTTCATTTTCATTTCGTTTTTCTTCATTTTTTAATCCTAATCCAAATTTTGTAAAATAAGGAATAAATTCAATTTCTTGATTAAAAAGATGCTTTTGTGATTCTTTTTCAAAAAAGAAAATCCAATCAAAACTAAAAAAATTAAAATTAAAATTAAATTAAAATAAAATTATTTTTTTTAAAATTGGAAATACATTTGAAAATGTTCTGGAATTAAAAGTAAAACAAAATCTAATAATTTTAATCCTGAAAAAACAATTTCTTGATTGACAATATTTTGTGAAAAAATTTTCATCTTTTGTTTAAAAATTAGAATTAAAAATTAGAATTAAAAATTTAAATAATAAATTTAAATATTCAAACCATTTCAGGTAAAATTATTTGCCACATAGTTGATATTTTTAAATAATCCATCTTATAAATCAAAATTTGCAAAATTAAAAAAATCAACTTGATTAAATTTGAGGAAGATTTCAATTTCAAACAATCAATTAAAAACTGTTTAATTTGTTCAATTTTAAAAGACAATTGATTAAAAGAAGAAGATAAAACAATAAACGCAAGTCTTTGTAAAATTTTGATTTTCAATAAAACTTCCTCATTTTCTCTGTCTTTTCTAACCAAATTCCCAACAAAACTAAGCACTCCAGTATTTACTTGATTTTGCAATAATTCGTCAATTAAAGATTCATCTCCTTTTATTAAAGATATTACAATTTCCTTCCAATATGTTATTGTTTGTGATTTAATTGGGAAAAATCCTTCTGACATAAAAATCTCCCAAATATTTTTTTTCCATACATTCAACATTTCTGGATATTTTGATAAATGGGATAATATCTTTAAAATTTCTTGTGAAAAATAAGCTTCATTTCTTTTAAAACAAAAATGAAAAATTTTTTGCAGTTTAAATTATTATTATTGTTATTGTTGTTTTTTAATTTTATACCGAATAATATAAGGAAAATGATTCTTTGGAACATTTAAAGAATTTAAAATGGAAATAATTTGAGATTCTTGTGTAAAAACTAAATGTAATATTTCACCTGAACGAGATAAAGATCTTAATCCCTAAAAAATATTCAATTGATTAGAATAATATAAATTTCTTTCTTCTTCTTATTATTATTGTTTTTTTTACTAATGATTTTAAATGTTGATGGATTAAATGTTGTATTTGGATCAATTGAATCCGTTTTTCTTCCTTTGTCATTTTTTTATTTTCAATTTTTGCATTGTTTTCCTTTTCTAAATTATTCATTTCGTTTTTCTTTTCTTGATTTTCTCTTTGGATTTTATGGAAGTGATTTTTATGCACAAAATAAATTGGTTTTATTTGTGTTTCTTTGAGTTGAAATGAATCACTTGTATAATAAAAACATATAGTGAGTAATTGCTTTGTAAAATCTCTTAAATCCTCACATAATTTTTTATCATCAGGTAAATTTGAAAGAGAACGAATTAATTTTTTAAATGCTCTAAATCAAATATAAATATTTTAAATATAAATTTTGTTTTGTTTTGTTTTGTTTTGTTTTTACCTAAAAAGAATAAATAAAGTTGTTGGAATTTGTGTCATCTTAACAATTTCTTTTAAAAATTGTAATAATTCTTGGTTCAAATTAATTCCTTTTCGAAATTTAATTAAATACTGGAAATAAATTTCAAGAAAATAATAACTTGAAGTAAATTTCAAATAAATTGTAACATCCTTTTGCATTTGCTTTGTATTTCCAATTTCTTTCCTAGAATCATCTTGTACATTCCCCACATCAAATTTGGGATATTGTCCCATAACAACATCATTAAATTCATACTGAAAAACATTTAAGACAGAAACAAATTTCTGATAAAGAAAAGCTGGTGGAAGAACTTGTGTTTTGATGATAATCGAAATGAGTGCTTTTTGTTTGTGAAATAATTCTTTGTGATTTAGCAAAAATAATTTTGTTCTCAAATTTTCAGATCCAATCCAAGAATTCCAAACAATCAAAACAGAAAATAAAAGCTCTTCAGAAAAATCTTTGTTTAAATAAAGGAATAAATTTGCCAATTCGTTTCCAACTTGGTTTGTGATTTTCTGGAAAATTGGATCATTAATTAATGAGTAAATCATCTGCAAATCAAAAGGATCTTCATTGTTATTGTTATTGTTATTTTGATTATTTTGATTATTTTCCATTAAATCTTTGATATGATCTGTAAAATCCCAAAATGTTATTATTGAATTTATAATGAATGCTAATTGCCATGAAATTATAATCTGTCTTTTTTCTGCAGCCGACAAAGATTCATTTGACGTTGTTGAAATTATTTGCGAAACCAAACCAGAAATCATTGAAAAAGGAGCTGAAATGAGGAAATTCGATTCCTTCTTCTTTTCTTGATCTTGGTTTTCCGTTTTTGAGTCTTGGTTTTTGGACTTGGCAATATTGGCAAGCGAATCAGTCCATTGAAATTTGTTTGTGGTAATAATTTTGTGAATTCCGGATATCAAAAACTGGATATAATTCATTTCTCGATGAAGAAGTGTTTGATCCTCAATTAAATTACGTGAGTTTTTCATCTCAAAAACAGACATAACAATTTGGTTTTTGGATTGAATTTGGATGCAAATATTCTTAATAATATCGGAAAGAATGAGGAATTCTTTGGGTTCAATATTTTCTGATAAATCAATAACAAAATCAATCCATTTCAAACGAATGTCGGAAAAGTAAGTGACGAATTGATCAGGAATTCCGATCGAATAATAATAATAATAATATTTTGAGTGTGAGGATTCTTCTGTTGGATTTTGTGATAATCCAGCAATTATTGTTGAAACAAACTCGTCACAATGCAAAAACTTTGAGAAGGAATTTGCAACTTCTTCAAATTGATTGATCTTCGCTAAAATTGAGATTGATAATGAAAGTGTTTGCAGCAAATGCATTTGGTGCATGGAATCTGCTTTCTGGATACTGGCTCCTATTTCATGGAATAGCTCTTGAACAATGATCATCAATCGCTTCAAAAAAAGTTCTGAAAATTGAACGAATTCCTGCATGTTTTTTTGGAACATCAATAGTAAATTATTCATAACTTGCAAAGTTTGGATTTTGATTAAATTATTTTCATTGTTGAACGAATTGCTTTGTTTCTCGTTTTCGGTTTCAGTGCCGGATTCTAAACAAGCAACACTGAAAAGCGAAGAAATGATCAAAAGCATTTCGAAATATGATCCTTGATCGGGGAAATTTTGGTAATGCTGGATAAATTTTGTGTTGAAATTTGTGCGGATCTCAGCTTGTTTCAAAATTAAATCCTTAATTCTCAAGCTGATTTGCGAATTGAACAAAGAGGATGAAGTTTTATTTTGTGGAACAGAAAGTATTTTGTTCAATAGTTGGAAAAGAAACAAAGCTCTTGATGAATCAAACGGTTCTTGGTAGAGAACAGGGAAAAATGGTTTGTGTTCTCCAAATTCGGGTTTTCATTTGAAATTCCCTCTGAATAATAAATCATCAATAAAGAAAATAGCTCCATGATAATTGGATCAAGAATTTTGTTAATTTTGGAATTTGAAATTGTTTTGCTGATCCAATTCTCAATGAAGGAAACCTGGAACGGATTTTGCGAAGCGTGAATGTGGCTCATAAAAAGATGAAAGCATTCGTTTGAAGGGAAATAATCCTGCGATACTGATTCTGAAAACCCCCAGAATGCTGTGTATCGAACAAGACCTTGAATCGGCTCTGCGATGTTTGTCAGTTCATCGGAAATGATTTTCGCAAATTCTGCTGGGAAAAGCTCTTCAATTTCATTGAGTAGCAAAACAATTTCGTTCTTCAAAATTGTGTCCTTGTTGACAAACAAATTTTCAAAAAGCTTTTTCGATAATGCAATGATAAATTCTGAGAAGGATAGAAAATGCTTTCCCAACAAATTCCTATTTCTGATAAATTCATTGGGTTTCTCCATTTCGTCTTGTTTCAAATCTCCATTTTGCCCAAATTCTTTGATGAATTTGTTGATCAGTTTCGAAGATTTTGCTTGATTTTTCAAATGGAGAAGAATTTTCACAATTTGAATGAAAAATAAAAACAAAATGTCTGTTTGGAAAATATCGGGTTTTTGAGAGAATTGATGGATTTTTTGCAGTATTTTTTGCACAAATTCCTCAATACCACCACTTGGCTTTTCCCAAATGAAATCAAGACAGAAAAATTGTTTTGCAAAATCATTAACAATAGCCATTGATTCCTTGAATTTTTGCGAAAGATAGATTTTATGTTGGTCGAATGCAATAGAAGACAAATCGATAAGCGTTTTTTCCAAAAGAAGAAGCATCGAATCAATAATTTTTGGAGAATTTGCGATTTTTCCATTTTCGTGGAAGATGAACTGATGGAACATTTTTATAAACAAGCAATAATTTATGAAAAAGGAATGCGAAATTGATTCCTTTGTGAAAACAAAAGAATTTGATTCAATTTCTTGAGATTTTTGGAATTGAACTCTATTCAAATTATACAAGAAAATTTGAGCAATCTGAAGCTTTGTTTCATCATTCAATTTTAGCAATTTCCCATCTTCACTAATTAAAGTTGTTATTTTGGAAAGAATTTCATGGAAAAATTTTGATGGATACTCTTGGCTCATTTCCTTCAATGATTGCTCCACAAGACTATTTAAAAATTCTAGAACGTCTTCTTGATTAAATTTGGGAATTGTGATTCCGTCAATTTGATTCTCTTTTTTTGCAAATTGATTGATTGATAAATGAATAATTTTTTTGGAAAGTAATTGAAGAAGTTTTTCGTTTTCCATCGATTCTGAGATTATCACCAGATCCATTTTCTTTAAATTTTGCTGTTCATTTTCCTCAAACAATCTCAAAAAACTTGATAAAATTAATTGCTGGATCTCCTCAATTTCCTTTTGGTTTTCCAAATCTAGCCATAAAAAAATTCTGTGTTTTAAAGTTGAATCCTTTCTTGGGAAAATTTTAAAGCATGACTCAAGTAGTTGTGCTTTTTGTTCTCTAGTCAAGTATCTATATAAATTGGATTTTAATTTTGAATTTTAATTTTGATTTTAATTTTGATTTTATTTTTTTACTTTGAACGAAGAGGAATTTGGTTTGTAATAAAATCAAGAATTTTCCTCAAAACTAAAATGTCTTCATTTTTAAAAAAAGGAACAAAACTTTCAACTAGAATTTTGTTTAAAAATTCATTTTCAAGAATGATTGAAAAATTTTGTTTTTTTGGATTATTTGATTTTAAATCAAATTTAAAGTTCAAGTAATTGATGATATTTTGAGTTTGTTTTGGATTAGAAATCATTGTTTTAAATAAATGAACATAAAAGAGTTGGAAATCAGCTTTTTGTTCGATTTCTTGTAAAAAAAGGAGTGTCTAAAATATAAATATAAATTTAAAAAATTAATAAAAGAATTATTATTTGAAAGAAATGATTCAAACTCTTTGAGAAATTTCTGCATCTTCTTCTTCTAATCCTGGAAGAACTGCAACTATTAATCCTTTTAAAATTGAATCTAATTGTTTTCCAAATGGTATTACAAATCTTTCTAATAATTTGAGTATTGATAATCTAACTTGATTTGAAGAGTATTGGAAAGCTGGAAATAAGCCAACTGAATAAACAGGGAAATCTTTAAGCAAGATTTCGTGCTTTTTTTTTTTTATTTATGAATTTTATAAATTTATTTTATAAATAAATTTTATAAATAAATTTTATAAATGAATTTTATAAATGAATTTTATAAATAAATTTTATAAATAAATTTTATAAATTTTTTATAAATAAATTTTATAAATAAATTTTATAAATGAATTTTATAAATAAATTTTATAAATAAATTTTATAAATAAATTTTATAAATAAATTTTATAAATAAATTTTATAAATAAATTTTATAAATAAATTTTATAAATTTATAAATGAATTTTATAAATGAATTATCTAAAAGGAATTTAAATAGAATATATACGCCAATATGTTGAAAAATTTGAGCATAAATTTCAATAGTTTTTAGATGAACACCCCATGGTAAATCATTATTTAAACATAAAGAAAGTTGTTTTGCAACAAGAAATTTATGAGGAATTGCTTTAATTTTATTATAAGATTGTAAAACCTTGTATTATTTAATTCAATTATTTTGTTTTAAAGAAAAGATGAATTGGAAAAAATTTTTCCATTTATTTTTTTTATTTTATTATTTTTTTTTTGATTAAAATTTTCTCTTTAATTTTTAAATATAAAAATTATATTTTCTACTTTGCTAAGTTGATGTAAATTTCTTATTAAATCACCCCATTCTTTAGATTTATGAAATAATTCAAGTACTTTTTGAATTTGTTTACTAAAATCTTTTTCAGTTGAAGAAAGAAAAGTTGTCATTTATTTATTTATTTATTTTAAAAAACAAAAAGAAAAAAAATGAAAAAAAAATGGAGAAAAAAAAAATTAAAAAAAATAAAAATTTTCTTCTTTCTTAATTTAAATAAAAAAAAAATTTAAAAGAAAGAACTTTTATTTGTAAAAATTTTTTTTTCATTTTTTTCATTTTTCATTTTTCATTTTTTTCATTTTTTTTCTTTCATTTTTCTTGTTAGAAATGTATTATTAAAATATTTATTATTAAAATATTTATTATTAAAATATTTATTATTTAAATATTTATTATTTAAAATTTATTATTTAAAATTTATTATTAAAATATTTATTATTTAAAATTTATTATTAAAATATTTATTATTAAAATATTTATTTAGGTCTGAAGAATATTCTTTCAGTTTAACAACATTCTCTCCAACAGGTCAACTCATGCAAATTGAACATGCACTTCGAGCTGTAAACAAAGGAGGGACTGCATTAGGAATAAAAGGTAATTCAAAACCAAAAAAAATAAACCAAAAAAAAGGAAGAAAAGGAAAAATGAATTAAAAAAGAAAAAAACAAACAAAAAACCAGCATCAAATGGGGTAGTGATAGTAACAGAAAAAAAACTACCAACACCTTTAATCGACGAGTCTTCGATTGAGAAGATATCAGTAATAACTGAAACAATAGGAATGGTTTATGCAGGCGTTGGTCCTGATTTTAGACTTATTCTCAGAAAAGCTCGTCGTCAAGCTGAGCTTTATAAACTTAGATATCATGAACCTATCCCTGTTTCTCAATGTGCTCGTGAAATTGCTAATATTATGCAGGAATATACTCAATCTGGGTTTGTATTTTTTTTACAAAAAATTTTTTTCCGATTTTTGACAGCTTAGAACAATTAAAATTAATTTATAAATTTAAAATTAATTTATAAATTAAAATTAATTTATAAAATTATAAAATTATAATTAATTTATAAAATTATAATTTATTTATAAAATTATAATTTATTTATAAAATTATAATTAATTTATAAAATTAAAATTAATTTATAAATTTATAATTAATTTACAAAATTAAAATTTATTTATAATTTTATAAATTAATTTATAAAATTAAAAATTTATAATTTTATAAAATTAAATTTAAATTAATTTATAAAATTAAAATTAATTTATAAAATTATAATTAATTTATAAAATTAAAATTAATTTATAAAATTAAAATTAATTTATAAAATTATAATTAATTTATAAAATTAAAATTTATTTATAAAATTAATTTATAAAATTAAAATTTATTTATAATTTATTTAAAAATTATAATTAATTTATAAAATTTAAATTTATTTAAAAATTAATTTACAAAATTATAATTAATTTATAAAATTAAAATTTATTTACAAAATTAAATTTAAAAAAATTTATTTATTTATTTATAAAATTAAAAATTAATTTATAAAATTAAAATTAATTTATAAAATTAAAATTATAAAATTAAAAATTTCTATAAAATTATTAATTTATTTATATTTATAAAATTAAAATTTATTTATAAAATTATAATTTATTTATAAAATTATAATTAATTTATAAAATTATAATTAATTTATAAAATTATAATTAATTTATAAAATTTAAATTTATTTATAAAATTAAAATTTATTTATAAAATTATAATTTATTTATAAAATTAAAATTTATTTATAAAATTATAATTAATTTATAAAATTAAAATTAATTTACAAAATTTATAATTAATTTATAAAATTATAATTAATTTATAAAATTTAAATTTATTTATAAAATTATAATTTATTTATAAAATTAAAATTAATTTATAAAATTGAAATTAATTTATAAAATTAAAACATTTTTTAGAGGTGTTCGTCCTTTTGGAATCTCTTTATTAGTTGCTGGATATGATCATAATGGACCTCAATTATATCAAGTTGATCCATCTGGTTCATTTTGGGCTTGGAAAGCTTCATCAATAGGAAAAAATTCTGATAACGCAAAAACATTTTTAGAAAAAAGGTAAAAAAAATTTAATTGTAAATTTATTTAAAAATTTAATTATAAATTTATTTAAAAATTTAATTATAAATTTAATTGTAAATTTAAAAGATATTCAGATTCCATTTCTTTAGAAGATGCTATTAATACAGCAATTTTGACTTTAAAAGAAGGATTTGAAGGAGAAATGGATGAAAATAATATTGAAATTGGAATTGTTGATGAAAACAAAAAGTTTAAATGCTTAAAACCTTCTGAAATTGCTGATTATTTGAATGAAATTGGAGATTAATTTTCTCAATTTAAATCTTCCAAAAAAAAAAATTCCCAATAAAAAAAAATTTTTTTTTCTTCTTCTTCTTTCATTTCTTCCATCTTTTTTTACTTCTTCAAATCCAAAAAAAAAAATAATAATAAAAAAAAATTTTAAATCTTTTTAATCTTTTTAATCTTGTTTTGAAATAAAAATTTGACTATGAACTTCTAATCCAAGTTGTTTTGCTGCAAAATGAACTCCATAATAATCAAGAATAGAAACACAAATACAACCATCAGGATGATCATAAGCAATCCAAGAACCTTTTGAAACAAAAAAAGGATAAGTTCCATAAAAAACCTTAACTTTTTTATCATTAAATTTGATCCAAAAATAATCGTTGATTTTGATCTGAATTTTCGCCAAATCTTCAGAACACAAACCAAGAAAAAAAGAAGATCTAACAGGGTCAATTTGGATAACAGGAACAAACAACCCGTTAGAATCAAAACTAACAAGAGGCTCTTCTGATTTTGATTTGCGTTTGTAATCAATAAGAATATTTTTGGATCGAACTGTAATATTTGTTTGGAAAGTTATCCATTCCAAAAGCGAATTCATCGCAAGAAAACGCTCTTTTTGACTGACAAGATTGTGACCCTCTCTCCACACTTCCCAAAGTGCAGGAAGAATGATGTCTTGGTCTTTGTTCTGTTCCTTGCATTTAGAAATGTATTTTTGGATTGTCCCTAATTCGGATTGATTAGTTAAAAAAATAAGTGGAATTTTTGGGTTGTATTCAAACTCCAAAGGATTGGAATCATCTTTGGCCAAAAGAGCCGCGCCGATGGCAACACAACCTTGATAGAGATCAGGATACATTTCTGCGATATGGGTTGCGATGCATCCTCCCATGGATCTGCCTTCGATAACACAGAGCGAAATGTCGCCAAAATGATCCATAATATATTTTCTTAAATTATTGAGATCTTGAATTGCTTCCCTGATGATTCTTCCGTTTCTTCTGTAGCTTGTTTCCGCAACAATCCATCCTTGCTTGAGGATCTTTTTGATGAAGGGCTCATTAGAATCCAAAGTCAAAACCAAACCAAGTGTTTCTGTTTCTGGCCGGAAACCGTGGGCAAATAAAATAACATTGCCGTTCCATTTTTTAGGAATAAAAGTTCTCACTTTTGCCCCCTCAATTTCATCTTCACTCACCATCACTTTTTCTGCATTTCCCTTTGGCACAATCCATGTATTTTCTGGATCTGTTGTGTTTTTAATCACCTTATTTTTCTCATTTGTAACTGGTGTTTGTTTTGCCTCCATAAGTGTTAATTTCACTGTTAGATCTTCAAGTCCTGAATTTAGGATCTGTTGTTTGATTTGATCCATTAATTCGATTATTTTGATTTCCTCTTTGTTTTCGATATTAATTAATCCAAATGAATTTTGAATTTGAGGTGTTTTTAATTTTTTGCTAATCAATTCTAACGCTTTTGAAACTGACATTTTTATATTAATTCCTTTACTTTTCTTTAATTTAGTTTCATGACTTAAAATGGATTGGAAAACTTGATCCATTCTTATTTAATAAGAAAAAAAAAGAGAAAGAAAAAAAATGATAATTATTTTTCTCCTTTTTATTTTCATTTTTTTTTTTTCATTTTTTCCTTTTTTTTTTTCTTACAACTTCTGTTTGTTTTTGTTTTTGTTTTTGTTTTTCTTTTCTGTTCAAATTAATTAATCAATTAATTATTATTATTTCTTTTAAATGTCACAAGTAAAAATCCAAATTTAATTTTAATTTAAAAAAATAAATGATCAAAAAAAAAAATTTAATTAAACAAAAAATAAAAGAAGAAGGAAAAAAAACGGTTTGCAAAGTTTCGTAAAAAGAAGAAAGATATTGTAATTTCTCGACCTTATAATGTTACTCATGATATTCATGTTGATTTTAATTCAGAAACTGGTTTTACAGTAATTAATACATTAATTCCATCTCAAATTAACAAAATTCAAATCAAAATATAAAAATAAATATAATTATAAATATAAATATAAATATAAATATAAATATAAATATAAATCTAAATATAAATATAAATATAAATATAAATATAAATATAAATATAAATATAAATATAAATATAAATATAAATATAAATATAAATATAAATATAAATATAAATCTAAATATAAATATAAATATAAATATAAATATAAATATAAATATAAAATATAAATAAATATAAATATAAATAATTTAAATATAAATATAAAAATAAATATAAATATAAAATATAAATATAAATATAAATATAAATATAAATATAAATATAAATATAAACATAAATATAAAAATATAAAATATAAAATATAAATATAAATATAAAATATAAAAATATAAATATAAATATAAAAATAAAAATATAAATATAAATATAAATTATAAAATATAATTATAAAATATAAAATATAAAATATAAATATAAATATAAATATAAAATATAAAATATAAAATATAAAATATAAATATAACACAAATATAAACATAAAATATAAATATAAAAATAAAAAAAAATATAAATATAAATATAAATAAAATAAATATAAATATAAATATAAATATAAAAATATAAATATAAATATAAATATAAATATAAATATAAATATAAATATAAATATAAATATAAATATAAATATAAATATAAATATAAATATAATTATAAATATAAATATAAATATAAATATAATTTAATTCAATTTCAAATTTAAAAAGGGACTTCCAAAACAATGGGAATCTTTATTAAAAACATCTGGAATTACAAAAGAAGAAGTACATCAAAATCCTGATGCAGTTTTAGATATTCTTGAATTTCAAAACAAGCCAACAATGAAAGGACAACAAAAACAAGAAGCACAACCAACAAACACAACAAATGTTCAAAGAAAACTTGGTATTTTAACTTTAACTTTAACTTAATTTTAATTTGAATTTATTTTAAATTGATAAAAAATTGAATTCAAAAAAAAAAGATACTTTGATTTCTAAAGAAGATCCAAATCAATTATTTACAGGTTTAACAAAAATTGGAGAAGGGTAAAATTCAAAATTAAAATTAAAATTAAAATTCATTTATAAAATTAAAATTAAAATTAAAATTAAAATTAAAATTAAAATTAAAATTAAAATTAAAATTAAAATTCAAATTAAAATTAAAATTTAAATTAAAATTAAGTTAAAATTAAAATTTAAAATTCAAATTAAAATTAAAATTCATTTATAAAATTAAAATTAAAATTCATTTATAAAATTAAAATTTAAAATTAAAATTCATTTATAAAATTAAAATTAAAATTAAAATTAAAATTAAAATTAAAATTAAAATTAAAATTAAAATTAAAATTTAAAATTAAAATTAAAATTAAAATTAAAATTAAAATTAAAATTAAAATTAAAATTAAAATTAAAATTAAAATTAAAATCAATAATTAAAATTAAAATTAAAATATTTTTTAGTTCAACTGGTTCAGTTTATGTTGCAACTCATAAAGCAACAGGAAAACAAGTTGCATTAAAAATTATGGGAGAATTTATTCAACAAAATATGAAAGTTGTTGAAAATGAAATTGCAATGATGAGATCAAGTAAACATAAAAATGTAGTAGAATATATTGGATCTTATTTGACTGGAGATAGTCTTTGGGTATTTTACTTTCAAATTAGAAATCAAAATTAAAATCAAAATTAAAATTAAAATAAAATTTAAATTTAAAATTAAAATTAAATTAAAAATTAAAATTAAATTAAAAATTAAAATTAAAATTAAAATTTGAAATTAAAATCAAAATTAAAAATTAAAATTAAAATTTAAAATTTATTAAGGTTGCTATGGAATATATGGATGGTGGATCATTAACAGAAATTGTTTCTATTTGTAAAATGTCAGAACCACAAATTGCTGCTGTTTGTAAAGAGGTAGAAATAATTCAATTCAAAAATTCAATTCAAAAATTCAATTCAAAAATTTAATTCAAAAAATTTAATTCAAAAATTCAATTCAAAAATTTAATTCAAAAATTCAATTCAAAAATTTAATTCAAAAAAAAATTAAGATTTTGAGAGCTTTAAATTATATTCATGGATTAAATCGAATTCATAGAGATATTAAAAGTGATAATGTTTTATTAAGTACTAAAGGAGAAGTAAAATTAGCAGATTTTGGATATTGTGCTCAATTAACTGAAGAAGTAACAAAAAGAAATTCAGTAGTTGGAACACCATATTGGATGGCACCTGAATTAATTAGAGGTCAAGATTATGGAGTTAAAGTAAATTAAAATCAAAATTAAAATTAAAATTAAAATTAAAATTAAAATCAAAAATCAAAATTAAAATTAAAATCAAAATTAAAATTCATTTATAAATTTAAAATTAAAATTAAAATTAAAATTAAAATTAAAATTAAAATTAAAATTAAAATTAAAATTAAAATTAAAATTAAAATTAAAATTAAAATTAAAATTAAAATTAAAATTAAAATTAAAATTAAAATTAAAATTAAAATTAATATTAAAAATTAAAATTAAAAATTAAAATCAAAACTAAAATTAAAATTAAAATTAAAATTAAAATTAAAATTAAAATTAAAATTAAAATTAAAATTAAAATTAAAATTAAAATTAAAAATCAAAATAAAAATCAAAATTAAAATTCATTTATAAATTTAAAATTAAATTTAAAATTAAAATTAAAATTAAAATTAAAATTAAAATTAAAAAAAATTAAAATTAAAATTAAAAATTAAAAATTAAAATTAAAATTAAAAATTAAAATTAAAATTAAAATTAAAATTAAAATTAAAATTAAAATTAAAATTAAAATTAAAATTAAAATTAAAATCAAAATAAAAATCAAAATTAAAATTCATTTATAAATTTAAAATTAAATTTAAAATTAAAATTAAAATTAAAATTAAAATTAAAATTAAAATCAAAATTAAAATTCATTTATAAATTTAAAATTAAAATTAAAATTAAAATTAAAATTAATATTAAAATTAAAATTAAAAATAAAATTAAAATTAAAATTAAAATTAATATTAAAATTAAAATTAAAATTAAAATTAAAATTAAAATTAAAATTTAGGTTGATATTTGGAGTTTGGGGATTTTAATGGTTGAAATGGCTGAAGGAGAACCACCTTATTTAGATTATCCACCACTTCGTGCTCTTTTCCTTATTGCAACACATGGGCCACCTGATTTAAAAGAACCAAATGCTTGGTCATCAGAATTTAAAGATTTTATGGCAAAATGTCTTGAAAAAGAGGTTAATTCTCGAGCAACAGCAGATCAATTATTAAGAGTAATTATTTAAAATTAAAATAAATTAAATCAAATTTCAAATTAAATCAAATTTCAAATTAAATCAAATTTCAAATTAAATCAAATTTCAAATTAAATTTTGTTTTATTAAATAAATTAGCATCCTTTTATTCGTAAAGCTTGTTCTCTTCGTGGTTTGATTCCGTTGGTTAATAAAGCAAAAGAAAATCAATCAAATTTTGATGATATTTAAAAATGAGAAAACCAAATTCCAAAAAAAAAAAATTTTTTTTTCCGTTTTTCTTTTTGATCATTTTTTTTTCCAAATTTTTCAAAATGAACCAATCATTTTTTTTACAACAAAAAAAATTTTTTTTTCCTTTCAATTCCTTGAAATTATTTCAAAAAAATCAATTAAAGAATCAAATCAAATATTTGAAATGATTTATTCAAACAGAATTATAAATCCAAAATTATATTCTGAAATTAAAGAAATTATAAATTTAAATGAAAAAATTGAAGAAACAATGAAAATGAAAATGAAAATGAAAAAGATTTTATTATTGAAAGAAAAGAAAAACAATATAAATTTCCTAAATTAATATTAATAATGAGAAGTGAATTATATCGAGGAATGTTTTTATCTGTAACAGAAGATACTTCTAATAAAGTTACAGATTATAGTGAATTAAGTAATAAATCATTCCAAATATTTGAATATTGGATTTATTCAAATCAAATCAAAGATGAAATTCAAATTACAAAAGAAATTATTAAAGAAATTAAAATTGGAATTGATTATTTTCAATTAAATCAAACAAATCCAAATTTATTGGATTTATTAATTAAAAAATTTAATAATCAAAATTAAAATTAAAATTAAAATTAAAATTAAAATTAAAATCAAAATTAAAATTAAAATCAAAATTAAAATTAAAATTAAAATTAAAATTAAAATTAAAATTAAAATTAAAATTAAAATTAAAATAAAAATTAAAATTAAAATTAAAATCAAAATTAAAATCAAAATCAAAATTAAAATTAAAATTAAAATTAAAATCAAAATTAAAATTAAAATTAAAATCAAAATTAAAATCAAAATTAAAATTAAAATTAAAATTAAAATTAAATTAAAATTAAAATTAAAATTAAAATTAAAATCAAAATTAAAATTAAAATTAAAATTAAAATTAAAATCAAATTAAAAAATTCATTTTTTATTTTTTCATTTTTTTTACTTTTCAAAAATGAATGAAATTTTATTTTTTGGTGAAAATCAATATCCAAAACTTATTGAAAATAAATCAAAAAATATAACAAAACCAATTCAATTTAAATTTGAAAATAAAAATGAAAAACAAATTAAACAAATTTCATCAGGAAATTATTCAACAATTTTCCTTTTTGAAAATGGAAAAGCAATAGAATATTTAAATGAAAATGATTCAAAACAAAATCCTGAAGAAATCCAAATTGAAAAAAATATTCAAAAAGTAACTGTTGGCTCTGGAAATGAAGCTATTTTAACAATAGAAGGAAATGTATTTGCCAAAGGAAAAGATATTAATCCAAAAAATCTAACTGAATTTATCAATATTTCATCATTAATTGAAGATAAAAATGATATAATAATTCAAGATATTGTTTCTGGTGCTCGTTCAATTTACTTATTAACTTCAAATCAAAATGCTTATGGAATTGGTTCTAATTATAATGGTCAACTTGGTTTTGATTCTGAAACGCTTAAAAACAGAAAAACCAATTTTAATGATGGAAAATGTTTCTAAAATATTTTCAGGAAATACTTCAGATTATGTTTTTCTTTTAAATTCAAATCAAGAATTATTTGGATGCGGGAATAATTCTTATGGTCAACTTGGATTAGGAGAATTAAGAAAAGAAGAAACAAAAATCCAAAAACTTAACCAAAATCCAAAATATTCCAAAAGGTAAAATAATTGATATTCAATCTGGATATTCTCATTCAATAATGTTGATTGAAAATGAAAATGAAAATGAAAATCAAAAAGAAAACTTTATTCATGTGGAAAGTACCAATATAATGGACTTGACAGAAATGAAGATGTTGAAGAATTTACTGAAATCAAATCATCTTTATTTGAAAATGATAATATTCTTGATTTTTCTGTTGGTATTTATCATACTTTGATTTTAAATTCTAATTCAAAATTAATTGGATTTGGAGATAATTCATTTGCTCAATTAGGAACTGGAGATACAAATGATCAATTAATTCCAATTCAAATTGAACTTCCTAAATTAAGATTTAATGAAAATATTTCCAATTATCATATTTCTTGTGGATATTTCAAATCATTTCTTTATTATTCTCCTTCTTTTTCCAATCTTGAAGAAGATTTGATAAAATTATTTAGAAGAAAAGAATTTTGTAATATTTCATTTAAAACTGAAAATGGAGAAATAATTGAAGCTCATAAATTAATATTGAAATATAGATTAAATCAAGATGAAAATGAAATTGAAAAACTTCAAGAAATTATATCAAAAAAATCAATTAAAGAATCAAATCAAATATTTGAAATGATTTATTCAAACAGAATAATAAATCCAAAATTATATTCTGAAATTAAAGAAATTATAAATTCAAATGAAAAAATTGAAGAAACAATGAAAAGAATTTATTTAAATGAAAATGAAAAAGATTTTATTATTGAAAGAAAAGAAAAACAATATAAATTTCCTAAATTAATATTAATAATGAGAAGTGAATTATATCGAGGAATGTTTTTATCTGTAGCAGAAGATACTTCTAATAAAGTTACAGATTATAGTGAATTAAGTAATAAATCATTTCAAATATTTGAATATTGGATTTATTCAAATCAAATTAAAAATGAAATTAAAATTACAAAAGAAATCATTGAAGAAATTGAAACAGGAATTGATTATTTTCAATTAAATCAAACAAATCCAAATTTAATTGATTTATTAATTAACAAATTTAATAATCAAAACCCAAACAAAGAAAAAAATTGTTTAATTTTTTGAATTAAAATTGAAAATTATAAATCAATTTTAAATCAATTTTATATCAATTTTAAATCAATTATAAATCAATTCTAAATCAATTCTAAATCAATTTTAAATCAATTTTAAATCAATTTTAAATCAATTTTAAATCAATTTTAAATCAATTTTAAATCAATTTTAAATCAATTATAAATTAATTATAAATCAATTTTATATCAATTTTATATCAATTATAAATTAATTCTAAATTAATTCTAAATTAATTCTAAAATTAAAATTCTCAAAAATTAAAAAAAGCAAAAAAAATTTATTTTTAATTTTTTTTTTTTCATTTTTTTTCTATTTTGAGATAAAAATAATATTTGGAATAATAAATGGATGAACAAAAGAAAGTTTCAAAACCAAAATTAAATACAAAACCAAAATTAAATGCAAAACCAAATGCAAAACCAAATGCAAAACCAAATACAAAACCAAATTCAAAACCAAATACAAAACCAAATACAAAACCAAATACAAAACCAAAACCAAATTAAAAACCAAATTTAAAACCAAAATTAAAAACAAATTTAAAACCAAAATTAAAACCAAAAACAAATCGGAAAAATGAAAATGAAGCAAAAACAGAAAAAACAAAAAAAGTTGGAAAAATAAAAAGAAAAAATCCCAAAAAAGGTATTTTTTTTAAAATGAGTTTATTTAAATTCAATTTCATTCCATTTTGCAATTATTTTAATTTATTAATTATTTTAATTTATTAATTATTTTAATTTATAATTTCCAAAAGCAATTGATTTACTTGTTGATACAAATGAAACACCTGATAATTTTCGAATCAAAAGATTTATTGGACAAGGAGCATTTGGAAGAGTATATCATGCAGAACATAAAGTAACCAAAATACAAGTTGCAATTAAAGAAATGACAATTCAATCTGATATGGTTGATAAATTAAGAAACGAAATCAATCTTCTTCGTGATTGTAGAAATCCAACAATTGTATCTTATTATGGAACAGTAAAAAAAGATGAATCAATATGGATTATAATGGAATATTGTTCACAAGGAAGTATTCATGATATCATGAAAAAAATAAGAAAACCTTTAACTGAAGAACAAACACAAGCTGTTTTGAAATCAACAATTGATGGTCTTTCTTATCTTCATTCTCAAAAAATTCTTCATCGCGATATTAAAGCTGGTAATATTTTTGTTACTGATTCTGGTGAAATTAAACTTGGTGATTTTGGTGTTTCTAAAAAACTGGATGAGTTTAATCAAACCACTTCTTTTGTTGGAAGTGCTTTTTGGATGGCTCCAGAATTAATTCAAAATGAACCTTATGATGCAAAAGTTGATGTTTGGTCTCTTGGTATTACTGCTATTGAATTTGTTGAAAGAAAACCTCCTTATTTTGATAAGCCAAGCATGACTGTAAATTATATTTTAATATTTATTTTAATATTTTAATATTTTAATATTTTAATATTTTAATATTTTAATATTTTAATATTTTAATATTTATTTTAATATTTATTTTAATATTTATTTTAATATTTATTTTAATATTTATTTTAATATTTATTTTAATATTTTAATATTTATTTTAATATTTATTTTAATATTTATTTTAATATTTTTAATATTTATTTTAATATTTTAATATTTTAATATTTTAATATTTTAATATTTATTTTAATATTTATTTTAATATTTATTTTAATATTTTAATATTTGATTTAATATTTTAATATTTATATTAATATTTATTTTAATATTTATTTTAATATTTGATTTAGGTTTTAAATATTATTCCATCTGCAGATCCACCAACAGTTCAATCTCCACAAAAATATTCAGAAGAATTTCGAGACTTCCTCAAAAAATGTTTAGTGAAAGATCCAGAAAAAAGAGCATCAATTGATGATTTAAAGAATCATCCATTTATACAAAAGAAAATTGATCCAAAAACTATACCTAATTTAGTAAGAGAAGTAAAAGATGCAATAAAAAAACGAAAGCTAGAGGCACAACGAAAAATGGGATTATTACCAAATAAAACCGAATTGGACAAAGAAATAATACCAAAATTAGATACAAAAAAAGAAGAATCCAAATACAATCGTGAAAATCCCAAATGAACAAAACGGAACTGTTATTATTGATCCAAGAAAAGAAGAATCAAATACTGTTATTATTGATCCAAGAAAAGAAGAATCAAATACTGTTATTATTGATCCAAGAAAAGATTCAAATCAAAAATAATTTAATTATAAAAGTTCCCAAAAAAAAAACGAAATTCCTTAATATATTCCAAATATTCCGCTTTTTCATTTTTCATTTTTTTCATTTTTCATTTTTTTTCTTTTCCAAAAATGAATGAAATTTTATTTTTTGGTTCAAATAAATATCCAAAACTTTTTAAAAATGAAAAAGATAAAATAAAAAAACCAATTCAATTTAAATTTGAAAATGAAAATGAAAAACAAATTAAACAAATTTTAACAAGTGATTTTTCAATAATTTTCCTTTTTAAAAATGGAAAAGCAATAGAATATTTAAAAGAAGAAAAAAATTCCTTTCCAAATCCTCTTGAAATGGGGATTGAAAATATTCAAAAAGTATCTGTTGGTTGGCAAACTGAAGCTATTTTAACAAAAAAAGGAGATGTATTTGCAAAAGGAAAAGCTATCAATTCACGATCTCCAAATACATTCATTGTAATTTCATCATTAATTGAAGATAAAAATGATAGAATAATTAAAGATATTATTTGTTCTGCTTTTTCAATTTATTTATTAACTTCAAATCAAAATGCTTATGGATTTGGTTCAAATTCTTATGGCCAACTTTCTTCTAATTCATTTACAAAAACAAAACCAATTTTAATGATGAAAAATGTTTCTAAAATATTTTCAGGAAATTGCTCAAATCATGTTTTTCTTTTAAATTCAAATCAAGAATTATTTGGATGTGGATATAATGCAAATGGTCAACTTGGATTAGGAGAATATACAAAAGAAACAAGAATTGAAAAACTAACTCCAATCCAAAATATTCCAAAAGGTAAAATAATTGATATTCAATGTGGTGCTTTTAGTTCAGTTATTTTGATTCAAGAAAAAGACCCAAATCAAAAATTGCACAAAAAACTTTATTCATGTGGATATTATCAAGATAATGGACTTGGCAAAAATCAAAAAGATATAAATGAATTTACTGAAATCAAATCATCTTTATTTGAAAATGATAATATTCTTGATTTTTCTGTTGGAAATTATCATACTTTGATTTTAACTTCTAATTCAAAATTAATTGGATTTGGAAGAAATGAATTTGGTCAATTAGGCAATGAAAATCCATTTTATCGCATACATCCCTTTCAAATTGAACTTCCTGGATTAAGATTTAATGAAGAAATTTTTAATTATCATATTTCTTGTGGAGATGATAACTCATTTCTTTATTATTATCCTTCTTCTTTTTCCAATCTTGAAGAAGATTTGATAAAACTATTTCAAAAGAAAAGAATTTTGTGATATTTCATTTAAAACCAAAAATGGAGAAATAATATCAGCTCATAAATTAATATTGAAATATAGATTAAATCAAAATCAAAATCAAAATGAAATTCAAAATGAAAAACTTAAAGAATTCATTTCAAATAAATCAATTAAAGAATCAAATCAAATATTTGAAATGATTTATTCAAATAATTCCAAAATAAATCCAAAATTATATTTTGAAATTAAAGAATTTATAAATTCAAATGAAAAAATTGAAGAAACAATGAAAAGAATTTATTTAAATGAAAATGAAAATGAAAAAGATTTTATTATTGAAAGAAAAGAAAAACAATATAAATTCCCAAAATTAATATTAATAATGAGAAGTGAATTATATCGAGGAATGTTTTTATATGGAACAGAAGATAATTCTAATAAAGTTACAGATTATAGTGAATTAAGTAATAAATCATTTCAAATATTAGAATATTGGATTTATTCAAATCAAATTGCAGATGAAATTCAAATTACACAAGAAATAATTGATGAAATTCAAATTGGAATTGATTATTTTCAATTAAATCAAACAAATCCAAATTTATTTGATTTATTAATTAATAAATTTAATAATCAAGAAAAAAAAGAATTAGAAAGAAAACAAATAGAGGAAAAGAACAGAATAAATACAAATTCATCATTAAATGAGAAAGAAAAGAAAGAAAAGAAAGAAAAGAAATGTTCCATTTTTTAAAAATTAAAATCAAAATTAAAATCAAAATAAAAATCAAAATTAAATTTAAAATCAAAATTAAAATCAAAATCAAAATCAAAATTAAATTTAAAATTAAAATTAAAATCAAATTTAAATCAAAATTGGAATTGATTATTAAATTTAAAATCAAAAATTTTAATTGAATTCAAATTAAAACGAAAAAAAATTTTTTTTTTTCAATTCAAAAATTTTTTTTTTCATTTTTTTCTTTTCAAAAAATGAATGAAATTTTATTTTTTGGCTCAAATAAATACCCAAAACTTTTTAAAAATGAAAAAGATAAAATAACAAAACCAATTCAATTTAAATTTGAAAATGAAAACGAAAATGAAAATAAAAAACAAATTAAACAAATTGCAACAGGTTATTTTTCAACAGTTTTCCTCTTTGAAAATGGAAAAGCAATAGAATATTTAAGTGATTCCAATCAAAATCCTGAAAAAATACAAATTGAAAATATTCAAAAAGTAACTGTTGGTTCTGGAAATGAAGCTATTTTAACATCAGAAGGAAATGTATTTGCAAAAGGAAAAGATATTAATTCAAAAAATCCAAATAGATTTATCAATATTTCATCATTAATTGAAGATCCAAATGATAGAGTAATTGAAGATATTGTTTCTGGATTTAGTTCACTTTACTTATTAACTTCAAATCAAAATGCTTATGGAATTGGTTCAAATGAGATCAATCAACTTGGTTTTGATTCCGAAACACTTCTTAAAACAGAAAAACCAATTTTATTGATGAAAAATGTTTCTAAAATATTTTCAGGAAGTTATGCAAGATCTGTTTTTCTTTTGAATTCAAATCAAGATTTATTTGCATGCGGTTATAATAAGCATGGTCAACTTGGATTAGGATTAAATCAAAAAATATACATAACACAACTTTTACAAATTACAACTCTTCCAAAAGGCAGAATAATTGATATTCAAACTTCAGACTCCCATTCAATAATGCTGATCGAAATTAAAGATCCAGATCAAAATCCAAAAAGAAGACTTTATACATCCGGCCATTATAAATACAATGGACATGGGAGCAGCATAAATGAATTTGTTAGACTTAGGCCATCTTTATTTGAAAGGGAATATCCTATTGATTTTTCTCTTGGATACGAGCACACTTTGATTTTAACTTCTAATTACAAACTTTCTGTAGTTGGAGAAAATAGGTATGGCCAATTAGGAATCGAAGATACAAAATTATGCCCAAAAATAATTCAATTTGAACCTCCTGAATTAAGATTTAAAGAGGATATTTTCAATTATCATCTTTCTTGTGGCTCACAGAATTCTTTTCTTTATTATTCTCCTTCTTTTTCTTCTTTTTCCAATCTTGAAGAAGATTTGATTAATCTATTTAGAAGAAAAGAATTTTGTAATATTTCATTTAAAACCAGAAAATGGAGAAATAATTGAAGCTCATAAATTAATATTGAATTATAGATTAAAAGATCAAAATCAAATTGAAAAACTTCAAGAATTCATTTCAAAAAAATCAATTAAAGAATCAAATCAAATATTTGAAATGATTTATTCAAATAGAATTATAAATCCAAAATTATATTCTGAAATTAAAGAAATTATAAATTCCAATGAAAAAATTGAAGAAACAATGAAAAGAATTTATTTAAATGAAAATGAAAATGAAAATGAAAATGAAAAAGATTTTATCATTAAAAGAAAAGAAAAGAAATATAAATTCCCTAAATTAATATTAATAATGAGAAGTAAATTATATCGAGACATGCTTTTATATGGAACAGAAGATAATTCTAATAAAGTTACAGATTATAGTTACTTGACTCATCAATCGTTTGGAATATTAGAATATTGGATTTATTCAAATCAAATTAAAGATGAAATTAAAATTACAAAAGGAATTATTGATGAAATTAAAAGAGGAATTGATTATTTTCAATTAAATAAAACAAATCCAAATTTATTGGATTTATTAATTCAGGAGTTTAATAATCAAAATCCCAAACCAAAATCAAATTTAAAACCACAACCCAAATCCAAAGCAAAATCACAATCTAAATCCAAAGCAAAACCAAAACCAAAACCAAAATCCAATTCAAAATCCAAAATCCAAAATCCAAACCAAAATCAAAATTCAAAATCAAAATCAAAATCAAAATCCAAATCAAAATCAAAATCAAAATCAAAATCAAAATCCAAATCCAAATCCAAATCAAAATCTAAATCCAAATCCAAATCAAAACCAAAACCAAAACCAAAATCAAAATCAAAATCAAAATCAAAATCAAAATCAAAATCAAAATCAAAATCAAAATCAAAATCTAAATCAAAATCAAAATCAAAATCTAAATCTAAATCAAAATCAAATTCTAAATCAAAATCAAATTCTAAATCAAAATCAAAATCAAATTCTAAATCAAAATCAAATTCAGATTACAAATCAATTTCAGATTACAAATCAATTTCAGATTACAAATCAATTTCAGATTACAAATCAATTTCAGATTCAAATTCAGATTACAAATCAATTTCAAATTAAAATCAAAATCTAAATCTAAATCAAAATCAAAATCTAAATCTAAATCTAAATCAAAATCAAAATTCAAATTCTAAATCAAAACCAAAATCTAAATCTAAATCAAAATCAAAATCAAATTCAGATTACAAATCAATTTCAGATTACAAATCAATTTCAAATTAAAATTCAAATTAAAATTAAATTCAAAATCAAAATCTAAATCTAAATCTAAATCTAAATCTAAATCTAAATCTAAATCTAAATCTAAATCTAAATCTAAATCAAAATCAAATTCAAATTCAAATCAAAATTTAAATTCAAATCTAAATCTAAATCTAAATCTAAATCAAAATCTAAATCTAAAAAATCTAAATCCAAATCTAAATCCAAATCAAAATCAAAATCAAAATCTAAATCTAATTAAAAATCTAAATCTAATTAAAATCCAAATTAAAATTAGAAATAAATAGAAATAAATAGAAAATAGAAATAAAAAACATTTTTTCATTTTTCATTTTTCATTTTTCATTTTTCATTTTTCATTTTTCATTTTTCATTTTTCATTTTTCATTTTTCATTTTTCATTTTTTATTTTTCATTTTTCATTTTTCATTTTTCATTTTTATTTTTATTTTTTATTTTTTTAATGTCAAACAAAAAACTCCCAAAAGGAAGACATTTCAAAACTTCAAAAGTTATTGGAAGAGGAAGTTTTGCAACAGTTTATAAAGGAAAAATAAGTCGTTCAATTCGAACCAAAATTAATGAAACAACAAGTACTTGTGCAATTAAAGAAATTAAACTTCACGAAATCACAATTGAAAAAGATAAAATTTTCCAAGAAATCGAAATGATGGAAAAATTACATCATGAAAATATTATTAAACTATTTTATGTTGAGCCTGAAAATTATAAAGAAGTAATTTTTTTTGAATTTTTTTCCTTTTTTTCCTTTTTTTTTAATTTTTTAAATTTTTTTAAATAGGCTAATATTGTTTATGTTATGATGGAATTTTGTGATAAAGGTGATTTAGGAAAATATCTTAGTATAAAAGGTCGTTTAAATATTGATGAAGTTAAAGAAATTTTTATTCAATTACGTAAATTCCAAATTAAAATCAAAATCAAAAATTTAAATTAAAATTAAAATCAAAATTAAAATTGAAATAAAAATTAAAATTAAAATTAAAATCAAAATTAAAATTAAAAATTTAAATTAAAATTAAAATCAAAATTAAAATTAAAATTAAAATTAAAATTAAAATTAAAATTAAAATTAAAATTAAAATTAAAATTAAAATCAAAATCAAAATTAAAAATTAAAATTAAAATCAAAATCAATTTAGTTTTGTCACTTAAATATCTCAGTGAAAATAAAATTGTTCATAGAGATTTAAAACCTCAAAATATTCTTTTAAAAAGTGATCCAAATTCTAAATATGGTTATAAAATTAAATTAGCCGATTTTGGATTTGCTAGAAAAATACCAAAAAGTTCAAATATGGTTCAATCAGGAGTAATGAATACAATTTGTGGAACACCACTTTATATGGCACCTGAAGTAAATATATTCAAATTAATATTTAAATTAATATTTAAATTAATATTTAAATTAATATTTTGAATCAATATTTAAATTAATATTTTGAATTAATATTTAAATTAATATTTAAATTAATATTTATTTTAATATTTAAATTAATATTTAAATTAATATATAAATTAATATTTAAATTAATATTTAAATCAATATTTAAATTAATATTTATTTTAATATTTAAATTAATTAAATATATTAAATTAAATTTAAATAAAATTTAAATTAATATCTAAATTAATATTTATTTTAATATTTAAATTAATATTTAAATCAAATCAAAATAAATTCCTTTTTTTTCAGGTTTTAAATCAAAAAGAATATACTGCTATTGCTGATTTATGGAGTGTTGGTGCTATTTTTTATGAACTTTTAACAGGAAGTCATGCTTTTTTAGCACATAGTTTACAAGACTTAAAACAACAATATTCTAAAATAACTTATAAAAAATTCCCCAATGAATTCCAAGTATTTTTTTTTAACCAACAAATTAAATTTATTATAATCAATTTAATAATTCAATTTAAATTTGTTGAAAAGGTTCCTCAAGAATATAAACAAATTGTAGAAAAATTATTAGTTGTAAATCCTGATGAAAGAATGACAAGAGAAGAATTATTTAATCATCCTTTTCTTTTTCAAAAACCAAAAATTTTAGAAAATTTCAATAAAGTTGAATCAGATCCACAAGTAAATTAATTTAATTTAATATTTAATTTAATTTAAAAATCTTATTTAAAAATCTTATTTAGATCATCTCACAATTTATTCAAAATTTACAAGAATTATCAATTGAAAAATTACCAGAACAACTTCATGAAATGAATGAAAGAGCTTCTTCACTTACATTTATTGCTGATAAAGTTTGAAAATCCAAAAATTTTAAATCAAAAAATTTAAATCAAAAATTTAAATGAAAAATTTTAAATCAAAATGAAATTATTTTAATAAAAAGGTTAGTGAAACAAATTCAGCAGATGCTTTAAGTTTATATATGGGAGCAACAAATTTAATTAAAGATGTATTAATAAGAGCAGAATTATTATTACCAAATGTTAAAAAAGATCAAAGACGTAAAAAAAAAAATAAAACAATTTTTTTGTTAGTTCAAATTTAATTTATTTTTTTTTATTAGAGATTGTAATTGAAAAAATGAATGATTTAAAAAGTGCATTTTTAAGAAATTTTCAAAATGCAGAAATTAGAATTCCAATTGTTAGAATTAGAGCTTTACTTGAGAAAGATGATCAAAAAAGAAAATTCTCAAGTATTCATCAAATCATTTTTGAAAATGCACTTAGAATTGTAAAATGAAAAACAAATTAATTTTTTATATTAATTTTTTATATTAATTTTTTATATTTATTAATTTAGTTAAATGAAGCTGAAAAAGATTCACAATTTTCAAATAAAACTAGAGCTGAAATTAAATTTTATCATGCAAAGAAATTATTAGAAGTTTTATGTCTTGATCCTGAAATTCAAACTCGAAAAAAAGATCTTGAATTAATATTTGGATGTAAAAAATTAAAAAATGAAATTTAAATTTTATAAAAAAAAGAATTTTTTCAATTAATCTTTTTTATATAATTTTTTGTTTAGTGATTTCTCAAATTATGCAAACAATTTCACAATGGAAACCTGAGATTAAATGAAATTTTTATTTTAAATTGAATTGAATTAAAAAAGTGGAATTTTTATTTTAAATTGAATAAAAAAATGAAATTAAATTTTATTTTAAATTGAATAAAAAAATGAAATTAATTTTATTTTAAATTGAATTGAATTAAAAAAATTAAATTTTATTTTAAATTGAATAAAAAAATGAAATTAATTTTATTTTAAATTGAATTGAATTAAAAAAATGAAATTTTTATTTTAAATTGAATTGAATTAAAAAAGTGGAATTTATATTTTAAATTGAATAAAAAAATGAAATTAATTTTATTTTAAATTGAATTGAATTAAAAAAGTGGAATTTATTTTCTTTTAAATTGAATAAAAAAATGAAATTAAATTTTTTCATTTTTTTCTTTTTTCATTTTTTTCTTTTCTTTTCTTTTTAAAATGTCAAAAAATGATGCAGATCTTGAATACAATTTTGATTGGAAAGTTCTTTCAAACACCCCAAAAAAAATAGAAAAACCCAAATATATAAAGTTCAAATATCAAGACAAAGATACAAAATCACAAGAAATTGGGGATATTTTATCATATTTAGAAAAAAAAGAAATTCAAACATTTTTTTATTCAATTTTTTCAAAATTTATGAATGAATATTTTTTCCCAAAAAAATTTTGGACAGAATTATCAACAAAAGAACAAACTAACTTTATTGAGATTTGTTTGGAAAAGTTAGAGATGAACTCAAAAGAACAAAGAAGAGAAAGTTTGATTTGTTTGAATATAATTTCATTTGGACTTTTTTTATCACATGATGATCCACAAGTTGAGAATTCTGAATCTAAAATCAATCACCCAGTTAATCTTGAATCTATAGAATGGAATAATAGATTAATTCGTGAATGTGATGGGTTGCAAATTCTATTAAATACATTCATTTTAATTTCTTCTCAATTTTCTAGTACTGAAAAGTATGTTTTAAAAAATATATAAAAAATTTCTTATTAATTTTTAAACAAAAAAAATTTTTTTTTATATTAGAAATTTAGATAAGTTTCTTGTTTCAAGTCCTATTGATTTAAGATTAGTTTTAAATTTAATTCTTGTTTTAATTGAAATTTATTCAAATGATAAAGAATTTGAAGATGAATTAATTTTTTTTAAATTTGAAGGAGATGGAATAATTCAAAGATTATTTAGATTAATTTCTGATTCAAATGATAAACCAGAAAGATGTTATCCAATTAAAAAGGTTTAAAAAAGCAAAAGCAAAATCAAAAGCAATTTACCAATATTAATTTAAATATTAATTTAAATATTAATTTAAATATTAATTTAAATATTAATTTAAATATTAATTTAAATATTAATTTAAATATTAATTTAAATATTAATTTAAATATTAATTTAAATATTAATTTAAATATTAATTTAAATATTAATTTAAAATATTAATTTAAATATTAATTCAAATATTAATTTAAATATTAATTTAAATATTAATTTAAAATATTAATTTAAATATTGATTTAAATATTAATTTAAATATTAATTTAAATATTAATTTAAATATTAATTTAAATATTAATTTATATATTAATTTAAATATTAATTTAAATATTAATTTAAATATTAATTAAAATATTAATTTAAATATTGATTTAAATATTGATTTAAATATTAATTAAAATATTAATTTAAATATTAATTTAAATATTAATTTAGATATTAATTTAAATATTAATTTAAATATTGATTTAAATATTAATTTAAATATTGATTTAAATATTGATTTAAATATTAATTTAAATATTAATTTAAATATTAATTTAAATATTAAATTTAAATATTAATTTAAATATTAATTTAAATATTGATTTAAATATTAATTTAAATATTAATTTAAATATTAATTTAGATATTAATTTAAATATTAATTTAAATATTAATTAAAATATTTATTTAAATATTAATTTAAATATTAATTTATATAAATATTAATTTAAATATTAATTTAAATATTAATTTAAATATTAATTTAAATATTAATTTAAATATTGATTTAAATATATTAATTTAAATATTAATTTAAATATTAATTTAAATATTAATTTAAATATTAATTTAAATATTAATTTAAATATAATTTAAATATTAATTTAAATATTAATTTAAAATATTAATTTAAATATTAATTTAAATATTAATTTAAATATTAAATTTAAATATTAATTTAAATATTAATTAAAATATTAATTTAGATATTAATTTAAATATATTAATTTAAATATTAATTAAAATATTAATTTAAATATTAATTTAAATATTAATTTAAATATTAATTTAAATATTAATTTAAATATTAATTTAAATATTAATTTAAATATATTAATTTAAATATTAATTTAAATATTAATTTAAATATTAATTTAAATATTAATTTAAATATTAATTTATATATTAATTTAAATATTAATTTATATATTAATTTAAATATTAATTTAAATATTAATTTAAATATTAATTTAAATATTAATTTAAATATTAATTTATATATTAATTTAAATATTAATTTAAATATTAATTTTAAATATTTGATTTAAATATTTATTTAAATATTAATTTAAATATTAATTTAAATATTAATTAAAATATTAATTTAAATATTAATTTAAATATTAATTTAAATATTAATTTAAATATTAATTTAAATATTAATTCAAATATTAATTTAAATATTAATTTAAATATTAATTTAAATATTAATTTAAATATTAATTTAAATATTAATTTAAATATTAATTAAAATATTAATTTAAATATTGATTTAAATATTAATTTAAATAATTTAAATATTAATTTAAAAATTAATTTAAATATTAATTTAAAATATTAATTTAAATATTAATTTAAATATTAAAATTAAATATTAATTTAAATATTAATTTAAATATTTGATTTAAATATTGATTTAAATATTAATTTTAATATTAGTTTAAATATTAATTTAAATATTGATTTAAATATTAATTTAAATATTAATTTAAATATTGATTTAAATATTAATTTAAATATTAATTTAAATATTAATTTAAATTTAAATATTAATTTAAATATTAATTTAAATATTAATTTAAATATTAATTTAAATATTAATTTAAATATTAATTTAAATATTAATTTAAATATTAATTTAAATATTAATTTAAATATTAATTTAAATATTAATTTAAATATTAATTTAAATATTAATTCAATTTCTTTTTTTTAAAAAAAAAAGATCATTCTATTTTTATGGAAAATGTTATTAATTCATAACAAAACATTATGTTCAAGAAATACAGAATTAAATCCATCTTTAGAACCAAAAGCAACACAACAAGAATTCGATAAATATCATCAATACATTCAAGATAAATTTTCAACATTTCTTCCAAGATCAAAAAATGGTAGAAAAAACAACAAAATTTAATCAAAAGAAAAAATTAAAAATAGCAAAATTTATTTATAAAATTAAACAGGAATTCCAACATCTTTTATTGATGGAGAAGAAGTTTTTAAAAAAGCAATTGAAATTCGAAATCAAAAACCAAAATATGAAGATTTAAAAATGAATAAATTTGCCAAATTAATTAAACATGAATTTAAGAATTTTAGAAGATATTTAATTCTTTTATTGAAGATTTTACTTGCTTCAATGCCTTTTCAAGGTTATGAAGTTCAATTTAAAATTGATAGTGAAGTTCATTCAAATTCTGAAGAATTGGATCAAATTGTTCGTGAAGTTGATTATAAAAGAAATAAAGAGATTATTATGAAAGCAACATCTGCAATTCTTTTATTACTTTTAAAACTTTCCAAAAAATTTGGTAATTTAAATTAAAATTCATTTATAAAATTAAAATTCATTTTAAAATTATTTTGAAATTAAAATTCATTTTAAAATTAAAATTCATTTTAAAATTAAAATTCATTTTAAAATTAAAATTCATTTTAAAATTCATTTATAAAATTAAAATTCATTTATAAAATTAAAATTCATTTTAAAATTATTTTGAAATTAAAATTAATATTTAAAAAAAAAAGATCTGCTTCAATTTGAATATTTTAATGAAGTTTTTGTTGATAGTAATTGTGTTTTAATGATACTCAAATTATTGAATATAGAATTACAAACATTTCTTGAATCCGAAACTATTTCACCAAATGATGAATTAATTAATATTGAAGAAACAATTTTAAAAAAAGAAATGGAAATCGAAAATGAAAATGAAAATGAAAATGAAAAAGAAAAAGAAAATGATCTTATAAAAAACAAACACTTAAATTTTCGAAATACATTTGCAACAATAAATTTAATAAGAATCTTACAAAAAATGATTAAGAAAAAAGAATTTCGAATCAAAAACATTTTTGTTAAGAAAAAAGGACATATAATTTTAAGAAAAACACTGAATATTCGAATCAAAGTTCTTCGATTTTACGCACTTAAAGCGATCAAGAATTCAATAAGATATTTGACTCAAAAATGGAAATCATCAAATATTAATATAATTTCAGATATTTACACTAATTTAAGAAACGAACTTGCAGAAAATTGGATCGAAGTTCAAGATCAAGAATCAATTTCTTCAGAGACTTTAAGACTCGAAGAGGAACGACTAAGAAATCAAATCTCAGAATTTATTGAGAAATTTGAAACAAAAGATAGTGAAATGGAAAAAATTGCAAGATTGGAATTCCAATTTACAAATGAACCCCAAAATATTGAAGAAGAACTTGATTCTGTTGAAGTTCCTAATGATTTCGAGGATAATTTCTCAGAATGGCTTCAAGATGAAGTTTATCCTCATTCTTTTTTCTTTCAAAATTCAATTTTACTTTAAAAGAAAGAAAGAAAGAAAGAAAGATTTTTTTTTTAATCAAAAAAATTAATCAAAAAAAAATATATTTTTTTCATTTTTTATTTTTTTCATTTTTCAAAATGATTTCGCAATTAGATTTTTATAATTTTGTTGTTGATGAACTTTCTCAAGTTCTTCTTTTAATTGATATTAGACCACAAGAAGATTTTAAAAAATTTAATTTACAATTTTCATTTAATTTTGATATCAATTCATTTCAACAAGAAAATTTTGTTTCAGAAATTGAATCAATTTTATCAGAACCAAAATCATACAAACTCAATCTTTTCCATCAGAAAGACTTGAGAATATTTTTTATAGATGAAGGAGACAAACAAAAGGAAATTCTATTCCAAATGCAAGATTGTTTTACAAAAGCAGGATTTAAATTTGTTAAAATTTTCATTGAATTAGGAACTTTTTATCTAAAATTCCCATTTTTCTTTTTAGATTCTTCAGAAAAGAAGTTTATTAGATTTTATCACTTTCCATCAGAAATTGTTCCCAACTTCCTTTATTTAGGAGGAATAGAATCAGCACAAAATGAGATTTTTTTACAAAAATTTGAAATTAAACACATTTTCAATATGGCAAAAGAAGTGCAAAATTATTTCCAATCCAAAAAAGAAATGTCACATTTATTTTATCATCATTATGAATTGGAAGACTTATCCAAAACGGATATTTCTTCAGTTTTAGATGAGACTTATTCTTTGATTAGTAAAGCTTTTGAAAAACAACAAAAAGTTTTTGTTCATTGTCAATTAGGGAAAAGTCGTTCAGCTTCTGTTATTTTATTTTATTTAATGAAAAGTAATAAATGGACTTATCAACAAGCTTATGATTTTCTTTCTTTAATTAGGTCCATTTATCCAAATCAAGGTTTTATTAAACAATTAAAAGAAAAGGAAGAAAAATAAATTCAAAATCCAAATATTTTAATTTGTTTTTGATTTTGATTTTTATTTAATGAAAAGTAATAAATGGACTTATCAACAAGCTTATGATTTTCTTTCTTTAATTAGGTCCATTTATCCAAATCAAGGTTTTATTAAATAATTAAAAAAAAAGGAAGAAAAATAAATTCAAAAAATCCAAATATTTTAATTTGTTTTTGATTTTTATTTTGATTTTTATTTAATGAAAAGTAATAAATGGACTTATCAACAAGCTTATGATTTTCTTTCTTCAATTAGATCCATTTATCCAAATCAAGGTTTTATTAAACAATTAAAAGAAAAGGAAGAAAAATAAATTTAAAATCCAAATATTTTAATTTGATTTTGATTTTGATTTTGATTTTTGATTTAATGGAAAGTAATAAATGGACTTATCAACAAGCTTATGATTTTCTTTCTTTAATTAGGTCCATTTATCCAAATCAAGGTTTTATTAAACAATTAAAAGAAAAGGAAGAAAAATAAATTTAAAAAATCCAAATATTTTAATTTGATTTTGATTTTTATTGGCAAATCTAAAAATAAAATCTTCCAACTTCTGGATGTTTTCTTCTAAATTCCATTGCTTGAATAACTAATTTTTGATACAGAAACGCATTTCTAAGTTCAACTAAATTTTTTTCATTCAAAAATAAATCTTTTCCTCTTTGAATACCAATATCAGTTTCATTCCACTTATCCTTATAAATATCCTTCAAACAAATCATACCAAAATCCTTTTGATAAGTCAAAACAGCAGAAGCAAGATCACCTCTGATACACAAATAAATCCCATTCCCACCAATTCTCTTTGAATGAATCGCAACAAATTGATGTTCATTCACTGAATTGACGTTTGGTTTCAAATGGACAATATCTCCAGTGATTAAAGACAATGCAATATGTGCAGGGTTTTTGTTTCCGTGTTCATCAAACTTCTTCTCATACTCAAGCCAGATCTTAATGAACTCTTGTGGCACAGAATAGAATCTGAATGGGATTGGTGGTGTTATTATAACATATTGCGTTTTTTTCGACTCATCAAATTTTCCATCTTCAATTCCAAAATATTTCCATAAAGAACTTGTTTCTGATGTTGATGATAATATTTCTTCTACTGGAATGTTTATTTTCAAAAGATTACAAAGTGTTTCGAAATTTTTTGGTGGAAGTTTTTCACATCCTCGATTTTCAACAACACAATAATTCAAATAAATATACAATTTGCGAAGAATTGGCACGCAAAGTGATTTGATATTTTCTGCCACATCTTCCTCGTTTTCTATATAAATGGATCCTGTTTTTTGATTTCTTGCAAATTTTCCTAAAATGCAATATTTTTTTTGGATCTTTTCAGAAAACACACAAGAATATGCTATGATTTGATACAAAACAGGATAAACCACAATTTGGCAGAGATTGAAAAAGCAATCTGAATGGGATGCTCGCGATACAAACATCAAATGCATTATTATAAAATAGAACATTAAATCAACCTTTAGAATGCAATTATCATTTTTTGGATCAACAATATTGTTTGTAAGAAAATTGAATATTTGGAAACGAAATTTTTCAACAACGCTCTCTTCCTTTGCTGGAAGCTGTCCAAGAATAATCCCCATTCGATAATAACTTTGCAACTGGAATATCTGGATCGAATCCAAAGGTTGTGAATCTTCATTTCTTGTCGCAATTTCAAATATGGAAAGTGTATTTGCAAGCAATTTTGAGATTAATCTTAATCCTGATTCTGATTGATAAGTTGATTTCAGTTTTTTCTTTGAAATGAAGTAATGTAAATTACCCAAAAATCCATCAATTGAATTTTTCATTTTGGATGATAAATTGGTTCTTTTTTCTTTTTTTTGATCCAATTTTTTTAAGAATTGATTGAAAAAATTGATTGAATTTTCATAAGAATTGTTTGTATAGTCTTGAATAATTTTCTTATCATTATTATTATTATTTTCATTATTATTTTCATTATTATTTTCATTTTTATTATTTTCATTTTCAAAAATCATTGAATTTGGAATAATTGGAATAACTGTGTTTGCAATTTGTCGATCTAAAGGACAAAGAAATTGATTCTTGCCTAAATCAATCACATATATTCCTTCATAAGGAATCCCTTTTGTTCGCCGAGCTACTAAAGAAGTCATGTATCTTTGATAACATTCAATATGCATTAAATGTCCACAACTTATTGCATAAATATTTTTTCTGAAATTTTCACTTTCAATCGGAATTTTTTGATCCTTAAAATATTTCAATTCAGCAATAGGACACACATTTGATGACTGAATAAATCCAACAATTCCTAATGGTTTGGAAACAAGAGAACTTTTGCTGTCCTTTTCGTGACAAAGACAACAACAAAGTGATTCAATTTGATCATCGTATTTTAACTCAGAAATGCTTGAATCAGCAAGTGACCAAGTTTGATTTTTTTGTAAATCATTTTCCTCTTTTTTTTCCTCTAATTCTTCAATTTTATCAAGCTCTTTTTTGTTTTTTTGAGTGAATCTCTGCATTTTAAGATTAAATTGCTGAAGGACTTTTTGTTTTCTTTCTTCCATTTTTCTTTTTTTTTCTTCTTCTTCTTTTTGTTGGATAATAAGATTAAAATTCTTGATTTTTTGTTTGATAATTTCTTTACATTTTTGGTTTTTGTTTTGCAAAAGTTTTAATATTTGTTCAACAAGCATTCTGTTATCTTGATTCAAGTTTTGTTTGTATAGATGAATTAAGAGGGAAACAATTCTAAATTTTCCAAATGGAGTTGAAACTAAAAAGGCTGAATTTATTGGTAAATCATTGAAAGTTGGGAAATGAATTGAATCCAAAGCAGTATTAAAAGTATTTGAATTTTTTTTGATATTTTTTTTTGGATTTTCATTTTGATTTTGAATTTGATTTTGATTTTGATTTTGATTTTGATTTTGATTTTGATTTTGATTTTGATTTTGATTTTGATTTTGATTTTGATTTTGATTTTGATTTATATTTTGATTATTTTCATTTTGATTTTGAATTATATTTATATTTTGATTTTGATTTTGATTTTGATTTTGATTTTGATTTTGATTTTGATTTTGAATTATATTTTGATTTTGATTTTGATTTTGATTTTGATTTTGAATTATATTTTGATTATTTTCATTTTGAATTATATTTTCATTTAAATTTTCATTAATATCACTAATCGTCAAAGAAAATTTCATCAAATTTAATGTGTAATTTAATAACTCATCTGATGAAAGCTGATTTTTCTTCGCACTATTAAATAAAACAGTAAAATAAATTTGATGCAATAAATGATTATTTAAAAATTTAGGTAAATTTGCAAAAGATGAATGAAGTGGCTTGTATTTTGGTCCTGGTAATATTTCAGGAATTTTCAAATTGGTTTTTGAGTTTCGGGATTTCAGATTATTGATATAATTTTCTTCAGCAACTTGAATCAACTCATAAGAAAAATATGGATAATATTGACCTTCAAATTGATCCCAATTTTCCTCCTTTAATCTAAATTTGTGCTGTTCCTCATTAAATATAGCTACATCCTTCAGCACTTTCTCAAAAATTTCTTCATCCATAATTTCTGATTGAACACATTTCTCTAATTGGCTGTGTGTCTGATTTCTGACACACAAAAATTGAACAACATCTCGTCTAATTAACTCCTCTTTTGATAAAAACCCGATATTTGCTCTTTCAACAAGAATCAGTAACAACAATTTAAGGAAATCTTGAGCCATTAACTTTTGAAATTCAATTTCCTTGGAATTATCCAATTTATTTGGATCCACAACCCAAAAATTCAATAATTGAAATGCATTCATAATGGAAAGAATTAATTTCTGAGGATCCATAACAACCGCTGCAATCTGAAGCAATAACAAATCCTTATCAACAAAATACGAGGAAAATGTTGATCCGTTTTGGAGATTTGCAAGAACCTTGAGAGAAGCACCGTTTTTAGTCCAGTAATTGTTGTGAATCTGTGAAAAAATTGCTCGCAACCGAATAACATGAATTACTAAAACAATAAAAGAATCAAAATAGGGTTCTGAATAAACTAAGACTTCTTTGAAAAGATCTTGTAACTGTAAATTCCAATGTTTCACAACAGAAATGATGAGCGAACTCAGTATTCTTTGCAATGGATAATGAATTGAAATGGGAAGAGAGGAAATATCGTATGTATAAAGTTGGTATTGAACAAATTGCTGTTCCAAATTTCTTGGTTGAGATATTCTAAAAAACATGGGAGATAAATCACGATACATAAAATTATTTTCTATTGTCCAATCAATTATCATTGATGTAGTGATTCTAATTAATTGAACTAATTTTGATTTGAATGAATCTGATATTTTGTGGATTTGTATTTGTTGTAATTCATCAATATTTTCATTTTCAATATTATTTTCATTTTCAATATTATTTTCATTTTCAATATTATTTTCATTTTCAATATTATTTTCATTTTCAATATTATTTTCATTTTCAATATTATTTTCATTATTATTTTCATCATCTGCAGAAAAAATTCCCTTGCATTACAAGCGGGATCAAAGGAGTGAAATAGTATTCTAATAGCACAGATTTTTTCCATGATTCATCTTCATATTCAGATGGCTTGTTTTTTTCTCTTTCAATCATATTCATTCCTTGAAAGTTCTTGAATATCTCAAGAAACTTTTTATAAAGAGATTGTCTTTCCAACGCGATAAACTGAGCACTGTAATTTTCGCGAAGAGAGTATCGAATATCTGACACAATTTTCCAAATTCCAATATTTAAAAATATTTTGTTTTTCAAATCAATTTTTTTGAAATTGAGTGGGATTTTGGGTTCTAATTTGCGATTCTTTTGCTTGGATTTTGCGTTTGGTTTTATGGGGATAAGAGTTTTGTTGATAATCTCGCTTGCAGTTTCGAATAGAATTTCAAACAAATTGAAATCGTTGCAAAATTCGTGAGAAAATTTGGGAACTGTGAATATCTGAACAGAAAGTTCTGTGATATCGTTGTGAGTTTCATCATCAATCTCAATTAAGTTTGTGATCATTTCCTTGTAAATTTTGAGGTATATCTTGAGAAACTCCTTTTTGAACACAAGATCTGTTATTCCGTTATACCAGAATTGGATCAGTGACTTGAAAATAGATTCGCTTTCCAAATTTGATAATCTCATGAAAAATTCCAAAGATGTTATTTGGTTAGGCAAACCAAGTAGAAAACCAGACACTTTCTGCTTGATTAACTCAAAAATAGCTAATCTTTTGAATCCATCTCCAAAACTCAGGAATTCATTGAACCAATTTATCAAGGCAATAATTTGATCCTGATTTTGATCCACTTTTATTTTGATCTGTTCATCATCCAAAGAATTTTGTTTGGATTTCTTTTTTCTATTGGATGATTTCAAGACTTCCATTTTGGCAAGTACTTGGAACCTTTCTGTGAATAAGAACATTATGTATTTGATTGTATACTTCGCAATTATGGAAACTCTTTCGCGAAGATCTTGATGGAGAACATTCTCAGGATTTTCAGGTGGTCCTTGATGATTTTTGCAGAAACCTGTTGGTTTCCAAGATTGATCATCACCACAATCACACATACCAAGACTTCCTTTGACACAGTAATAATCGTGACCTTCGTGATTTCCGTTGAAAAAACATTCAGGACATATGGCACTTGTTGGATGCAATCCACATGTTCTGCATTTGTAACAAACTTGATCATTCCGCCAAAATGTTCCGCATCTTCCTGAGTTTTTTTTGTTGTTTTCTTTCAAAGTTTTTATATATTCATTTGGTTCGTTTCCTTCGCTTAAGATCCATTTCATCCATTCAATAAAATTTGTGGTTTTATTTTTAGTGATTAAGTATTCCATAAACTTTTCGATATTTTTTTTTGACTTTTTTTTTATAAATTTTATAAATAATTTTAATAAATAATTTTATAATTTAAATAAAATAATTTTATAAATAATTTTATAAATAATTTTATAAATAATTTTATAAATAATTTAAATAAAATAATTTTATAAATAATTTTATAATTTAAATAAATGTTATAAATAAATTGTAAATAAGTTGTAAATAAATGTTGTAAATAAATGTTGTAAATAAATGTTATAAATAAATGTTATAAATAAATGTTGTAAATAAATGTTGTAAATAAATGTTGTAAATAAATTGTAAATAAATGTTGTAAATAAATTGTAAATAAATGTTGTAAATAAATGTTGTAAATAAATTGTAAATAAATGTTGTAAATAAATGTTATAAATAAATGTTATAAATAAATGTTGTAAATAAATGTTATAAATAAATTGTTGTAAATAAATGTTGTAAATAAATGTTGTAAATAAATGTTATAAATAAATGTTGTAAATAAGTTGTAAATAAATTGTAAATAAATGTTGTAAATAAGTTGTAAATAAATTGTAAATAAATGTTGTAAATAAATGTTGTAAATAAATGTTGTAAATAAATGTTGTAAATAAATTGTAAATAAATTATAAATAAATTATAAATAAATGTTATAAAATAAATATTGTAAATAAATAAAATAAATTGTTGTAAAATAAATGTTATAAATAAATGTTGTAAATAAATGTTGTAAATAAATGTTGTAAATAAATTATAAATAAATGTTATAAAATAAATTTGTAAATAAATTGTAAATAAATTGTAAATAAATGTTGTAAATAAATGTTGTAAATAAATGTTGTAAATAAAATTTGTAAATAAATGTTGTAAATAAATGTTGTAAATAAATTGTAAATAAATTGTAAATAAATTGTAAATAAATGTTATAAATAAATGTTATAAAATAATAAAAAAAAATTTGTAAATAAAAAAATACTTGTAAATAAATGTTGTTAAATAAAAAACAAATGTTGTAAATAAATGTTGTAAATAAATGTTGTAAATAAATGTTGTAAATAAATGTTGTAAATAAATGTTGTAAATAAATGTTGTAAATAAATGTTATAAATAAATGTTGTAAATAAATGTTGTAAATAAATGTTGTAAATAAATAAATGTTGTAAATAAGTTAAATAAATGTTGTAAATAAAAGTAGTAAATAATTGTTGTAAATAAATGAATTGTAAATAAATGTTATAAATAAATGTTGTAAATAAGTTGTAAATAAATTATAAATAAATGTTGTAAATAAATGTTGTAAATGTTGTAAATAAGTTGTAAATAAATGTTGTAAATAAATGTTATAAATAAATTGTAAATAAATGTTATAAATAAATGTTGTAAATAAATGTTATAAATAAATTGTTGTAAATAAAAGTTATAAATAAATGTTGTAAATAAATTAAAAATAGAATTGAGTTAGTTTAAATGTATTAAAATTTTAATTAAAATGATATTTTTTTCTTCTCACTTCTTTTAAAAAGGATCCAATTTTTTCTTTAGAATGAAGTAATTTTGCAAATTTTTGTTCCATTAAAATAATAAATTTAAAATTAAAATTAACAAGAAATTTTTGTGTTCAATAAAATAAAAACAATTTTCCAAAACAAAAAGAAAAATTGAAAAAATGAAAAAATGAAAAAATGAAAAATTGAAAAATGAAAAATTTTTTTTTCATTTTTCTTCTTTTAAAAAATAAAAAATTTCTTCAATTAGAAAACATAAAAAAC
>JAPDFW010000147.1:10000-17500 GCA_028826165.1 Anaeramoeba ignava | reverse complement strand
AAAAACATAAACTAAAATTGGATCGAGAACTAAAATTAAAATTAAAATTGAATTGATTAAAATTAAAATTAAAATTAAAATTAAAATTAAAATTAAAATTAAAATTAAAATTAAAATTAAAATTAAAATTAAAATTAAAATTAAAATTAAAATTAAAATTAAAAATTAAAAATTAAAATTAAAATTGATTAAAATTAAAATTAAAATTAAAATTAAAATTGATTGAAATTATTTCCATACAAACAAAAATTGAAATTGCAAGTAAAATTATTGAAGAAATTAAAATTATTTTTTGATTTCTTTTTTCTTGTTTGAAAAATTCTTCTCCAGTTGGAAATCCAAACCAAATTAATGGAGAAACTTCATTAGGTTCCATAAACTTGATTGTTTCTTTAAATTTTTCAAATAATTCTTTAGAAAAAATTTGTTTTTTTGATTTTGATTTTGATTTTGATTTTCGATATTTTTTTTTCATTTTTTGATATTTTTGAACCATTTGAACATAAAAATAAACAGAAAATAAAGAAATGATTATTAATAACAAGAAAAAAGAAACTAAAATTGAATCTTTATCTTTCATAATTTATTATTAAAAAAAAATAAAAATGGAAAAAATGAAAAAATTTTTTTTAAATTTTTTTTTGTTTTTCTAAATTAGATTGTGAAAGAATTGATTTCCCAATTTGTTCAACCTAAAAAAAGAATAAAATTTGAATTTAAATTAAAATTAAAATTTAAATTAAAATTTAATTTTTAATTACTTGTGTTATTTGTACACTCATTTCCCTAAAAAATTGAAGTGAATATTGTTTGCAATGATCTGTTGAAAGATTCAAAAAATTTTCAGAAAGAAATGGTGAAAACCAAACTGGAAGAAGATCTAACTTATCTTTCCTATTAAATCTCTTATCAGCAAAAATTACAAAACCATAATCATTTTTTCGAGAAACAATATTTGAAAGAAAATGCGAAACATTGCGCATTGCATCAAAATTCAGATAATCAACTTCTTTGATCTGATAAAAATCACCAAGATATTCCAACTTATCTTTGACATGAACTGATTGAGTATCTGCATAAGGAACTCCAAACAAAATAGTGCATCTTGAATAGTGATTCGTGAGATTCTCAACACCTCCATTACGCGCAATTCTTCCGCGAGTGAGACACAGTAAAACACCTCCCCTTCCAATATCACAGGCATGTTTGAAATTTTCAACCACAAAACTTGATGAAAGCAAATCTTCTGTTTCGGAAAAAATCAATTTATGCTCTAAAATTTTATTAAGTAACCCAAATTGGTTCCAAATATGAACAATATTTTCCATGTACTTGAAAGATGGGAAACAACAAATGATCCCATCAGGAACAATCTCAGCCAAATCAACAAGTAAATTCCCATAGTTTCGAACCGCAGTCGGATCCTGCAGCACATCAAACTTGGTTGTAATCGAACTTTGATCGTTCCCCTTTGTCGCGATCATTGCAAAAATACTTTTTCTCATCAACACCATCGGAATTGATTTCGAAATCAAAGGTTTGAATCTCAAAATTTTCGCGTAAAAATCCAATGGCGAAAAATGACTCGATGTCAAAATAACTCGATCGAATTTGCTTGAAAGCTGCCTGCCAAAACAAAGCGAGGCATCCAAACAAACAAGCTGCAAACTTCGAGTTGTGTTCTGGTCATATTCAATGATGATTTCGAATCCTTGGTCATAAGTGGAAACCAAGGAAAGAAAATTCGTCACCAATTCAATCGAGGAAAATAATTTTTTATTGTTTACTTTCAACGTTCTTAGCAAAAGTTGAAAGCGTTTGGGATAAAATCTCAGAGGATAAATTGGAACTTGAATTTTGCTGAACAACTCATCTGTTAATTGGTATGTTCGAATTGATTTTACTGATGTTTGGTTCGCTTCGCCCTTCTTGATTCTCTCATTGATAAACAGACCTTTGCGTCCAGTATTCGATTTCCCAGGATGGCATTTGTTTTTGAGATAGTCTATCACTCGGTATAAATTGTGGAGATAATGCAAAGGTCTTCGAATAGATCCGGGAACAGGCTCCTCAACTATATCTCCCGGAAACAATGGATCTGGCATAAAATTATCAGCAATTGTATTCTCAATATCCTTGATATGCTCCTTCTCTTCCTGGTTTTCCTCAATATCCATTTGTTTTTCTTGTTTTGATTCAAATTTCAATATTTCTTGTTTTTTTATAATTCCTTCAAGCAAAAATTCATATTCCTTCTCAAAATCCTCTTTCAAATCATCCTCAAGCTCAATTTTCGTTCTTATTTCTTTCACTTTTTTCGACGCATTCCGCAATATTTCCAAATCAAGATGAATACTCGTTACTTCAGTGCAATCCTCATCAATATTATGCGCATCGTCATAAAAAATTATCGCATTTTGATCCAATTTGTCGCACACAATCGAATCAAGTTTTGGATCCAAAATATATCTGTAATTAACAACCAAAATATCCGCCTTCGAAATCAAACGATGCGTCCAAAAATACGAACATATTTTTCTCTGAGTCGCAATTTTTCGAACATCCTCAATAGAATAAACGCCTTTCGGCAATTCAAACAAATCCTCATTTTCTTGGCGAATGAAATTCTCATAAAAAGAACAAACTGAAGTTGTTTGATCTTGCGAATATTTTTTTCGGTTTTGCAAACACGTTAAATTTAAACACCGATTTTCAAATGATTGCGCATCATTTTCTTGAAACAATTCTTGATTCACACACAAATTCCTGCGTGAACTAACTCCAATTGCCAAAATATCATTTTCTTGATGAAATTCCTTTTTTCTAATTTGGATTATTAACTTTAATTCTTCCAAAATTTGTTGTGTTTGATAAATGTTTCTTGTGCAATAAATAAGTTTCCCAATTTCTGGATATTGTTTTTTATATGAAAGATATAAGGATAATAAAGCTGTTGATTTTCGAGAAGTTGGTGGAATTTCAAGTGTAGAAATTCCCTTTGGTTTTTTAAATCAAAAAATAATAAAATATAAAAATTTTTTTTCAAAATGTAATTATTTATTTATTTACTTTTTGATCAAATGTTTGCTTTAAATTTTTCATATATTCATATTGTTCTGGATAAATAAAAGGAAATGGAAAATAAACAACTAAATTATCAATTAAAAATTGCATTCTATTCAAAAAATAAAAATGAAAAAAAATGAAAAAAATAATTTCATTTTTTCTTTTTAAAATTTTAAATTAAAAAAAATGACTGATTTTGATTTTTGTTATAGATTTCAAAATTGGCAAAAAATAGAACCAGAAGATTCAATAAAACCAAAACCAGTTGCTAAATGTGGTATTGCATCTACAAGAAATGAAATTTTTATACATGGAGGAAAGTAAATCAAATTTAAATTTAAATCAAAATTAAAATTCATTTATAAAATTTAAATTAAAATTCATTTATAAAATCAAAATTAAAATTGCTTTTTTTAAAAGTGATCTTGATACAGATGAATTGATCGATCAATTTTGCTCATTCTCTTTCCTCACAAACACATGGACACAACACTCCCCAAAAGGAGATAAACCCCCTCTTCGTGTAGGCCACTCAATGTGCGGTTTCGAAGACCGTTTATGGGTTGGTTTTGGATACAACAAAACAGAATGGTTCAACGACATTTACGAATACAACGTTGAAACAAACACTTTCAAAAAAATCCCCACAAACTCAGCACCACTAGGAAGATACTCATTCACATTCCTATATCACAAAGGCTCCATATACCTTTTTGGCGGTGTTCCAAAAAGTGGGAAAAGATTAAATGACACGTGGCGATTTAATTTACAAACAGAACAATGGCAAGAACTCCACACAACAGGAAATATCCCCAAAGGAAGATCCTCTCATACATCAGCTATATACCGCGACTCAATGGTCATTTTTGGAGGGCTTGATTACAGAATAAGAAGGAATAACGACATCCATTTGCTGGATCTCAACACTCTTGTCTGGACTGAAATCAACGCTTCTCCAGCCTATTTTGAAATTCAGCCCAAATTCGAATCACAAAAAACAAAACAGCCTCAAAATCCCCAGCAAGATGGCGCAAGCGGAACAATCGTCAGACCTCGATTTCTTCTTCAGTTTGATCCAAAAACAAAACTCTAAAAAACAATCCCCTTTTTTGGAACATTTCCCCCCAATAATGTCAGGTGCAGTAGCAACTATTTATGAGGACAGATATCTTGTCTGCTTCGGCGGTGTGAGTTCCGTCATTAGATTCCACAACCTCACTTTTATTTTTGATTTTGAAACACAAAAGTGGATCAATTATGACAAGTTTTTATACGACAAAATTTCTTTTGAAGAGTTTGAGAAATCCCAAAATCAAAATGTCGATATTACTCAAAATGTTGAATCAAGATTTCTCCAAATTGTAAAACCTCCTCCTCGTTTTGGTCATGTTGGTGTTGGTCATGGTAATTCTCTTTTGGTTTTTGGTGGTCAAGTTGATAATTCTGAATCTTTTAATGATTTGTGGATTTTGACTTTGGAACGTGATTTGGTTCAAGATTTCAGAAAGTTTCTTGAATCGAAATTTTTATCCGATTTCTAATAAAACAACAAATCATTCACAAACAAAAAGAATTTAAAAATAAATTTAAAACAAAAATTAGATAAAAATTTTAATTTAATTTTTAATAATATTTAATTTATTATTTTGCAATAAAATTAATTAAGAAATAATTTAAAAAGGATTTATTATTAATATTAAATAAATATTATTAAAAATAATGAAATAAATTTAAAACAAAAATTAAATAAAAATTTAATTTAATTTTTAATAAGAATTAATTTATTATTTTGTAATAAAATTAATTAAGAAATAATTTTAAAACTTTTCTATTATTAATATTAAATTAATATTATTAAAAATTAAAGAAATAAATTTGAAACAAAAATTAGATAAAAATTTAATTTAATTTTTAATAATAATTAATTTATTATTTTGCAATAAAATTAATTAAGAAATGATTTAAAAAAGGATTTATTATTAATATTAAATTAATATTATTAAAATTAAAGAAATAAATTGAAACAAAAATTAGATAAAAATTTAATTTAATTTTTAATTATAATTAATTTATTATTTTGCAATAAAATTAATCAAAAATGATTTTAAAAAGAATTTATTATTAATACTAAATTAAAATTATTAAAATTAAAGAAATAAATTTGAAACAAAAATTAGATAAAAATTTAATTTAATTTTTAATTATAATTTATTTAATATTTTGCAATAAAATTAATTAAGAAATGATTTTAAAAAGAATTTATTATTAATATTAAATTAAAATTATTAAAAATAATGAAATAAATTTAAAACAAAAATTAGATAAATATTTAATTTAATTTTTAATTATAATTAATTTATTATTTTGCAATAAAATTAATTAAGAAATGATTTTAAAAAGGATTTATTATTAATATTAAATTAATATTATTAAAAATAAAGAAATAAATTTGAAACAAAAATTAGATAAAAATTTAATTTAATTTTTAATAATAATTTATTTACTATTTTGCATTAAAATTAATTAAGAAATGATTTAAAAAGGATTTATTATTAATATTAAATTAATATTAATAAAAATGAAGTAATAAATTTAAAACAAAAATTAGATAAAAATTTAATTTAATTTTTAATAAGAATTTATTTATTATTTTGTAATAAAATTAATTAAGAAATGATTTAAAAAGAATTTATTATTAATATTAAATTAATATTATTAAAAATAATGAAATAAATTTGAAACAAAAATTAGATAAAAATTTGATTTATTTTTAATTATAATTAATTTATTATTTTGCAATAAAATTAATTAAGAAATGATTTTAAAAAGGATTTATTATTAATATTAAATTAAATATTATTAAAAATAAAGAAATAAATTTGAAACAAAAATTAGATAAAAATTTAATTTAATTTTTAATTATAATTAATTTATTATTTTGCAATAAAATTAATTAAGAAATGATTTTAAAAAGAATTTATTATTAATATTAAAATTAAAATTATTAAAAATAAAGAAATAAATTTAATTAAAATATTTCATTTATTATTTTACTTAATTTTTAATAATAATTTATTTATTATTTTGCAATAAAATTAATCAAGAAATGATTTCAAAAACAAATTTATTATTAATATTAAATTAATATTATTAAAAATAATGAAATAAATTTGAAACAAAAATTAGATAAAAATTTAATTTAATTTTTAATTATAATTTATTTATTATTTTGCAATAAAATTAATTAAGAAATGATTTTAAAAAGAATTTATTATTAATATTAAAAATAATTATAAAAAACAAAAAATAAATTTAAAACAAAAATTAAATAAAATTTTAATTTAATTTTTAATATAATTATAATTAATTTAAAATTTTGCAAAATAAAATTAAAAAATAAATGATTTTAAAAAATTTATTATTAATATTAAATAAATATTATTAAAATAAAGAAATAAATTTGAAACAAAAATTAGATAAAAATTTAATTTAATTTTTAATTATAATTAATTTATTATTTTGCAATAAAATTAATTAAGAAATGATTTTAAAAAAGGATTTATTATTAATATTAAATTAAAATTATTAAAAATAAAGAAATAAATTTAAAACAAAAATTAGATAAAAATTTAATTTAATTTTTAATTATAATTAATTTATTATTTTGCAATAAAATTAATTAAGAAATGATTTTAAAACTTCTTTTCCAGTTTCTTATTAGTTTTTATTTTCCATTTTTTGATTAATTTTTTAATTTCAATTTTAATTTTGATTTTGATTTTGATTAAAGATTACAAAAATTCTCATTTATATGAATCATTAATAATATTAAATTTAATTGTTATAATATTAAATTATACTTTTTAAAACAAATTCAAAAACAAAAATAAGTTTAATTAATTAAATAAAAAAAGGAAAATTGTTTTTATTTTTTGTTTTTTAAATAAGAAATCCCAATTTGAATAAATTGAAATTAATTTAAAATATAAATAAATAATCACAAAAACTTATTTATAAACATTGATATATTCATTTTATTATAAATAAATTAAAATTAATAAAGGAATAAAAATGGAAAAATGAAAAAAAAATTTTAAAAATGAAAAATTTAATTTTTATTTTATTAAATTTTTATAAGAAAAATCAAAATAAAAAAATCCAAATTAAAATTAAAAAAAATAATAAAATAAAAATTAAAAATAATCTAAAAATGAAAAATTAATAAAAAATGAATAAAAAGAAGCAAAATGAATAATAAAAAGAAAAAAGAGGAAAATAATCAAATAATAATAAACTTCTTGAATAATTTATGAAATAAAATTATGAGAAAAAAAGAAATAGAATAAAATTAATTAAACAAATTATATTTAAAAAATATATAACAAAAAGGCTTGATAAATTAGACATAATTTTAATAAGAAAAAAACTCTATTT
>JAPDFW010000147.1:0-7500 GCA_028826165.1 Anaeramoeba ignava | reverse complement strand
AAAGAACAAAGTTTAACCAAGAAGGAAGCAGAATTAAGTTCAAAAGAAGATCAATTAAGTAACAAACAACAAGAATTAACCAAGAAAGAAACCGATTTAGGAAAGAAAGAAACCGATTTAGGAAAGAAAGAAACCGATTTAGGAAAGAAAGAAACCGATTTAGGAAAGAAAGAAACCGATTTAGGAAAGAAAGAAACCGATTTAGGAAAGAAAGAAACCGATTTAGGAAAGAAAGAAACCGATTTAGGAAAGAAAGAAACCGATTTAGGAAAGAAAGAAACCGATTTAGGAAAGAAAGAAACCGATTTAGGAAAGAAAGAAACCGATTTAGGAAAGAAAGAAACCGATTTAGGAAAGAAAGAAACCGATTTAGGAAAGATGGAAAAGAAGAACGCTAAAGAAAAGAAAGAAAATCAAAAGAAAGAAAAAGAGTTAACCAAGAAAGAAGCAGAATTAGGAAACAAAGAACAAGAATTAACCAATCAAAAACAAGAATTGGTCAAGAAGGAAAAAGAATTATTAGAAAGAGAGAAAGATTTACTTTCTCGAATACAAGTAATTTTATTTCAAATTAATATATATTTTCAAATTTAATCAAAAATATAATTTGAATTTAATTAATCTCTAATTTATTAATTATTAATATATTTATTTCCAAAACTAATTAATTAATTTTCATTCAAATAAAAATAGCCAGTAATTATATTTTTAAATTAAAAAAATTATTTTAAATAATTTGAATTGAAAATATTTAATAAAAACAAAATAGCCTGTAAATTAATATATTTAAAAACAAAAAAAACAATTTTCAAAATAAAAATGAAAATTATTTATAAAATAAATAGAAAGTAAATATATTTTTCATTTCCCATTTTTTCTCATTTTCCCAATTTTTTTAATTTGAGAAATTTCAAAATAAATATTCTCTCCTTTTTTTTATTCTCAATTCTTTTTTTATTTATTTATAATTATTTATTATTCAATAAATAGGAAGTAAATATATTTTTTCCTTGCCATTTTGTTCATTTGTGGAATTTAAAAATTAAATATTTTTTTCCTTTTTTTTAAAACCAATTATTTTAATTTATTTATAAAATATTTAAATATTTATTAACTCAAAAATAATTATTCATAAAATAAATAGGAAGTAAATATCTTTTTTTTTTGCCAATTTTTTTCTTCACAATTTTTTTTTTTTAATTATTTAATTATTATTCAATTTATTAAATAGCCAGTAAATAATTAAATTTTAAAAAAAAAAGAAATTACTATTAAAATAATATTAAATTAATATTTATTATTATTTTGGAAAAAAAAATTAATCTATTTTGATTTATTATTTAATTTTCACACAAAAAAATTTTACAAATTTAAAGAGTAACAACGTTGAAATTGAAAAAGGAATTAAAGCTTTTGGATGATGAATTTAACAAATCAGATTATGTAAAAACAAAAACAAAAACAAAACAAAAACATTTTTAATTTAATTTTATTTAATTTTTTAAAAATAAATTTAGAAAGAGGAGGTTTGAATTATTTTTTGATTAAAATTAACAACAATTAGTTCTTTAATTTATTAACTCATTTTTATTATTTAAATTATGAATAATTTATTTTAATTCATTTCTTTTTTGAATTATTTTGTTTTTCCAATATTAAATTTAAAAACAAAAATAAAGACTGATGAAGCAACTTTATTACATTATTTTGCACAGAAGAAACCAATTAATAAGGATCTTTTAAATCATTTTATTAAATCAGGAGTTGATTGGAATAAACAAGATGTAAAATAATATAAAATTTTTTCAATTTAAATTACATTTTTATTATTCAAAAAACAAAAACAATTAAAAATTAAATTAAATTAAAATTATTTTATTTAAATAATAAATAAATATCAAAAATAATCAATTTTTATTTTAAATTGAATAATATTAAATTATTTATAATAGGAAGTAAAAATAAATCAAAATCAAAATTTCTTTTTTTTTTCTTTTTTTTTTTTTTGAAAAAAATGAATTATTTATTGAATGAAAATTTGTTTTTATTTTATTTTGAAAAAAAATAGTATGTAAAAATAAACATTTTTTTTGTGATTTTTCTTTTGAATAAAAATAAAAACAAATTTCCCAAATAAAATAATATTTATTTAGTTCATTTGGAAAAAAAATAATTTAATTTAATTTAATTTAATTTAATTTAATTTGAAATTGGGGAAATATCAAATAAGATTTTGATTTTTAATTTTATTAAGAAAATCATAAGTGAGATTTCTACATGTTTTTTTATGTTTTTTTTGAAGTAATTTTGATAAAAAAGAAAATAAAGGAAAATGGAATAATTCATTTTTAAATTAATTTTTATAATCATATTCTATTTAATCTTTCAATTAAGAATAATCTATCAAATAATCTGTATAATATTCTGATTATTCTTTTAATTATTTTGATTCTAACTCTAATTCTGATATCTTTGTTAATTTATATTTCCAAATATTCTTTGTATCCTTTCTTAGATTTATTTTATTTGTTATAATTTATTTTCTTTGTTATAATTTATTTTCTTTGAATTTTTCTTTCTTTTTTGAATTTGTTTTTATTTTTGAATTTATTTTTATTTTCAGAATTATCCTTGTTATTTATCTTATTAATTTTATTATCATTATTGAATTTGATATTGAATTTGATTTTCTTCATTATTTCTTATTTTCTATTCATCTTTCTTATATTATATTCTATTTCCCATTAACTATAAATTATGATATAATTTCAAATATCTTCTGAATATATTCTATTGTTTATTTTTTAATATATTTACCTTCTGTTAATTTCTTTTATTAGTTTTTTTTTGTTTATTTATTTAATTGAATGAATTGATTTTTATTCATTTATTTCTTATTTTTGATAAATTTAATATTTACAAATAAAGAAAATAATTTAATATTTCTTTTCTTTTTCTTTAAATAACATAGATATATATTTCATATTATTATTTTTTTTCATTTAATAAGTATATTTATTGATTCCATTTATGAAAATTATTAATTTTAGAAGAATAATATTTTTGTTGATATTTTAGATATGTTTTTATTCTTTTTATTTTTGGTTTATAATTTAATTATTTCTAAATAAGTTATTTTTTTTCATCCCTTGATTCATTCTAATTTCTTTTTATCTTTCTAAAAATAAATATTCTTTGAATTATTTTGAAATATTTTTATTCCTTATTTCTATCTTATTTATAAAGATTGAATATAATTTCTTGAATTAAGATTTTCTAATTTTATTTTAATTTTTTTCTATTATTTTCTATCTTCTTATATTTATTTGAATTATGAAATTAGAAATGTTTATTTCATTCCAAAAAGTCAAAATATATGAATATAAATTAATTTTTTTTAAATAAACTTAATTTAATATGTTTATTAACAATTAAATTTATTCTTTGATATTATTTCTTTTTTTATTAATAATAATATTTAGGTTTTTGTTACATAATATAATTATATAAGAATTGTTATTTTATAAATAATTATTTTATAAATGATTTGAAATATTATTTAAATTAATTATAAACCTTAATTAATTAATTAAAAATTGTTTTTTTCTGATTTTTGAATATTATTTTCAATATATTTATTTGAATTAAGAATAATTTCAAGATATTTAATATTTCCTTTTTATTTTTATTTTATTTTTATTTTTATTTTGATTTTAATTCATAATTTTCAAGAATTGTTAATATTATTTGAACTTTAAATACAATTTCTATATATGAAAATTTTTATATCAATATAATCATATAATCAATAATAAATTTTATCTCTTCAATAATAAAATGATTAATCATTCCAAATATTAAAAAGGGATAAATAATATTTCTCTTTCTGATTTATTCAATATTTATTTACCTTATAATATTTATTTAAGAAGTTTTAAATAATAATAATATTATTGATGAAATTTGATAATAATTTTTCTAATTAATTTTCTAATTAATTATATCAAAATATTTTTGAATATTTATATTTATTATATATAAGGTTATTTTTTATTTATATTAATTTATTTTGTAACTTTAAAATTTCTATTCTTATATTCATTATTTTTCTAAATCCAATTTATTTATACAAGATATATTCTCATGAAAATTTAATTTATTCAAATATTCTTTTCAAAAATAATAAATATTCTTATTAATAAATTATTTATAGATAAACATAATTCTTCTTGAAAACATTTAATTTATTACTTTTGGATTCATATTCTTTTTATTTATTCTTTCATTATTCTATTTATTTATTTAATAAATTGATAATAATAATATTTTTGAATTTTCTTTTTCAATATAATATAATATAATATAATAATTTTTGATAAATTTTTATCTTATTATATTCATAAATTGAACTATTTCTTGAATTTTAAAATTATTTTTATTAATTTATTATAAGGAATTATTTATTTAATTTATTTAATATCAAATTGTATGATTATTATTTTATTTTCTATTTATTTTATTTTATTTAAATATTGATTCTTTAACTTGTATTTTAATTTCATTAATAAGTTATTTAAATTATTTTTATTTATTATTAAATATAATATCTTTTTCTTTTTCTTTTTATTATTCTTTTTCTTTTTCTTTTCATTTCAATTCATTAATTTATTTATCTATTTTTATTATCTATTTTTATTCCTCAAAATATTTTTATCAATATTATTTACTTTTTGAATTAAATTATGTTAAATTAATTCCAATCTTAATTTTTTTCTATTTATATTATATTTATATAAATTTTCTTTTCTTAAATTTATTATCTTTTATATTTCTAATTATTGAAATATTGAGAATTGATTTCTGATTTAAATTTTTGATTTCTCAATTCTTCTTCTCATTATTATATCTTGAAATTATTATTTTATTGATTGATAATATTTCTTTTTTCTTTTCTTTTTTCTTTTTCTTGATTAATATTTATTTTTGTTTTTGAGATAATTTTTATTTTTAATTTAATTTTTGATTTCCAAAAAAAAATGATTTATATTTCTTATTACATTATTTTGAATATTAAATATGATTTGAGTATTAAATCATAAATGTTTTTTTCTTAATTTTATTTATTTTATTTTGATTAAAATATCCTCATCTTATTATATATTTTTATTTCCTTTCCTAATTTTTCAATTATTTGATTTATTTTATTCATAATTTGATATTGATTTATATATTTCATATATTCTCTAATAACATTTAATTCTTTTTATTTTAATTTATATTAATATTTTTATTATAATTGTTAATTTATTGAGTATATTTACTTATATATATATTATTTGATAAATATTTTTATTCCTATTTGATTTATTTCTTAAATTAATAATAATTTTCAAAATATATTCTTTTTCTCAAATATATTTTTGTATTATGTAAATTGTTATTCTTTATTTTAGAAATATATTTTTAAATTTATTTCTTACTTTTTTTTGAGTTTTATTTATTCTATTTAATTCATTAATATTAATAAATAAATTATATTTTTAAATTTAGAATTGATTTATTTTTGTGAATTTAATTCATTTTATTATTTCAATTTTCTTTCTTTTTTAATATTTTTAAATAAATTTTGAATATTTTTATTTATTTGATATTTTATTCTTTCTATTTTTTACAATTTCCAAAAAAAAAAGAGTTAATATATTATTTTTATTTTTATTTTGAATAATTCCTAATAGATGAAAATTGATAATAATATTATTAATAATTTCAAATATATTAAGAAATGATTTTCTGATAATTAATTTATATAAATTTAAAATTTGTAATATCTTGTTTTTTAATTAATTTTTAATTTAATATTTTTGAAATTTCTATATGAATTTGATTTTTTTTTCTTTTAAATTTATATATCTATTTCCTAATTTTATAAAAATAAGAAAAATTTTTGATATTTCTTTTTGTTATAAATTATTTATTTATTATTTTTATAAATTTTTAAATAAGAATAATTAACACTTTTATTTATAAATTATTCAAAATCTTTTTATTTTTATTTGAATAATTTTAATTTAATTTTAATTTAATTTAAATTTAATTTAAAAAGAATTACTTTTTGTATTATTTTTTTAATCTTATTTAAAATATATTTTTCTCATATTTTTATTGATTAGATTGAATATTTTCAATTTCTTTCTTTTCTTATTAATTAATTAAATTTAATTTTTGATAAATTATTTATTTATTTTGATTTTTCAAATTGAATTTATCTTGTTTTTGTAATTATCTCATAATAAATATATAAATCTAAATAAATATAAATTAAAATATAAATATAAATATAAATATAAATATAAATATAAATATAAATATAAATATAAATATAAATATAAACATAAATATAAATATAAATATAAATATAAAATATAAATATAAATATAAATATAAATATAAATATAATATAAATATAAATAAATAAATATAAATAAATATAAATATAAATATAAATATAAAATATAAATATAAATACAAATATAAATATAAATATAAATAAAATAAAATAAAATATAAATATAAATATAAATATAAATATAAAAATAAATATAAATATAAAATATAAATATAAATATATTCCTTTTTCATCTATTTATATTCCCTTTCATCTTATAATCTCTCTATTTCATAACCTTAAAATATAAATCTATATTATTATTATTATTTCTTCAATTAATCTTTAATAATTTAATAAGATTTTAATATATTTATTAAATTAAATTAAATTAAATTAAATTAAATTAAATTAAATATATTTGGAAATTAATGGAAAATCTTTAATAAATATACAAAATTTCCCTAATTTAATTATTTTATTTTTAAAAACAAAAACAAAAACAAAAACAATTTAAATCTAATCTTTTCTTTTTAAATTAAAAATAAATAATAAATTAGAGAGTAATTTTATTTATTATTTTATTTTGATTTTCAAAAAAAATATTATTTCAAAAAAAATTATAAATTTTTAATTTTAAATAACAAAAATATAAGAGAAAATTATTTAAAATATAAATTAAAGAGAAATTTATTTTTAATTTAATTTAATTTAATTTAATTTAATTTATTATTTTTCAAAACAAAAAGTGGTCTCCAGTTCATTATTTATGTAGGAATGAATCAATTACATTTGATATGATTAAAATTATTAAACTGATAATGGAGCTAATTTAAAATTAAATGGAGTAAGTTTTTAATTAATTAATTAATTTTCTTTTTCAAAATATTATTAATTTTAATAATTTTATAAGAAGATATTTCATTTCCATTTTTAAATAAACATAAACATAAACAAAAACAATATTTTTATTTCAATTATTTTATTAATTAAAACAAAACAATTTTTGAATTTTTAAAAATTAATAAGAATATAATCAAAAAGAAATAAATTTTAATTTTAATTATAATTTTTATTCCAAAAATCAAAATAATATTTATATTTATTATTTGATT
>JAPDFW010000135.1:0-126706 GCA_028826165.1 Anaeramoeba ignava | reverse complement strand
TCTACTGGCAAATTGCTTATTATTATTATCAAAAGCAACGAAGATATAATTATTGATAGTCTCAAAATAACAAATCTAAAATAGAAGACAAAAGAACGCACCGCAGGAAACTATCAGTATTCAGCCAAGAATAACAATGCAAATATGCATTAGAAGACAATTTTATGAACAAAATCTACATTATTAATTTTAATTGGTCAAATTACCAATTTGTTCTTACAATCCTTCTTGAAACCTTAATTGATCGCTACATACATTTCAAAGAGAACAAAAATTTTATTGCCTTTTCCTCAAGTTTTACGAGTTATTACCTCTAATTATGAACCAAGCTGCCAAAAATTATTGCAACTTTTATATTCCATTTCAAAAATTGAAAATATTAGATCATCAACAAATACAAAAATTATCAAATAAAATCATAGAAAATTCATCAGTTTTATTTGGAAATGAAGAAGAATTGAAACAATTTTCCATTTCTTTATTTTTAGATTATCCAAATTAACTTTAGAAAATATAAACAAGGAAAAATATAAATGAAAAATTATCAACATTTTTAAAATGATAGAAATCAATCAATATCTTCAACAGTTTTTAAACAATCCAAAAATTATAATTGATTTAGTTTTTCAAATGATGAACTTTTGATTCAAATTCTTGATGATTTTCTTTTTTATTTATTTAAAATTAAAGCTAAAATCAGATGAAAAATTTCAAATTTTAGATTAAATTTTTCACCAATTAAAATGTTTGAAATATTTGCTCAAGAAATTAGGTTTCGATCATGCAATATTACTTGATTGATTCTAAGCGCGGAAATGAGCGAACTTGTGTTAGTTTATTTGTTTCATTTCTTAAAATTTTATTCAAATTATTTGAAATTAAAAATTTAAATAAAATAAAAAGAAAAATTGATGAAGAAGATTTAAGGAAGAAAAAGAAGGAATACAGAAAATATTTATGAAGTTGTATTTATCAATCATCAAGTTCTGTCATATCAAAAAGAATCTTTTCCTTTCAATCCAACACAATTATTAAAAAGAATTTTGAAAATAATTTAAAAATAAAAATCATTTTTCATTTTTCATTTTTCATTTTTCATTTTTCATTTTTATTTAAAATGAATTCTCCTTTTAACAAGTGGTTCAATTATAGATATTGTACAAGGAAAAACTGTTAAAGAACCTATTCTTCAAATTATTGGAATTGGTTAATTCTTCTTGTTTTGATAGATTTACTTTGAAATTATCTGATGGTCAATTTTTATAAATTTCCTTTTATTTGTTTAAATATTTATCAATTTATTTCTCTTCGTAAGTTCCAATATGTTAAAATTATATGAATACTCTTTTTAAAACCATTTCCTTTTTAAAGGTTTGTTTGAATTATAAATAAAATTATAAATAAAATTATAAATAAAATTATAAATAAAATTATATAAAAATTATAAATAAAAATTATAAATAAAATTATAAATAAAATTATAAATTAAATTATAATAAATTAAATTATAAAATTAAATTATAAATAAAACTTATAAATAAAAATATAAAACAAAAAACTAAAAATATAAAATAAAATTATAAATAAAAAATAAAAAAAAAAATTATAAATTAAATTAAACTAATAAAAACCAATTAAAAAATGAAATTAAAATTAAAAATAAAAAATGAAAATTAAACTTAAAAAACTATAAAATAATAAATTAAATTATAAATAAAAATTATAAATTAAATAATAAAAAAAATTATAAACCAACTATAAATAAAATTATAAATTAAATTATAAATTATAAATTATAAATACAAAAAAATAAATATATAAAATCATAAACAAAAAATAAAAATTATAAATAAAATTATAAATAAAATTATAAAATTATAAATATAAAATTAAAACTATAAAATAAAATTATAAACAAAATTATAAAATAAAAATTAGGCAAAATAAAATTATAAATTAAAAAACCATAAAAATAAATAAAAAAAAATAAATAAATAAATAAAATTATAAATTAAAATTATAAATAAAAATTATAAATAAATCATTATAAAATAAAAACTTATAAATAAAAAACTATAAAATAAATTATAAAATCAAAAAACTATAAAAATAAAAACTATAAATAAAAACTTAAAATTAAAATTATAAATAAAAATATAAATAAAATTATAAATAAAAACTTATAAAAATTAAATTATAAATAAAAATAAAATTGAAATTAAATAAAATCAAAATAAAAATAAAATTATATAAATAAAATTATAAACAAAAATTATAAATAAAATTATAAATAAAATTATATAAATATAAAATTATAAAATTATAAATTAAATTATAAAATTAAAATAAAAATAAACAAAAATTAAAATAAAATTATAAAATTAAACTATAAATAAAATTATAAATTAAATTATAAATTAAATTATAAATTAAAATTATAAATAAAAACTATAAATAAAAATATAAATTAAAATATAAATTAAATTGTAAAATTAAAAACTATAAATTAAAAACTATAAACAAAAAAACTAAACTGAGTAAACAAAATTTATAAATAAAAATTATAAATTAAATTATAAATTAAAAATTATAAATAAAATTATAAATTAAATATAAATAAAAATTTATAAATAAAAAATATAAAATAAAATCATAAATAAAAAATATAAAACAAAATTATAAATCAAAAATCATAAAACTAAAAATTATAAAAAAAATTATAAAATATAAATTATAAATAAAATTATAAATAAAAAAATTAAAACAAAATAAAAATAAAAAACTATAAAAAAATTATAAATAAAATTATAAAAAATAAAAACTATAAAATAAAATTATAAAATCTAAAATAAAATTAAAATCATAAATAAAAACATAAAAATAAAAATTATAAATTAAATTATAAATAAAAACAATAAATTAAAAAATATAAATAAATTATTATAAACAAAAAATGAAAATAAATTCTAAATAAATAAAAAACTTAAAATTATATAAATAAAATTAAAAATTAAAATTATAAAATAAAATTATAAATTAAAAATATAAAAACTAAAAAAAATAATAAATAAAATTAAAAATAAAAAAACTATAAAATTAAAAAACAAAATTTATAAAATTAAAAACAAAAAAAAAAATAAAATTGCAATTATAAATTAAATTATAAAATTCAACTATAAAATAAAATTATAAATAAAATTATAAATAAAAAATAAATAAAAATATAATAAATAAATAAAAATTATAAATTAAATTATAAAACAAAATTATAAATTATAATTAAAATATAAAATAAAAAACTATAAACAAAATTAAAAATAAATTTAAAATAAATTATAAATAAATTATAAATTAAAATATAAATTAAATTATAAATTAAATTATAAATAAAAATTATAAATAAAAAATCATAAATTAAATTATAAATAAAAATTATAAATAAAATTATAAATAAAATTATAAATAAATAAAATTATAAATTAAATTATAAATTAAAATTATAAATAAAATATAAATTAAAATTATAAAAATTAAAAATTATAAATTAAATTATAAATTAAAAATATAAATAAAAATTATAAATTAAATTATAAATAAAATTATAAATTAAAAAATATAAATAAAATTATAAATAAAATATAAATTAAATTATAAATTAAATTATAAATAAAATTATAAATAAAATTATAAATTAAAATTATAAATAAAATTATAAATTAAAAATATAAATTGAAATTATAAATAAAAACATAAATTAAATTATAAAATAAAAATCATAAATAAAATTATAAATTAAATTATAAATAAAATTATAAATTTAAAACCATAAATTAAAATTATAAAAAAAAAATTAAATAAAATAAAATTATAAATAAAAAATTATAAATAAAATTATAAATTAAATTATAAATTAAATTATAAATAAAAATTAAATTATAAATTTAAATTATAAAATAAAAATATAAATTAAATAAAATTAAATTATAAAATAAAAATTAAAATTTAAATTATAAATTAAAAACTATAAATTAAATTATAAATTAAAATTATAAATAAAATTATAAATTAAATTTAAAATAAAATCAAATATAAAAAATTATAAAAATTAAAATTATAAAATTAAATCATAAAATTGAAATTATAAATAAAAATTATAAATAAAATTATAAATTAAAATTATAAATGAAAATATAAAGAAAATTATAAATAAAATATAAATTAAATTATAAATAAAATTATAAACATAATAAAATAAAATTATAAAAAAAATTATAAATAAAAATTATAAATTAAAATTATAAATTTAAATTATAAATAAAATTATAAATTAAATTATAAATTAAATTATAAATAAAAATTATAAATAAAATAAAAATTAAAATAAATATAAAATAAAATTATAAATAAAATTATAAATTAAAATAAAAAAATAAAAATTAAAAACATAAATAAAATTATAAATAAAATTATAAATAAAATTAAATAAAAATTATAAATAAAATTATAAATAAAATTATAAATTAAAATATAAATAAATTATAAATAAAATTATAAATAAAATTATAAATTAAATTATAAATAAAATTATAAATTAAATTATTATAAATAAAAATATAAATTAAATTATATAAATAAAATTATAAATAAAATTATAAATAAAATTATAAATAAAATTATAAAATTAAAATTATAAATTAAATTATAAATAAAATTATAAAATAAAATTATAAATAAAATTATAAATTAAAATTATAAATAAAAATATAAATTAAATTATAAATTAAAAATTAGCTTAAAAAGATTCTTTTGTGGTACACAATCTGAAAATCATTCAAAAATCAAAATATATTTTTGGAAAACCCAAAAATTTAATTATATTTCTTGAAAGACATTCATCAAAAAGTAATATTTTCACAATATATATTCCACATGTATTATTAAGATATGATGAAGAAAATCCAGGATTTGATGATATATATAATAATGATTATAAACTTAAAAGGAGAAGTGAGAATATATCCTCTTGTTGATAATTTTATCCATTTGATATAGAAGAAAAAGACATTATTCTAAAAAGTTAGAAAACAAAAATAAAATGAAAAAAAAATTGTTCAAAAAGAAAAATCAAAATATTGAATCAAATTCTTCTTTTAATAATTTAGTTGATAATTTCATGGGAAATGAATTTGAAATTAAAGATCTTGGTGTAGATGAGAAAAATTTATTGATATCCACAAATTAAAATTTGCCAAGGATGCAAATTTACAATATATTCAACCCAAAAATATCCATTTCATCAGATTTCAGATTTTTAATTGTCGACAGAATGATTTATAAAGGAAAATCAAGTTTTGTAGTTTGGGAAATTGTGGCAGGAGCACCACTCAAATTGAAACCTATATTTTATGATCAAAGCATTTCAATTTTAGATGCATGTTTTTCACCAGATTCCCTTTGTTTAATTACATTACCAACAAGATTTAAAGGATATGTTTTCGTATTTGAATTATCCAATTCTCACAAAATGGAAGATCAATCATTTGATGATTTATTACATCAAGCTCAAAAATTCATTTGATCAAAACCAAGATTCTATTTTTTATATAGAAAAAGGTGAATTTGCTTTTAAACCAAGACAAATAGGTCCATTATCAATTTTAGGACCTGCAAGGAATAAATTTGGAGAATTTATAAAAATGACCCATGTTGAGAATAATTATGGAAAATATTCTCACAACTTGATGATCATTTTACTTGGTCTCATCCTTATTTCCCAAATATTAGAAAATTCAGAAAAATTATCACTTTGTAACTTGAATGATGAAGAAATTGCTGATTATTGTTTGTGGAAGCTTATTCCTCAAGAGTTTTATTATAGGGGTACTGAATTTGTTCCTCTTGATAAAAATATGATCAGAATTATTTACAACCATTTCCATTAAAAAATCGTTTTTTGATGAACAATTAAAAAAGATTTTATGAATCACAATTCAATGAAAATCAAAATCAAAATCAAAATCAAAATCAAAATCAAAAAAATCAAAATTTAAATCAAAAATCAAAATTTAAATCAAAATCAAAATCCAAATGAAAATCAAAAATCAAAAATCAAAAATCAAAATCAAAATCAAAATGAAAATCAAAATCAAAATCAAAATCAAAATCAAAATCAAAATCAAAATCAAAATCAAAATCAAAATCAAAATCAAAATCAAAATCAAAATCAAAATCAAAATCAAAATTTAAATCAAAATCAAAATCAAAATCAAAATCAAAATCAAAATCAAAATCAAAATCAAAATCAAAATCAAAATCAAAATCAAAATCAAATTCAAAATGAAAATGAAAATCAAAATCAAAATCAAAATCAAAATCAAAATCAAAATCAAAATCAAAATCAAAATCAAAATCAAAATCAAAATCAAAATCAAAATGAAAATCAAAATCAAAATCAAAATGAAAATGAAAATCAAAATTTAAATCAAAATCAAAATTTAAATCAAAATCAAAATTTAAATCAAATTCAAAATCAAAATCAAAATCAAAATCAAAATCAAAATCAAATTGAAAATCAAAATCAAAATCAAAATCAAAATGAAATTCAAATTCAAAATCAAAATCAAAATCAAAATCAAAATCAAAATCAAAATTTAAATGAAAATGAAAATGAAAATGAAAATATTCTTCGTGAAAAAGCTAAAAAACTCAAAAAAGGAGCAATATTTCAAAACTTAAGAGACTTTAAGCAAATGTATAAAAGAGCAAATCATTGTTCTTTAACTTCAGGAGAATCTGAAGAAAGTGCAGTTCCGACTGTTTTTATTACAAAATATAAATATCATCATAAATTATTATTTCCTTCTTTGATTCAAAATGAAAATCAAAATAATAATAATAATAATTTATCAACAAAAGTTAGAATACTTTGTATTTCATTTCCAAATATTAAAGAAAAAACATCAAAGGATCCAGAAGATCCAACAATTTATACAGAAGAAAAAGCATATGGAAAAGCACTAGTTGTTTTTCAAATTGAATCAAATGAAAATTCAAATCAAAATTTAAATGAAAATTCAAATCAAAATTCAAATCAAAATTCAAATCAAAATTTAAATCAAAATTTAAATCAAAATTCAAATCAAAATTTAAATGAAAATTTAAATGAAAATTTAAATCAAAATTTAAATCAAAATTTAAATGAAAATCAAAATCAAAATTCAAATCAAAATTTAAATCAAAATTTAAATCAAAATTTAAATCAAAATTTAAATCAAAATTCAAATCAAAATTTAAATGAAAATTTAAATGAAAATTCAAATGAAAATATAAATGAAAATATAAATGAAAATTCAAATGAAAATATAAATCAAAATTTAAATGAAAATTTAAATCAAAATACAAATCAAAATACAAATCAAAATACAAATCAAAATTTAAATCTAAATTTAAATCAAAATTCAAATCTAAATTTAAATGAAAATTTAAATGAAAATTCAAATGAAAATTCAAATGAAAATTTAAATCTAAATTTAAATCAAAATTTAAATCAAAATTCAAATCAAAATTTAAATCAAAATTTAAATGAAAATTCAAATGAAAATTTAAATCAAAATTTAAATCTAAATTTAAATCAAAATTTAAATCTAAATTTAAATCAAAATTTAAATCAAAATTCAAATCTAAATTTAAATCAAAATTTAAATGAAAATTCAAATCAAAATTTAAATCAAAATCTAAATCAAAATCTAAATCAAAATTCAAATCAAAATTTAAATCTAAATTTAAATGAAAATTTAAATGAAAATTCAAATGAAAATTTAAATCTAAATTTAAATCAAAATTCAAATCAAAATTTAAATCAAAATCTAAATGAAAATTCAAATGAAAATACAAATCAAAATTTAAATGAAAATTTAAATCTAAATGGAATTGGAGCAGTTCTTATTGATATTTATGAAAAAAATAAAACAAATTCAATTGAACAACAAAAATATTTTTGGAAGCTTAGTAATTTCGCAACATCTGAAGATTTTGTTGAAGCAAAATGGGGAAATTCTATAATTAACCAAAAAATGATGACTGCTTCAATTCTTTTAAAAAATGGTGAATTTTTTCAAATTATTGATAATTCAAACTGTTTTAAATTTACTTCTATTAATCCTGAATTCAAATCAATCTCAAATTTTTCTGATTTTAATTATGAAAAATTTTTTTGGACCGCAGAATACAGAAAAGTGAGAATTTTTGAAATTGAAAATATCACTGAAAAAGATATTCAAAATCAAAATCAAAATCAAAATCAAAATCAAAATCAAATTCAAATTCAAAATAAAATTCAAAATTTAAATCAAAATCAAATTCAAATTCAAAATCAAAATCAAAATTTAAATCAAAATCAAAATCAAAATCAAATTCAAAATCAAATTCAAAATCAAATTCAAAATCAAAATCAAAATTTAAATCAAAATTTAAATCAAAATCAAATTCAAAATCAAAATCAAAATCAAAATCAAAATCAAAATCAAAATCAAAATCAAAATCAAAATCAAAATCAAAATCAAAATCAAAATCAAAATCAAAATCAAAATCAAATTCAAATTCAAAATCAAAACCAAATTCAAAATCATAATCAAAATCAAAATAAAAATCAAAATCAAAATCAAAATCAAAATCAAAATCAAAATCAAAATCAAAATCAAAATCAAAATTTAAATCAAAATCAAAATCAAAATTTAAATCAAAATCAAATTCAAAATCAAAATCAAAATCAAAATCAAAATCAAAATTTAAATCAAAATCAAAATCAAAATTTAAATCAAAATCAAAATCAAAATCAAAATCAAAATCAAATTCAAATTCAAATTCAAAATCAAAATCAAAATTTAAATCAAAATCAAAATCAAAATCAAAATCAAAATCAAAATCAAAATCAAAATCAAAATCAAAATCAAAACCAAAATTTAAATCAAAATCAAAATCAAAATCAAAATCAAATTCAAAATCAAATTCAAAATCAAAATCAAAATCAAAATCAAAATCAAATTCAAAAAGAAAAAGAAAAAGAAAAAGAAAAAGAAAAAATTAATTTTGTTCCTCTTTTTGAAGAATTAAAATTAATTGAAAAAATAAATCCAATTCCAATTCCAATTTCAAATAAATTCAATTCAAATACAGAATTACAATTTTCATCTGGAAAACAGAATTGTGAAGTAGGAATTGGATTACATTTGTATAGATGTTTTAATTGTGGAACTTTATTAACAAGACCACTTTGTCCAGCAAATAATTTAACAAAAATTTATTGTAGTCAAGATTGTTTTTTAAATCATCAAGAAAAATTAAAAATGAAACAAGAAACAAATTTAAAAAAAAGAAAATAGAATTAAAATTAAATTATAGATTAAAATTAAATGAAAATAGATTTGGTTTTTTTTTTGAAAAAAAAAATTATAAATCTTAGCCTTTTTTGTGATGTTTGCTTATTTTTCTTTAAAACAAACATGTATCTAAAGGCTTTTTTTTTTTCTTTTTTTTAAATTAACAAAAAAAAAATTGGAATAAAATAATTGGAAAAAAAAATTTTTCTTTAAAAAAAAAAAGCAAAAAAAATTTTGTTTAAAAAAAAAAAAGTGGAACAAAATCATTCCAAAAAAAAAATCAAGTAAATTACTTAACCCATTCAATCTCACTCAGAAAATCTTTCTTTTCAACAATATTCCTCTCAGGATCTTTATAACCCAAAGCTAAAGCGACTTTCAAAACTTCATTATCATTAAAAGATAATTTTTTATGAATATAATCTTGTTTGCGCAAAATAACTCCAATGGGAATAGAATCAATCTTCAATGACTGGGCAGAATTAATGAGCATTCCGAGAAAGATACCGATATCCATTTGGGATCTGTCAGTTACAACTCTAGATTTGTCCATAGTTATGAAGATGACAGTTGGAGCATCGTAAAAAACTGTTTCTGAAACCTTAAGTTTCTTTTTTCGCTCAGAAAAACGAGGAATTTGTGGGGATAATTCATCATAGATATGTGTCCCTATTTCTCGCAATAACTTTTCGTTGCGAACAATATGGGCTCTCCATGGTTGCTGATTTCGCGAAGATGGGGAAAGAAGTGCTGAATTTATTATTGTTTCAATTTGTTTTTTTGGAACTTGATTTTTTTTAAAAGCTCTAGTTGATCTTCGATTTTGAATTGTTTCTAAAACAAAATTTTTTTTTTCGGTTTTTCTGAAAGAATTTTTTTTGTTTGTTGTGTTGTTTGTTTGTAAATTAAATTATTGAAAAATTTTGAAAAATAATTTGATGGTAAATTGTTTGAAAGCATTTTTTTAAATGAAAAAAAATGAAAAATGAAAAAAATGAATTTAAAAATTTTCTTTTCATTTTTTTTTCATTTTTTTTAAATATTAATAAATAATAATGCAAGATAAAAGAGATAATATAAGAAAATCTACTATAATTTTAAAAAAACTTATGAAAAAACCAGAAAATTCTGTTTGTGCAAATTGTCAAGAATTGGTTTGTCAAAACAAGACAAAACAAGACAAAACAAAACAAAACAAAACAAAACAAAACAAAACAAAACAAAACAAAACAAAACAAAACAACAAAACAAAACAAAACAAAACAACAAAACAAAACAAAACAAAACAAAACAAAACAAAACAAAACAAAACAAAACAACAAAACAAAACAAAACAAAACAAAACAAAACAAAACAAAACAAAACAAAACAAAACAAAACAAAACAAAACAAATTAAAATTTAAATTCAAAATTTAAATTCAAAATTCAAATTCAAATTCAAATTCAAATTCAAATTCAAATTTAAAATCAAATTCAAATTCAAATTCAAATTAAAATTAAAATTAAAATTTAAAATTCAAATTCAAAATTAAAATTCAAATTAAAATTCAAAATTAAAATTTAAATTCAAATTTAAATTCAAAATTCAAATTCAAATTCAAATTCAAATTCAAAATTAAAATTAAAATTTAAAATTCAAATTCAAAATTAAAATTCAAAATTAAAATTCAAATCGAAATCAAATTTAAAATCAAATTAAAATTCAAATTCAAATTCAAATTCAAATTAAAATTTAAAATTCAAATTCAAAATTAAAATTCAAATCGAAATCAAATTTAAAATCAAATTCAAATTCAAATTCAAATTAAAATTAAAATTAAAATTTAAAATTCAAATTTCAAATTCAAATTCAAATTCAAATTCAAATTCAAATTCAAATTAAAATTAAAATTCAAAATCAAATTCAAAATTAAAATTAAAATTAAAATCAAATTAAAATTAAAATTCAAATTCAAATTCAAATTCAAAATCAAATTCAAATTCAAATTCAAATTCAAATTCAAATTCAAATTCAAATTCAAAATCAAAATCAAATTAAAATTTAAAATTCAAATTCAAATTCAAATTAAAATTCAAATTCAAATTCAAAATCAAATTAAAATTAAAATTCAAAATCAAAATCAAAATCAAAATCAAAATCAAAATCAAAATGAAAATCAAAATCAAATTTAAATTCAAAATTAAAATTTAAATTCAAATTCAAATTAAAATTAAAATTAAAATTCAAAATTAAATTCAAAATTAAAATTCAAATTCAAAATCAAATTCAAATTCAAATTCAAATTCAAATTCAAATTTAAATTCAAATTCAAATTAAAATTCAAATCAAATTCAAATTCAAATTCAAATTCAAATTAAAATTCAAATTAAAATTTAAATTCAAAATTCAAATTCAAATTCAAATTCAAATTCAAAATCAAATTCAAATTCAAATTCAAAATCAAATTAAAATTAAAATTCAAAATAAAATTCAAAATCAAAATCAAATTCAAATTCAAAATCAAATTTAAATTCAAATTTAAATTCAAAATTCAAATTCAAATTCAAATTCAAAATTCAAAATTCAATTCTTGTTTTTTGATTTTGATTTTTAATTAGGGTCCACAATATGTTTGTTTTCCTTATGCAACATTTGTTTGTACAATTTGTAGTGGAATTCAGTATGAATTAAAAAAAAGAAAAATAATATTTTTTTGAAAAAAAATATCTATTAAAAAAAAACAAACAATTCAAAACGTTTATTAGTCGACATTTTTCACATAGAATTAAAGGTGTTGGTGTTTCAACTTTTAGTTCTGAAGAATTAAATCAATTAATTCAAGGAGGAAATGGAGTTGATAAAATAAAATATCTTGCAAATTGGACAGAAGAAAAATTTCCATTTCCAAAAGCTGGAGATCGAAAAAAAATTGAACAATTTATTCAATTAAAATATATTGAAAAATTGTTAGTGAAAAAAAAAATTTTTTTAATTTTATAATAATTTTAAATTATATTGATGTTGATTGTTGATTGTTTTTTAAATTATTTGTGAATTATTTATTAGATGGTATAAAAATTTTGAAGAAGATGATTTTCCACCAATTCAAAAAGTGGAAGATGTTATGAAAACAACAGATCTTCCAAAAATAATTATAATTGAGAAAAAGAAAAAAAATAATCAAAAAAAAGAAAATAATCAAAATAATGAAAATAATGAAAAAAAAGAAAATAATCAAAAAAAAGAAAATAAAGAAAATAAAGAAAATAAAATGTTGATAGATCTTGATCATGAAGTTATTATTCAAAAAATCCCAAAAATTGAAAATGAAAAAATTGAAGAGAATGAAAAAATTGAAAAGAATGAAAAAATTCTTAAAAAAGATCCTTTTTCTGCAATTTGGGAAAATTTAGAAAATGATAAATAAATCAATCAAAAAAAAAGAAAAAAAAAATCATTTAATTTGCAAAAAAGAAAAAAAACGTTTATTTTGAACACAAAAAAATCTTCTTTTAAATTAAAAGAAAAATTTCAAGCAAAAAATTTTTTGGAAATCAAGAATAATGAGCAGCTTTAGAAATAATACCAATGATGCCACCAAAAACATTTCCCCATACAATAAGCCAACCCAAATGATGTCTAATGACTCTTTCAAGTAATGCTTTAACAGCTTGTGGGGTTAACTCTTTAAGTTTTTCAGTCATTAAATTATCAATTTCTTTTCTCAAATTTTCTGCATTAAAAACTTCAGAAACACCAAAAGCATCTGCAGAAATTTGTGATAAACTATTTCCAAAACCTCCAATAAAAGGCAGAATAAGAGGCTTGAGCTTTGCAGGCTCCAAACCAACCATCGATAAAACTTTACCTTCAGGTCTTTGTTTTAATTCTTCTAATTTAAGATCAATTAAATGATCAACAGATGGTGATTGAATTAACTTGTTGTTTATTTAAATATCATTTCATTAGAAAATTTTAAAAATGTTTGTCAATTTAATTATTATTCAATTGATCCTTCATTTTAAAATGAAAGTTGATAAAATATAAAATTGCTTTTTACTTGTTTAATTTTATCTTCAATACTAAATAATTTTATAAAAGTACTCAATTTGTTTTCTAAATAATTTTTAAGGAAATTCTAAAAAGAAAAAGAAAAAGAAAAAGTGGATCAAAAATTTTAGGAAAAAAAATTTTTTTTTTGGGATTGTTAAAAACCTTATTAAAAAGAAGCCATAATTGTATTTTTTAATTGTTTCACGAATTTCTCTAAATTTTCGAGGAATAATACCAGATCCATAAAGAAATGGAACTTTATCAAATAACATCTTGATTGCGAGCCAATTTGTAATTCCTCCAGCAAACCCAAACAATCCAAAAAGCAATAATATAATCAAGTGGTGTTTCTGAATCTTTTTTTTCCAATTTTTTTTTGATTAAAAAAAGCAAAAAAATTTTTCTCATTTAATTTAATTTAAAAAAATTTTTTCAATTGATTTTGAATTACTTTTATTATGTCTCAAAAGATATTTAAGAAAAAGCCAATAATCATGATCATAAAAAGTAATAAAGTTACTCATAAAACCCTTGTTAAATCGGGGGTAAAATCCATTTGCGATAAAAACTTGGTTTAAATTCAATTTTTATAACTCGATTTTCGTGGATTTCGATAAAGTAAATCATCATTTCCTGAAGAAATATTTAAGTCATCGTCTGATGTTTTTGACTCGTTATCATTTATATATTCAATTTCACCAATAATATTATTATCAAAATTGTTTTCATATTCGCTATCAATAAGAGGTTGAGATACTAATTTGTAAAAATGATTGGATTAAATTTTTTTTTTTTTTGATTTTTGTTTTAATTATGAATAATAATAATCTATACATAAGTTTTCTGTCATTTTTTAAATTAATAGAATAAAAATAAAAACGGAAAATTTGGAATGATTTAAAATGAAAAAATGAAAAAATAAAAACAAAAAAAAATTTTAAAAAAAAATTAAAATTATAAGAAATGAAAAATATTCCTTCAATCAAAAAAAAATAACCTTAAAATTAAAAGAGGATTGAAAAATAAGTATATAAGAATTAAAAACGATTAAAATTATTTTTTTTGTTTTTTTAAAATTTTTTTGATTTTTTCATTTTTTCATTTTTTATCTTAATAAAAATGCAAAATTATTCAAATTTAGAAAAACTTTCAAATGATTTACAAAATTTATTCCAAAATCAAAAAGACGAAAACTATTATGATTTTGAAATTATTTGCCAATTCAATCAAGAAACAAATCCAATTTCATTTAAAACTCATAAATCAATTCTTTCAACAAGAAGTCAATATTTTAAATCACTTTTTAATTCTGAAATGAAAGATTCACAAGAAAAACAAATGATCTTAAAAGATATTTCAAGTCAAACTCTATTTTCAATTTTGAATTATTTTTATTCAGGAAAAATTGAACTTGAATTACAAAATGCAATTGAAATTTTGTTTTTTTCTTCGAAATATTTAATTGATGAATTAATTGAAATTTCTTCAGATTTTATTAAAAGCAATTTCCGAATTGAGTCTATTGTTGATATTCTAAAGCTATCTGAATCAATGAATTTTAATCAATTAATGGACTCATCTTATCAATTTATTTTGGAAAATTTTGATATATTAATCAAAACCCCTTTTTTCCTTCAACTTGAAGAAAATCATTTAAATTCAATTTTAGTAAATGATCAAATTATAACAAATGAGTTTGAAATTTTCCAAGCACTAATAAAATGGGGAAAGCATAAACTCAATATTAACCAACAAAAAGATAACCAGAGACTTGATAAGCAAGAAAAGGAACAAATTCAGAATCAAATTTCAAATGTGATTGATAAAATCAGATTTATTGATTTTTCACCAAAAGAACTTGAAGGAACTTTGATCGAAAATTTAATTCCAAATCAAATTTCACAAACATTACTCCAATTTGAAACACTCAGAAACCATCAAGGAAATGAAATGAAATTAAGAGAGCTGATTCAAAACCAAAATTCATTCATTTTCAAATCAAGAATTGGATTGCAATCATCAATCATTCAAACAAAAGAATATTTCAACAGATTAAAAGAATGGATAAATGATAATGAATTCTTTTCCAAAATGAATTTGGGATTTTCAGCAAGAAGAGATGGATTCTATTGTAAAAAATGGCATGATATGTGTGATAATAAAGGAAAAACATTAGTTATTATTCAAACAACAGCTAATTTTATCTTTGGAGGATTTACAAAAGTTGGATTTAAGAAAGGAAGCGATAGATATATTAAAGATTCAAATGCATTTATTTTTTCCTTAAGAGATTACCAAAACTCTCGCAAACCAGAAAAGTTTTCCATCAAAAGAAACGAGGAAAAACATGCCATTTATTACAATTTAAATTATGGCCCCGTTTTTGGAGGTGAAGGTTATGGAGATATTGATTTAAATTCCGATTTACAACCTGGAAGATTATCTTTTGGAAGAAGCTACAATCTTCCTTTTGGAATGAAATTCGGAACAAATGAATCCAAAAACTATTTAGCTGGTTCTTTTGATAAATGGCAGGTTTATGAACTTGAAACTTTTTTCATTTAATCAACAAAACTTTTTTTATTTCTTTCCAAATTTTTTTTTTCATTTTTTTTATTTCTTCAAAATTAAGAAAAGCAAAACAAATTTTTGTTTAATTTAATTTAAAAACAAATGATTTTTGGTGATTATACATTGGAAGAAAATCTAATTGTAATATTTGATAATGGAACAACTTATTCAAAATCAGGATTTGCAGGAGATGAAAAACCAAGATCAATTATTCCATCAATAGTTGGAAGACCAGCATATATGGGAGTAATGGTAGGAATGGGACAAAAAGATGCATATATTGGAGATGAAGCAATTGCAAAAAGGGGAATATTAAGAATGAAATATCCAATTGAAAATGGAACAGTAATAAATTGGGATGATATGGAAAAAATATGGCATCATTGTTTTTATAATGAATTAAGAGTTGCTCCTGAAGAACATCCTGCTTTATTAATGGATAGTGTTTTCAATTCAAAAATACATAAAGAGAAAATTACTCAAATCATGTTTGAAACATTTTGTACTCCTTTTTTCTATCTTGAAAATCAATCTGTTTTATCATTAATATCAACAAGAATACCAATAGGAATTGTTGTTGAAATGGGAGGTGGTTTTATTCAAGTTGTTCCTGTTTATGAAAGCTCTGTTTTATCAAATTCAATCAATAAATTAAATTTGGGAGGAAAAAATTTAAATGATTATTTATTACAAATGTTAACAGAAAAAGGATATTCTTTGACTACAACTGCTGAAATTGCAATTATTAAAGATATTAAAGAAAAATTTGGATATGTTGCTTTGGATTTTGATAAAGAAATTAATCAAGAAGAAAAATTAATTGAAAAAAATTATGAAATATTTGATGGTCGAATTATCAAAATTGGAAAAGAAAGATTCAGATGTTCAGAAGCGTTATTTCAACCTTCTTTGATTGAAATAGAGGAAAAAGGAATTCATGAAATGATTTATGATTCAATTATGAAATGTGATGAGGATATCAAAAAAGATTTATTTTCTAATATTATTTTATCTGGAGGAACTTCAATGTTTCCTGGAATCAAACAAAGATTTAAAAAAGAAATATCTAAATTATCAGAAAAAAATGGAATGAAAGTTAAAATTATTGCACCTGAAGAAAGAAAATATTCATCTTGGATTGGTGGATCAATGTTGGCTTCATTTTCTACTTTTCAAGACCGATGTATTTCATTGTATGAATATAATGAAATTGGACCAACAATTATTCATCGAACATATTTTTGAAAATTAAAATTAAAAAAGCAAAAATTAATTTTCATTTTTTTTCATTTCAAAAATGAATGAAATTTTATTTTTTGGTAAAAATAAATATCCAAAATTTTTTAAAAATAAACCAAATAAAATAACAAAATCAATTCAATTTAAATTTGAAAATGAAAATGAAAATGAAAATGAAAAACAAATTAAACAAATTTCAACAGGATATTTTGAAATAATTTTCCTTTTTAAAAATGGAAAAGCAATAGAATATTTAGATGAAGAAGATTCAAAACAAAATCCTCAAAAAATCCAAATTGAAGAAAATATTCAAAAAGTAACTGTTGGTTATGGAAATGAAGCTATTTTAACAATAGAAGGAAATATATTTGCAAAAGGAATAAATATTAATCCAAATAATACAAAAGAATTTATCAATATTTCATCATTAATTGAAGATACAAATGATAGAATAATTCAAGATATTGTTTCTGGAGCTAATTCAATTTACTTATTAACTTCAAATCATATAGTTTATGGAATTGGTTCAAATGAATATGATCAACTTGGTTTTGATTCTGAAACACTTCCAAAAACAGAAAAACCAATTTTAATGATGAAAAATGTTTCTAAAATATTTTCAGGAAATTCTTCAAATCATGTTTTTCTTTTAAATTCAAATCAAGAATTATTTGGATGCGGTTGGAATAATTCTGGTCAACTTGGATTAGGAGAATCAAAAAAAGAAGAAGAAAAAATTGATAAATTAACCAAAATCCAAAATATTCCAAAAGGCAAAATAATTGATATTCAATGTGGATATACTCATTCAATAATGTTGATTGAAAATGAAAATCAAAATGAAAATTCAAAAAGAAAACTTTATTCATGTGGAAATTATCAATTTAATGGACTTGGCAAAAATCAATTTACTTATGAATTTACTGAAATCAAATCATTTTTATTTGAAAATGATGATTATATTCTTGATTTTTCTGTTGGACATGTGCATAGTTTGATTTTAACTTCCAATCCAAAATTAATTGGATTTGGAAATAATGAATTTGGCCAATTAGGAACTGGAGATACAATAAATCAATTAATTCCAATTCAAATTGAACTTCCTAAATTAAGATTTAATGAAAATATTTTCAATTATCATCTTTCTTGTGGATATTTAAATTCATTTCTTTATTATTCTCCTCTTTCTTTTTCCAATCTTGAAGAAGATTTGATAAAATTATTTAGAAGAAAAGAATTTTGTAATATTTCATTTAAAACCAAAAATGGAGAAATAATTGAAGCTCATAAATTAATATTGAAATATAGATTAAATCAAAATCAAAATCAAAATCAAATTGAAAAACTTCAAGAAATTATTTCAAAAAAATCAATTAAAGAATCAAATCAAATATTTGAAATGATTTATTCAAATAGAATAATAAATCAAAAATTATATTCTGAAATTAAAGAAATTATAAATTCAAATGAAAAAATTGAAGAAACAATGAAAAGAATTTATTTAAATGAAAATGAAAAAGATTTTATAATTGAAAGAAAAGAAAAACAATATAAATTTCCTAAATTAATATTAATAATGAGAAGTGAATTATATCGAGGAATGTTTTTATCTGTAACAGAAGATACTTCTAATAAAGTTAAAGATTATAGTGAATTAAGTAATAAATCATTTCAAATATTTGAATATTGGATTTATTCAAATCAAATTAAAAAAGAAATCCAAATTACAGAAGAAATTATTGATGAAATTAAAATTGGAATTGATTATTTTCAATTAAATCAAACAAATCCAAATTTATTTGATTTATTAATTAAAAAATTTAATAATCAAAATTATAATCAAAATTAAAATCAAAATTAAAAATAAAATTAAAATCAAAATTAAAATTAAAATTAAAATTAAAATTAAAAATAAAATTAAAATTAAAATTAAAATTAAATTTAAAATTAAAATTAAAATTAAAATTTAAAATTCATTTTTTTCTTTCATTTTTTTTCATCTTTCCAAAAAATGAGTTTTGGTGATTATACATTGGAAGAAAATCTAATTGTAATATTTGATAATGGAACAACTTATTCAAAATCAGGATTTGCAGGAGATGAAAAACCAAGATCAATTATTCCATCAATAGTTGGAAGACCAGCATATATGGGAGTAATGGTAGGAATGGGACAAAAAGATGCATATATTGGAGATGAAGCAATTGCAAAAAGGGGAATATTAAGAATGAAATATCCGATTGAAAATGGAACAGTAATAAATTGGGATGATATGGAAAAAATATGGCATCATTGTTTTTATAATGAATTAAGAGTTGCTCCTGAAGAACATCCTGCTTTATTAATGGATAGTGTTTTCAATTCAAAAATACATAAAGAGAAAATTACTCAAATTATGTTTGAAACATTTTGTACTCCTTTTTTCGATCTTGAAAATCAATCTGTTTTATCATTAATATCAACAAGAAGATCAATAGGAGTTGTTGTTGAAATGGGAGGTGGTTTTATTCAAGTTGTTCCTGTTTATGAAAGCTCTGTTTTATTAAATTCAATCAATAAATTAAATTTGGGAGGAAAACATTTAAATGATTATTTATTACAAATGTTAACAGAAAAAGGATATTCTTTGACTACAACTGCTGAAATTGCAATTATTAAAGATATTAAAGAAAAATTTGGATATGTTGCTTTGGATTTTGATAAAGAAATTAATCAAGAAGAAAAATTAATTGAAAAAAATTATGAAATATTTGATGGTCGAATTATCAAAATTGGAAAAGAAAGATTCAGATGTTCAGAAGCGTTATTTCAACCTTCTTTGATTGAAATAGAGGAAAAAGGAATTCATGAAATGATTTATGATTCAATTATGAAATGTGATGAGGATATCAAAAAAGATTTATTTTCTAATATTATTTTATCTGGAGGAACTTCAATGTTTCCTGGAATCAAACAAAGATTTAAAAAAGAAATATCTAAATTATCAGAAAAAAATGGAATGAAAGTTAAAATTATTGCACCTGAAGAAAGAAAATATTCATCTTGGATTGGTGGATCAATGTTGGCTTCATTTTCTACTTTTCAAGACCGATGTATTTCATTGTATGAATATAATGAAATTGGACCAACAATTATTCATCGAACATATTTTTGAAAATTAAAAAAAATTAAATGATTTGTTTCTTATTCATTTTTTTCATTTCATTTGATTGAAAGTAAATGAAAAATAAAATGGAATTTTGAAAAAAAAAAGAAAGAAAAGTTTTTAAATGAAATAAGTCTCAAGTTCAACAACGACAGATGAAGTATAAGAACCAGATAAATAAGTTTGTGCGAGATCTGTTCCATATTTAATTCCTTTAGGGAGATTGTAACTTTCTCCAAAATTTGAATAACCAGGTTGTAAATTAGATTTTAAATTCCAATCCCTCCAAGAATATCCAAAAATAGGTCCATTTTCCGAATCATCCACAATTGCATATTGTTCTTTTCCATATTTAATTGTAAATTTTTGAGGATTTCTATCCCCTTTATCATTTCTTAATGAAAAAATAAATGCATTTGAATCACTAATGTATCCTTTCTTTCCTTGCCATCCAACTTGAGTAAATCCTCCAAAAATAAAATTATCTTTTGTTTTAATAATAACTAATGTTTTTCCTTTATTATCAACTGCTTTATGCCAATTTTGAGCAGAAAATCCATCTTTTTTTGCTGAAAATCCCAAATTCATTTTGGAAAAGAAATCATTATCATTTATCCATTCTTTTAATGTCTGGATATATTCAATATCTTGAATAATTTCCGAATTTGAAAATGGTTTTCTCAATTCTTTTATTTGTTTTTGATATTCCAAATCTTTTTGATATTGTTCTCGATACTTATCAAAAACTGGTTTCATTTTCTCAATTTCCCTTTTTAAATCTTCGATTTCCTTTTTTAAATCTTGGTTTTCCTTTTTGTAAATCTCGACAATTTCAGTTTGGTTATTATTATTATTATCCATTTGGGTTTGTTTTTGTTTTTTGTTTTGAAAAAAATGAAAAAATTAATTTTGATTTTTAAATTTTTTAATTAATAAATCAAATAAATTTGGATTTGTTTGATTTAATTGAAAATAATCAATTCCAATTTGAATTTCATTAATTATTTCTTGTGTAATTTGGATTTCATCTTTAATTTGATTTGAATAAATCCAATATTCAAATATTTGAAATGATTTATTACTTAATTCACTATAATCTGTAACTTTATTAGATTTATCTTCTGTTACAGATAAAAACATTCCTCGATATAATTCACTTCTCATTATTAATATCAATTTAGGAAATTTATATTGTTTTTCTTTTCTTTCAATTATAAAATCTTTTTCATTTTTGAAAAGCAAAAATTAATTTTCATTTTTTTCATTTCAAAATGGAACAAAAATATTTTATTCAAGTTAAAAATTATGAAAACAAAAAAGTTAAATTAACAAATCAAAATGAAATTATTGTTGAATGGAAACTTCCTGAACAATTTCAACCAAAATCAAATGATAAAATTGCACTTTTTGACGCTACAAAAGAAAAAAATGAAATTTACTTTACTTATAAAAACAATTCAAATTCTCAATTAGAAGGAACAACATTTCTTAATGTCAATTATGTGGAAATATGGAAGAACAAATTACAAATTAGATATTTACCTGAAAATAAATCCAAATCAATTCTTGTTTCTGAAGTTTTTGAAATTATTCCTTTTGAAAAAATAATTACTATTGATGAAATTAATGAAAAAGAAATTAAAACAACTTGGAAATTACCTGTTAATTTTATACCCAATGGAGATGATGGTTGTGATGGTTATTCTTTAAGACGTTGGGATTTGATTTGCTTATTTCCCAAAGATGAACCATTTTATAATTCTTATTTAGATTATGTGGCTAATCACAATGCAACAATGAATGGAACAGCAACTTTTAATACTGGATCTTGCATGAGAAATGAAACTAATGAAGAATTTGTAATTAGATACATTGCAGTTAATGAAGACACAATAGCAGAAAGTGAACCTTTTATTATTAAATCCAAAATTCCAGAAAATCATCTTATTCTCTCTAAAGAAAAGTTTTTATTTGGAGAATCCATTGAAGTTTCATGGGAGTTTCCTGAAGATTTTGAGATATCTGAAACAAGTCGGATTGGATTATTTTATGAAAACTCAATAAGTTCACAATATATTGAAATAAGATATATTCATCAAACAAATAGAAAAGATTCAATTATTTTCCAAACAAAAGATTATCAAACAATTAATTTTCTTGACAATTTACAATTTAGATTTTTTTCATGTGATGATAAAAGCCAATGTGTCAGCAAACCATTCCAAATCCAATTCTTGGAAAATAATGGAATTGAAATTATAGCAAAAAGACCTACATTTGGTTTACCAATTCAAATTCAATTCAAATTACCTGATGAATACAAACCAAACATTTCAGATTCAATTTCACTTTTTTATTATGATTCTCATTCAAATTTAAATGATTTATCACAAAAACCTTTGATAGAAAAACATAATGATAGAGTTTCAAGAATTGGAATGATTGAATTCAAATTGGATGATGATTTGAAAAAGGAAAATACAAATGAAAATGAAGCCCAATTATTTATTGTTAAATACATTTCTCATCTCAAAACTTCAAACGAAAAAAAAGTATTGTTTACTTCTTCTCATTTTGGAGTTGATGAATTTAAAATCTTTAAATTATTAGTTTCCAAAAATGAAATTAAATATGGAGAATCAATTGATGTTAAATGGGAATTTCCTGAATATTATCAATCAAATGAACAAGATTGGATTGGTTTATTTTTGAAAGATTCTCCATTCAATAATTCTTTAGTTGACAAAAATACTTCAAATTTAACAAAAAAAGGAATATTAAGATTTGATATTGGAAATTATATTACAGAAGAAAATCAAATATTTGAATTTAGATATTATCCAAAAGATCAAAAAAACCCAATAGCAAAAAGTGAAGAAATTAAAGTGAAAGAATTTGATAAAAAAAATTTCAAATTATTAGTTTCCAAAAATGAAATTAAATTTGGAGAATCAATTGATGTTGAATGGGAATTTCCTGAATATTATCATTCAAATAAACAAGATTGGATTGGTTTATTTTTGAAAGATTCTCCAATCAATAATTATTTATTTAGGAAATTTACTTCAAATTTAGCAAAAAAAGGAATATTTACACTTGATATTGGAAATTATATTACAGAAGAAAATCAAATATTTGAATTTAGATATTATCCAAAAGATCAAAAAAACCCAATAACAAAAAGTGAAGAAATTAAAGTGAAAGAATTTGATAAAAAAGATTTCAAATTATTAGTTTCCAAAAATGAAATTAAATTTGGAGAATCAATTGATGTTGAATGGGAATTACCTGAATATTATCAGCCAATTCATGGAGATCGGATTGTTTTATTTTTGAAATTTCCTCGAATTGATAACTCTTTAATTATTAAAGATAATTCAAATTTAGCAAGAAAAGGAAAATTTACATTTGATATTAATGAATATATTAAAGATGAGAATCAAATATTTGAATTTAGATATATTAAATTTTATGGAAGAATATCATTAATGAAAAGTGAAGAAATTAAAGTGAAAGAGATTAATAGAAAAGATTTCAAATTATCAGTTTCCAAAAATGAAATTAAATTTGGAGAATTAATTGATGTTGAATGGGAGATACCTGAATATTATCAAGCAAATTATTTCGGTCGTATTGCTTTATTTTTGAAAGATTCTACAACTACTCCTGGTTTAACTTATCAATATATTCCAATGCATAAAAAAAAGGGAAAATTAACATTTGATATTAGAAATTATATTACAGAAGAAAATCAAATATTTGAATTTAGATATTATACAAGTGAATACAAATATAAACCTTTTGCAAAAAGTGAAGAAATTGAAGTTCTTCCATTAGAAGGAGGAATAATTAAATCATCTCCAGAAAAAACAAAGATTGGAGAAACAATAAAAGTATCATGGGAATTATCAAATAATTATGAACCTCATCAAAATGATCAAATAATTTTATTTAAATCACAACTTCAATCTAAAGAAAAAGAAGCACCAAAATATTTTCAAGTTTATTACAAAAATGAGAAATGTGAAAAAAAAGGAGAAGTAGAAATCAAAATACAAATTGGAGGTGGAATGATCGAGGAAGAATTTATTATTGGATATTATTCTTATTCTTATTCTAAAATTATTCTTTGTCAATCACCAATCATAATTGAACCAACTAGTTTTGTGGGAATCAAAATTTTGAATAGAAAAATTGTTGGAGATAAAATTCAATTTGTCTGGAGTCTTCCTTCAGTTATTACTCCTTTGGAAACTGATAGATTCGTTATTTTATCCACAAAGAATTCAAAATTTATCAGTATTATCTCTTCTAATTTGCTTTATAATATATCATTATCACATTCAGGAATTTCTGAACTGAGCCCAAATCAAATTAAGGAAAAAGATATTATGCAAGATTTTGCAATTGGATATATTAGAGAAAATAAACCTTGTCCATTTATTGAAAGTGAATTTTTCAGATTTGAATTCCCAATTCTTTCCAAAAATTTGCAAATTGATTTATTTAATCTATTTTTGAGACAAGAATTTTGTGATTTCACAATAAATCATTTAGATGGAAATATCAAAGTTCATAAACTAATTTTATTGATGAGATTTGATAATGATCATTCAATTTTAACAAAAATTCAAGAAGTTTTCTCATCAAAACCTGAAAATCAAGTTATTCCTTTCTTGATTTTCATTTATACTGGAATGATTGATCCAATTTCTAATCTTGATTTGAATCAATTTCAAAAAGATGAATGGAATTTAATTGAGTCAAAACATCCATTCTTTTCATTTTATTGGAAATCAAATCAATTTAATTTTGATGATTCTGATTCTCAAAAATTATTTCAAGAATATTTAACAAGTTCAGATAATTTTTCCCAAATTCAAAATGAAAAGAAAATTCAAATCATTTCACAAGAATTAGGATTTGATAAAAATTGGATCCGGAAACAAAAAGATGAATCAGGAATTAAAAAGATTTTGTTAATCTTTATTTGGAAAAAGATTGAAAAAGATTTCAAAATTATTTGTGATGATTCTTCAGAAATCAAAGTTCATAAATTGATTTTAATTTTAAGATCAAATTTATTTAGACAAATGTTTTTGAATGTTCAAGATGATTCAAATTCTGTTAAAGATTATAGTGGGAAAAGTAAAGGAAGTCTTGAACAACTTATTCATTACTTTTATTTTGGAGAATTTGATTTAAATTTAAATTTAAATTTAAAAAAAGATTTAACAAAAATTATTCAAGAATTAAATGACACAGAAGATTTTTATCAATTAAGTCAATTTAATCAATTTAATAATCGATTAAAAGAATTGGAAACACAAAAATATTTTTAAAAAAAATTAACAAGAAAAGAAATTCAAATTTTTTTTTCGACTTTTAATTTTTTCATTTTTTTATTTTTTAAAAATGAATGATTGTTTATTTTTTGGAAGAAATGATTTTGTTGTTTTGGATGAAAATGAACCAGAAAAAATAACAAAGCCAATTCAATTTAAATTTGAAAATGAAAATGAAAATGAAAATGAAAAACAAATTAAACAAATTTCATCAAGTTATTTATCAACAATTTTCCTTTTTAAAAATGGAAAAGCAATAGAATATTTAGATCAAGAAGATTCAAAACAAAATCCTGATAAAAATCCAAATTGAAGAAAATATTCAAAAAGTAACTGTTGGTGAAGAAAATGAAAATATTTTAACAATAGAAGGAAATGTATTTGCCAAAGGAAGAAATATCAATCCAAAAATCCAAAATGAATTTATCAATATTTCATCATTAATTGAAGATACAAATGATAGAATAATTGAAGATGTTGTTTCTGGAAATAATTCAATTTACTTATTAAGTTCAAATCAAAATGCTTATGGAATTGGTTCAAATCACTATGATCAACTTGGTTTTGATTATGAAACACTTGAAGAAACAGAAAAACCAATTTTAATGATGAAAAATGTTTCTAAAATATTTTCAGGAAATACTTCAAATCATGTTTTTCTTTTAAATTCAAAATCAAGAATTATTTGGATGTGGATATAATAATTCTGGTCAAGTTGGATTAGGAGAATCAAGAAAAAAAGAAACATATATAAGAAAATTAACCAAAATCCAAAATATTCCAAAAGGCAAAATAATTGATATTCAATCTGGATTTAATTTTTCAATAATGTTGATTGAAAATGAAAATGAAAATGAAAATCCAAAAAGAAAACTTTATTCATGTGGATATTCTCTATACAATGGACTTGGCAAAAATGAAGATACTTATGAATTTACTGAAATCAAATCATCTTTATTTGAAAATGATGATGATATTCTTGATTTTTCTGTTGGAAATCTGCATACTTTGATTTTAACTTCTAATTCAAAATTAATTGGATTTGGGAATAATGAATTTGGTCAATTAGGAACTGGAGATACAAATAGTCAATCAATTCCTATTCAAATTGAACTTCCTAAATTAAGATTTAATGAAAATATTTCTAATTATCATATTTCTTGTAGAAATGAAAAATCATTTTTTTATTATTCTGCTCTTTCTTTTTCCAATCTTGAAGAAGATTTGATAAAACTATTTAGAAGAAAAGAATTTTGTGATATTTCATTTAAAACAGAAAATGGAGAAATAATTGAAGCTCATAAATTAATATTGAAATATAGATTAAATCAAAATCAAAATCAAAATCAAAATCAAATTGAAAAACTTCAAGAAATTATTTCAAATAAATCAATTAAAGAATCAAATCAAATATTTGAAATGATTTATTCAAATAGAATATAAATCCAAAATTATATTCTGAAATTAAAGAAAATATAAATTCCAATGAAAAAATTGAAGAAACAATGAAAAGAATTTATTTAAATGAAAATGAAAATGAAAAAGATTTTATAATTGAAAGAAAAGAAAAACAATATAAATTTCCTAAATTAATATTAATAATGAGAAGTGAATTATATCGAGGAATGTTTTTATCTGTAACTGAAGATACTTCTAATAAAGTTACAGATTATAGTGAATTAAGTAATAAATCATTTCAAATATTTGAATATTGGATTTATTCAAATCAAATCAAAAATGAAATTCAAATTACACAAGAAATTATTGATGAAATTAAAATTGGAATTGATTATTTTCAATTAAATCAAACAAATCCAAATTTATTTGATTTATTAATTAAAAAATTTAATAATCAAAATTAATATCAAAATTAAAATCAAAATTAAAATTAAAATTAAAATCAAAATTAAAATTAAAATCAAAATTAAAATTAAAATTAAAATCAAAATTAAAATTAAAATTAAAATTAAAATTAAAATTAAAATTAAAATTAAAATTAAAATTAAAATCAAAATTAAAATTAAAATTAAAATTAAAATTCATTTTTTTCTTTCATTTTTTTCATCTTTCCAAAAATGAGTTTTGGTGATTATACATTGGAAGAAAATCGAATTGTAATATTTGATAATGGAACAACTTATTCAAAATCAGGATTTGCAGGAGATGATAAACCAAGATCAATTATTCCATCAATAGTTGGAAGAACAGGATATATGGGAGTAATGGTAGGAATGGGACAAAAAGATGCATATATTGGAGATGAAGCAATTGCAAAAAGGGGAATATTAAGAATGAAATATCCGATTGAAAATGGAATGGTAACAAATTGGGATGATATGGAAAAAATATGGCATCATAGTTTTTATAATGAATTAAGAGTTGCTCCTGAAGAACATCCTGCTTTATTAATGGATAGTGTTTTCAATTCAAAAGGAAATAAAGAGAAAATTACTCAAATCATGTTTGAAACATTTTGTACTCCTTTTTTCGATCTTGAAAATCAATCTGTTTTATCATTAATATCAACAAGAATACCAATAGGAGTTGTTGTTGAAATGGGAGGTGGTTTTATTCAAGTTGTTCCTGTTTATGAAAGCTCTGTTTTATTGAATTCAATCAATAAATTAAATTTGGGAGGAAAAAATTTAAATGATTATTTATTGCAAATGTTAACAGAAAAAGGATATTCTTTGACAACAACTGCTGAAATTGCAATTATTAAAGATATTAAAGAAAAATTTGGATATGTTGCTTTGGATTTTGATAAAGAAATTAATCAAGAAGAAAAATTAATTGAAAAAGATTATGAAATATTTGATGGTCGAATTATCAAAATTGGAAAAGAAAGATTCAGATGTTCAGAAGCATTATTTCAACCTTCTTTGATTGAAATAGAGGAAAAAGGAATTCATGAAATGATTTACGATTCAATTATGAAATGTGATGAGGATATTCAAAAAGATTTACTTTCTAATATTATTTTATCTGGAGGAACTTCAATGTTTCCTGGAATCAAACAAAGATTTAAAAAAGAAATATCTAAATTATCAGAAAAAAATGGAATGAAAGTTAAAATTATTGCTCCTGAAGAAAGAAAATATTCATCTTGGATTGGTGGATCAATGTTGGCTTCATTTTCTACTTTTCAAGATCGATGTATTTCATTAGATGAATATAATGAAATTGGACCAACAATTATTCATCGAACATATTTTTGAAAAGCAAAAAAAATTAAATGATTTGTTTCTTATTCATTTTTTTCATTTCAAAAATGAATGAAATTATATTTTTTGGTTCAAATCAAGAACCAAAATTTATCAAAAATGAACCAAATTCAATAACAAAACCAATTCAATTTAAATTTGAAAATCAAAATAAATTAAAATAAAAATTATTTTTTCTTTAATCTTTCATCTTCTTTTTCAATAAGTCCAAATTTCTTTGCTAATTTAACTTTAAATTTCTTGTGATATTTAATATAATTTTTAGGAGGATATTGATATTTTTTAATTTGATCTTTTTGTTCTTGATCTAAATAATTTGTAAATTGAGGATCGTTTTTGAATTTTTGGAAATTTTTGCCAATTTGAATCATACAAAATTCTTCTAGAATTGGAGCATTACATTGGTTTGCAACATTCAAAGCAAAAACAAGCATATCTTCATGAAGATTTTCCATTAGATCCTTTTGACATAATTGATGGAGTCTTGGAAGTTGGAAATAATCACAAATAATAAGAAGTTCCAACATAATTTTATTAGTTTGAATAATTTGTTTTGTATTTTGGGTTTGTTTTGCTGAAGTGACATTTGGTGGCAAGAATCTATCTGAATAAATATATTCAATAGCAAGTAAAAAGGAATCAAAACTAATATCAGAAAGTAATATTTCTTCTTTCTTTTTTTCCATCATTTCATTTCGAAGAACTAATTGAAAATATTTGCATCTTTGAGAAAGAATTGGCGAATGAACAAAGAATCTTCTTTCTCTTGCATTTTCATCTTCTTTGATTATAATTCTGAAATCACTGAATGGCGATTTTCTAAGAAGCATTGCAAATCTATTTGAGATTGTTATCATTTCATTTGAAAGTAAATCTGAAATTTCTTTTAATATTTCATTTTGATTTTGATTTTGATTTTGATTTTTTAAAAGAGAAATATTCTTATTCATAATATTTTTCAAAGTATCAATTTTGAAAATTTCTGCAACTGAAAGTAAATCATTTGATAATTTAACACTTTTTTTCACTTCTTCATCAATAATTGCTGAATATAAAAATCTAATCATTGAATAAAAAGATTGAATTGAGAAATATTCAGTTGAAAGAGTAAGTATTTCTCCTTTATTTTCGATCAATTTTAATTTCGCATTGTTGCAAGTTTGTTGAACTTCTTCAAGTTTGTTTTCTTTTAATCCTCTGAAAATTTTACCAAATGTAAAGCATCTTGAAGCAAGAATAGCTTGATGAGCATCAAATGATGAATAACCTTGATTGTTTGAATTATCAACAAAACTAAATTTAACATCGGTATTGATTTTATCTTGGAAAATCTTATCGCAATCAAATTGGAAAGAGCTTGGTTGAATATCAATTGAAGGAAGAGTAAATTGATCAGGTAATTCACATTCCTTTTTGGGAACTAATAATTTCCTTAACCATTTCTTTTTCTTTTTTCTTTTTTCCATTTCAACAATATGATCCCAATTTTTCATCAATTTACATATTTGAACAACAACTGATTTAACTTGTTGAAAATCACGACAAGTTAATTCCACAAATGGTATTTTTTTTTCTTTACAAAAAGCTTCAGCTTCTTTTTTTGGAACTTTTCTTTCACTTTCCAAATCAGTTTTATTTCCAACAATAATAACAGGAAAAGGATCAGGATTTTTGGCTTTTATCATTTTTTCGAGAAGATAATTAATAAATTCAAAACTTTCCCGATTTGTGATTGAATACATAATAATAAATCCACCACATAACCCCATTTTGTATTCTGGAGTGAAAATAGTATGTTCTTCTTCCATACTAGTTGTATCATAAATCTCAACGTTAAATTTTTCGTTTTGGAATTCTATTTGCTTTCTGTAACTGTCTTCTATTGTTGGATCATATTCTTCTATAAAGGTGTGTTGAAGAAGTTGAATTGTGAAATGTGATTTGCCTGATCCATCAAGTCCAAACAAACCAATTATGAATGATCTTGGTTCATTTTCATTTTGATTATTATTTTGATTATTGTTTTGATTTGACATTTTTTTAAAAAGAAAAAAATGAAAAAAATAATTTTAATTTCATTTATAAATCAAAAAAAAAAAACAAAAAAGAATTTTTCTCAATTAATTTTTCTTTAAATTTTCATTTTGATTTTCATTCAAATTGTGGAAATTTTGTTCATTTGATTTCGAGATGAGGGACATTATTTCAGAAACTACAAAAACAACCTTGTTTGTATCAACACCAAAAACCTCGTACCAACATGGAAAGGGTATTTCTTTGTCTGAAATTTTTGAAGCAAGATGTATGCAACCACAAGCGATTTCTACAGGGGTACAAAGTAAACAAAGTATGGAAGTCATTGAATCATTCAGCAATTTTGAAGCGATTTTGAATGTAGATTGCGATAAAGAAAGGCTTTTTGAAAAATGAAGCAAATAAACATTCGGAACAACAATATCAAGATCAAAACACAAAGCTCTCAGAACTCTTGATTCTGCCAAGACAAGATCTGCGCGAAGTTTATGAAAGTGGTCCCCAATTTCGAGAATCTGTTGACCTCCAGTGATGATGAAATGGTAACAATTAATTATATCTCTTGTTTTTTTCGCACATTCATGAATCTTTGATGCTAAGAGAACACATCCTGCAGCCATCATACGAGCTTGATTACTGTCTTCTTTGTTGAAAGAATACTTCAGGAAAACTCTGTGGAAATAATATTGTGATGTGCAAATGATGATTTCGTTCAGATCAAGTAGTTTGCCTAATGTCAATATGAAAATGCTTGTTTCTTCTCGTTCATTCAACTCTGTTTCAAAATCAATCCCTTCTTTTCTGCTTGGAGTATTTTCAATTATTGTTTGTTTTTCGAAAATCCATTTGGGAAATTCCATTCAATTTTTTTTTGAAAAGGAAATTTTTTTTGAAAAGAAAAAAGAAAAATGGATTTCATTTTTTTCATTTTTTTTCTTTTCAAAAATGAATGAAATTTTATTTTTTGGTTTAAATAATTATCCAATTCTTTTATCAAAAATGAACCAGAAAAAATAACAAAACCAATTCAATTTAAATTTGAAAATGAAAATCAAAATGAAAATGAAAAACAAATTAAACAAATTTCATCAGGAGGTTTTTCAACAATTTTCCTTTTTAAAAATAGAAAAGCAATGGAATATTTAAGAGGAAATGATTCAAATCCTGAAGAAATCCAAATTGAAGAAAATATTCAAAAAGTATCTGTTGGTTATGCAAACGAAGCTATTTTAACAATAGAAGGAAATGTATTTGCAAAAGGAAAAGATATTAATCCAAATAATCCAAAAGAATTTATCAATATTTCATCATTAATTGAAGATACAAATGATAGAATAATTGAAGATGTTGTTTCTGGAAATAATTCAATTTACTTATTAACTTCAAATCAAAATGCTTATGGAATTGGTTCAAATGAATATGGTCAACTTGGTTTTGAATATAAAACACTTCCAAAAACAGAAAAACCAATTTTAATGATGAAAAATGTTTCTAAAATATTTTCAGGAGATTCTTCAGATTGCGTTTTTCTTTTAAATTCAAATCAAGAATTATTTGGATGCGGTGAAAATTTCTATGGTCAACTTGGATTAGGAGAATCAAGAAGAAAAGAAACATATATAAGAAAATTAACCAAAATCCAAAATATTCCAAAAGGCAAAATAATTGATATTAAACCTTCATTTTATTATTCAATAATGTTGATTGAAAATGAAAATGAAAATGAAAATCCAAAAAGAAAACTTTATTCATGTGGAGATTATCTATTTAATGGACTTGGCAAAAATCGTAATGAAAATACAAATGAATTTACTGAAATCAAATCATCTTTATTTGAAAATGATGATAATATTCTTGATTTTTCTGTTGGGAATTCTCATACTTTGATTTTAACTTCCAATTCAAAATTAATTGGATTTGGATATAATTATTCAGGTCAATTAGGAACTGGAAATACAAATAGTCAATCAATTCCAATTCAAATTGAACTCCCTAAATTAAGATTTAATGAAGATATTTCCAATTATCATCTTTCTTGTGGAACTTTCAATTCATTTATTTATTATTCTCCTCCTTCTTTTTCCAATCTTGAAGAAGATTTGATAAAACTATTCCAAAGAAAAGAATTTTGTGATATTTCATTTAAAACCAAAAATGGAGAAATAATCAAAGCTCATAAATTAATATTAAAATATAGATTAAATCAAAATCAAAATCAAAATCAAAATCAAAATGAAAAACTTCAAGAAATTATTTCAAAAAAATCAATTAAAGAATCAAATCAAATATTTGAAATGATTTATTCAAACAATTAATAAATCCAAAATTATATTTAGAAATTAAAGAAATTATAAATTCCAATGAAAAAATAGAAGAAACAATGAAAAGAATTTATTTAAATGAAAATGAAAATGAAAAAGATTTTATAATTGAAAGAAAAGAAAAACAATATAAATTTCCTAAATTAATATTAATAATGAGAAGTGAATTATATCGAGGAATGTTTTTATCTGTAACAGAAGATACTTCAAATAAAGTTACAGATTATAGTGAATTAAGTAATAAATCATTTCAAATATTTGAATATTGGATTTATTCAAATCAAATCAAAAATGGAATTCAAATTACACAAGAAATTATTGAAGAATTAGAAACTGGAATTGATTATTTTCAATTAAATCAAACAAATCCAAATTTATTTGATTTATTAATTAACAAATTTAATAATCAAAATTAATAAAAAATGAGAACAGATTTAATTTAATATTTAATTTAGAAATTAATTTAAAAATATAATTTAATATTTAATTTTATTATTAAAATAATAATTTAATGTTTTAGATTTAAATATTTTATTATTTAAAAATATTTTGAAAATTGATTTTTGAAATTAAATTTTATCTTTTTGAATTAAATTATTATTAAAATAATAATTTAATTTTTAGAAATTTGTTTTTAAATTTAAATATTAAATAATTTTTAATTTAAAAATTAAAAAAAAATTAAATTAAATTAAAATAATTTTCCTTTTTAATTTAAAATTAATAAAAATAATAATAATTTATTAATAAATTAATTTAAAATAATAAATTAAAAAGAAAATTAAAAATTAATTATTAATTTAAAATTTATTCTTATTTTTAAAAATATTTTTATTTATTTTCAAAAATCCAAATTTTTTTTATTCATTTTTATTTAAATTTTTTTCATTTTTCCTTTTTTTTTAAAAAACAAAAAACAAAAACAAAAAACAAAAACACAAAATGGATAATAATAATAATAATAACCAAATTGAAAATGCAAATGAAAATGAAAATGAAAATGAAATGAAAAATTTAGAAAAAAAAGTAACAAAAAATTTAATTAAAGATTATTCAAACCTTTTAAATGGAAATTCATTTAATGATTTTTCAATTTTTGTTGAGAATAAATCAAATAATTTTGAAATTAAAGTTCATAAATCAATTTTATCTTCAAGATCTCCTTTTTTTAATGAGTTTTTAAGAGGAGAAAACGATATTGATAAGATTTTTTTAAAACAATTTAATAAAAAAGAAATGGAATCAATTTTGAGTTATATTTATTATGGAAATATTTCTTTTGAAAATCAAGAAAATCTTATCCAATTATTAGAAATTTCAATTTATTTTAAATTAAATTTATTGAAAGAAATTATTCAAAAAAAAATTTTAAATTCAATTAATTATTCAAATTTTTTCCAATTTTTATTCCAAAATCGAAATTTAAATTCAAATGAAATTGAAATAAAATGTTTTGAATTAATAAATCAAAATTTTTCCCAAATTCAAAATAATGAAAATTTATTCAATTTAACTAAAGAAGAAATTATCAAATTTATTCAATTTAAACAAGAAAAAAAAGAAATTTTTCAATTTGATTTTTTTCAATTTTTAAATAATTGGATTGAAAAAAGAAATAAGAGATTAAAAGGAAAGAAAGAAAAAGAGAAAGAAAAAGAAAAGGGAATTGAAAAGAAAAGATTATTTCATTCTTTTTTTTCATTATTTGATAAAGATTCAATTTCAAAACAAGATTTTGATAAATTAAAACAATTTGATTTTTTTCCTAAATCTTTTTTAGTTGATATTCAAAACAAAGTTATTCAAGAAAATCAAAAAGAAATTGAAAATAAAGAGAAAGAAAATCAACAAATGAAAATTGAAATTGAAGATAAATGGAAGAAAGAAGTTGAGAAAATGAAACCTGTTTTTGATGAATATGAAAAAGAATTTGAATTACAAAAGAAATTGGAACCAATCAAAAAGAATTTTCCTCAATTTTCAGAAACAAGAATTATTACAGAAGAAGAATATGTTAAGAAATTACAAGAATGGATAAATGATAATGATTTTTTTTCTAAAATGAAAAAAGGATTTTCAGCAAAAAGAGATGGATTTAATTCTCAAAATTGGCATAAAGCAGTTGATGGGAAAGGAAAAACATTAGTTATTATCAAAACAAAAGATAATTTTATTTTTGGAGGTTTTACTCAAGTTGGATTTAAATCAGCAAATGGAGAACGGATTAATGATTCAAATGCATTTATTTTTTCATTAAGAAATGATAAAGGGGATAGAATACCTGCAAAGTTTACATATAAACAAAATAGTGCAATTTATTCTGGTTTAAGTTATGGTCCACATTTTAATGATTTTATTTTAGGTTCTAATTTACAACCTGGTTATTCAAATTTTGGTATATGTTATAATCTACCTAATGGAATTACTTATCAATCAAATGAAGCTAGAAGTTATTTAGCTGGTTCTTATGATAAATGGGTTGTTGATGAACTTGAATCTTATTTCATTTAAAAATTAATTAATAATAAGAAAATCAAACTTTTTTTTTTAATTTTTTTTTTCAAAATTTAATTCAATTTTAATTTAATTTTAATCAAATTAATTTCTTTAAAATAATAAATAAAAAACAAATTTAATTTTAAATAATTTAATTTTAATTTAAAATATTTATTAAAAATTTAATTAATAAAAATAATCCAAAAAAAAAAAATAATAAATTTTAAAAATTGAATATTTTTAATATAATAAATAAAAATAAAAATTGAAAATAGAAATTAATAATAATTAAATTTAAATTCATTAATTAAAATGTTAAAATAAAAAAATCAAATAAAATTTATTATTAATTAATATTTAAATATTAATAAATTATAATCAAAATCAAAAATAGAATAATTAGTAAATTATTTTTTTAGAAAGTTTATCTTATTCAATCATGTTAAATTCAATTTATTTAAAATTTTTTAATTTTTAATTTTATTTTTAATATATTTTATTATAATTAAAATTGAAATAATAAATAATTAAAAATATTAATATAATAAATTATTATTAAATATTAAAAATAAATATATATAAAATTAAAATAAAAATTAAAATCTAAATTAAATTATTATTAAATATTATTAAAATTAAATATTTATATTTATTAAAATATTTCAATTTTCTTATTAATTTTATTAAATTATTGAGAATAATTTTATATTATTTTAAATAAAAATATTAATAAAATATATAAAATAAAATTAATTTTAAATTTAATTATTTAATATTCTTTATTCCATTTTTGAAATAAATTAATTAAAAGATTTTATAATTGAAAGAAAAGAAAAACAATATATAAAATTTCCTTAAATTTAATATTAATAATGAGAATTGAATTATATCGAGGAATGTTTTTATCTGTAACAGAAGATAAATCTAATAAAGTTACAGATTATAGTGAATTAAGTAATAAATCATTTCAAATATTTGAATATTGGATTTATTCAAATCAAATTAAAGATGAAATTGAAATTACACAAGAAATAATTGATGAAATTCAAATTGGGGAATGATTATTTTCAATGATAAATTAAAATCAAACAATCATTTCAAATATTTATTTGATTTATTAATTAACAAATTTAATAATCAAAATCAAAATTAAAATTAAAATCAAAATCAAAATTAAAATCAAAATTAAAATTAAAATTAAAATTAAAATTAAAATCAAAATTAAAATTAAAATTAAAATTAAAATTAAAATTCCAAAAATTATTTTTTTCATTTTTTTCTTTTCAAAAATGAATGATTGTTTATTTTGTGGTAAAAATGACGAACCAAAACTTATAAAAAATGAATCAGAAAAAATAACAAAACCAATTCAATTTAAATTTGAAAATGAAAATGAAAAACAAATTAAACAAATTTCATCATGTTATTTTTCAACAATTTTCCTTTTTCAAAATGGAAAAGCAATAGAATATTTAAATGAAAAATATTCAAAACAAAATCCTTCAAAAATTCAAATTGAAGAAAATATTCAAAAAGTAACTGTTGGTGTTCACAATGAAGCTATTTTAACAATAGAAGGAAATGTATTTGCCAAAGGTTTAGATATTAATCCAAATAATCCAAATGAATTTATCAATATTTCATCATTAATTGAAGATAAAAATGATAGAATAATTCGAAGATGTTGTTTCTGGAAGAAATTCAATTTACTTATTAACTTCAAATCAAAATGTTTATGGAATTGGTTCAAATCAATTTGGTCAACTTGGTTTTGATTCTGAAACACTTAAAAATACACAAAAACCAATTTTAATGATGAAAAATGTTTCTAAAATATTTTCAGGAAACTCTTCAAATTGTGTTTTTCTTTTAAATTCAAATCAAGAATTATTTGGATGCGGCGATAATAGATTTGGTCAAGTTGGATTAGGAGAATCAAGAAAACAAGAAACAAAAATCACAAAATTAACCAAAATCCAAAATATTCCAAAAGGCAAAATAATTGATATTCAATGTGGAGGTGGTCATTCAATAACATTTATTGAAAATGAAAATCAAGATCAAAATCCAAAAAGAAAACTTTATTCATGTGGAAATTATGGATTTAATGGACTTAGCAAAGATGAAAATACTTATGAATTTACTGAAATCAAATCATCTTTATTTGAAAATGATGATAATATTCTTGATTTTTCTGTTGGAAATGCTCATACTTTGATTTTAACTTCCAAAGGGAAATTAATAGGATTTGGATATAATTATTCAGGTCAATTAGGAACTGGATATAGTCATTTAAAGCAATCAATTCCAATTCAAATTGAACTTCCTAAATTAAGATTTAATGAAAATATTCCTAATTATCATATTTCTTGTGGATTTAACAATTCATTTATTTATTATTCTCCTCCTCCTTTTTCCAATCTTGAAGAAGATTTGATAAAATTATTTGAAAGAAAAGAATTTTGTGATATTTCATTTAAAACCGAAAATGGAGAAATAATCAAAGCTCATAAATTAATATTGAAATATAGATTAAAAGATCAAAATCAAAATCAAAATTGAAAAACTTCAAGAAATTATTTCAAAAAAATCAATTAAAGAATCAAATCAAATATTTGAAATGATTTATTCAAACAGAATAATAAATCCAAAATTATATTCTGAAATTAAAGAAATTATAAATTCAAATGAAAAAATTGAAGAAACAATGAAAAGAATTTATTTAAATGAAAATGAAAATGAAAAAGATTTTATAATTGAAAGAAAAGAAAAACAATATAAATTTCCTAAATTAATATTAATAATGAGAAGTGAATTATATCGAGGAATGTTTTTATCTGTAACTGAAGATAAATCTAATAAAGTTACAGATTATAGTGAATTAAGTAATAAATCATTTCAAATATTTGAATATTGGATTTATTCAAATCAAATTAAAGATGAAATTCAAATTACACAAGAAATCATTGATGAAATTAAAACTGGAATTGATTATTTTCAATTAAATCAAACAAATCCAAATTTATTTGATTTATTAATTAACAAATTTAATAATCAAAATTAAAATTAAAATCAAAATTAAAATTAAAAATTAAAATTAAAATTAAAATTAAAATTAAAATTAAAATTAAAATCAAAATTAAAATCAAAATCAAAATCAAAATTAAAATTAAAATTAAAATTAAAATTAAAATTAAAATCAAAATCAAAATCAAAATTAAAATCAAAATAAAAATCAAAATCAAAATTAAAATCAAAATTAAAATTAAAATCAAAATTAAAATTAAAATCAAAATTAAAATTAAAAATTAAAATTAAAATTAAAATCAAAATTAAAATTAAAATTAAAATCAAAAATTAAAATCAAAATCAAAAATTAATATTAAAATTAAAATTAAAATCAAAAATTAAAATTAAAATTAAAATTAAAATTAAAATTAAATTCAAATTAAAATCAAAATAAAAATCAAAATCAAAATTAAAATCAAAATTAAAATTAAAATTAAAATTAAAATTAAAATTAAAATTAAAATCAAAAATTAAAATCAAAATCAAAAATTATAAAAGAAATCCATTTTTTATTTTTCATTTTTCATTTTTATTTTTCTCTTTTCCAAATTAAAAAAAAAATGACAAAAATCCCAATTCCAAGTTTACTCGAATTATCAGCAGAAAAAGTAGGAAATGTTCTTAATGAAACAACAGACATAGACAGCTATATTGAGTCATTCAAAGAAATGCCAGAAGATTTCCTATTAGAGATAGCGCCCCATATGAATATGGACGTATTTTTTAAGTTTGCCAAGCAAAAAGAGTTTTCAAACGTGCTGTCAAAAAAATTATTTCTTCAAAACATCAATAAAAGAGAAAACAGATATCGAGAGTTTTTTGCGCGAGATCGAAACAACTCTGTGCTTGATAATATGTATCTTTCGTTAGTGGATCCCTTTGAAATTCGGGAAGAAATCAAGTACGAAGAACAAGACAAAAATGAGAAAACAAATTCCGGCTGTATTTGAGTTTATTTATAAACCTCTTCAAGGAATTGCGGTTGTACCAAAAGAGGAGTTTCTTAAACGCTTTGAGATTTTCACTGCAGGTCAACTAAAACATATAAATTGGAACAACGTTATTGTTGCCGGAGGAGCCGTTGCCGGGAGTTTAGTTCCCCTTCCGGCAGAATTCAACACTGGAAAATTAAAAGACATTCGAAAATTTTACGGAAAAGATTCCCCATATGAGCAATCCGATGTTGACATGTTTATTTATGGATTAAATGAGGAACAAGCGACCCAAAAAGTCATTTCGTTATTGGAAGAAATAACGGAAAATCATCCAAATTCTTCGAACATCCATTTCGTTAAGAAAAAATGCGTTGTCACCCTTTGCTCGGCGGATCCGTTCCGTCATATTCAGATCATCTTCCGTCTCTACAAATCCCCTGCAGAAGTCCTTATGGGATTCGATATAGATTCGTGTTGTGCTTTGTATAACGGAGAAACTGTCATGATTGGTGCCAGATTTTATCGCGCAATCACAAAGCAATATAACCTTTTTGATGCCACTAGAAGATCTCCTTCATATGAGAACCGTTTGTTTAAATACAGCCGCAGAGGGTTCATGGTTCTTGTTCCTGGTTTGGATCGCAAAAAAATAAATCCCAAAATTTATGATAGACTTTTTGGAGAAGTTCATGGATTGGCGAGATTATTACTTTTGGAGAAGTTCTATTCTCCAGACGATCGTTATGAACATGTTATGGATTCTCTTTCTCATCAAAGATATAGTTATTATGATAATGATGAGTATTTTAGATATGTCAATAATGATCCACTTGGTGATTCCGATTATGAAAGTTTTTCGTTCCTTTTGCTCTTGGAATTGGATCTCATGAACTCAAACAAAGAATCCACAGAAGATTCAAGAATTACTATTGGTCTCGAAAAAAGGACAAAGTGGATGAAGGAATGTTTTTCACTGATCCTTCCCAAATTGGTGAAATTTCTTGGATGGTTGTTGATCCTGGTAGACAAATGATTGGTCCTATTAATCTTTCTACTCTTACTGAACAGGAATGGTTCGAACAAGCTTATAAAGATTATCCAGAAGAAAAAGAAGAAAAACCCAAAAAAAGATCTTCTCGATTTTACAAATAAAACTTTTTTTTTCTTTTAACAATCAGAAATCAAAATCAAAATCAAAATAAATAATTCAAAAATCAAAAAAAAAATAATTTAATTTGTTCTTCTTTTTTGTTTTTAATTTTTGTTTAAAATAATTCCTTAAATCAAAATCCAATCAAAAAAAAAAGAGAAAAAAATGAAATCAAAAAGAAAAATGGAATGAAGTAAAAAAAATTGAATAATAAGAAAAAAAAGCTTAATTTTGCTTTAATTTCTTAGTCTGAATCTGAAGATAAAGAAGAATCAATTTGGTCTCTTTTCTTGTTGTATTCTTTAATTTCTTTTTCGAATTGAGCTTTAAGTTCATCAGCTTTTTTTGTATAAACCTATTTTCCAAAAATAATAAAATATTAAATATTAAATATTAAATAATTAAATATTAAATATTAAATATTAACCTCTTTTTCTTCTTCTTTTAATTCCTTCCATGTTTTGGAAATTAATTTGCTCAATTCTCCAACTTTAATTCCTTTATTCTCTTCCATAATTTTAGGACGAATTGCATCAGAATACAAAAGATAAGCATTCTTAGGTTTTTTTGGAGGAGGTGGTAATTTACGATGCTTATGTTTTCTTGTTTTTCTTGAATGTCTTTCATCTCCACTTGAATCATTAGTTTCAGGATGATTTTTTTGGTATTCTTCTAAATTTTTTTCATAATCAGCCTTTTCTTTTTCTGCTTGATCAACGAAAACCTAAATAAATATATTAATAAATAAAAATATTAAAATATTAATATTATTTGAGTTTTTTGTTTTTCCCTATTTTGGGTCTTTTATATTTTTGGCTAAGTAAAGTTTTAACAAAAAATTTTAACGAACTTTTTTTTGATCTTCAGTTAACTCTTTCCACATTGAACCAATTATTTTACTTATTTCTCCAACTTTAATTCCTTTATTGTTTTCCATAATTTGAGGTCTTTTAGTAGCAGCAAAGATTAAATAAGCTGTTTTTGGTTTTTTTGGAGGTACATCACTTTTTGTTTCAGTTTTATCTTTAGAGCTCATTTTTAAATTTTTAAAATTTTGTTTGTTTTTGTGTTTGTTTTTGTGTGTGTTTTTGTGTGTTTTTGTGTGTTTGATTTTGTTTGTTTTGAAAATGAAGAGAAATTGACAAAAAAAAGGGAAAAAAAAAGTGAAAAAAAAATTGATTTCTTTTTATTAATGAAAAAAAATTTTTTTAATTAAAAAACAAACAAAAATTAAAAAAAAAAAGCAAAAAAATTTATCGTTTTTTTTTTCTTAATTTAATTTAAATTTTTTTAATTCATTCTCTTCTTTTCTTTTAATAAAAAATTTAATTAAAAAAAAAATAAAAATAAAATAAAACAAAACTCGTTAAATAAAATAAATAAAATTCGTTAAATAAAATAAAATAAGAAAAAAAAAAAGGAGAATTTTGATTTTATTTATTTCTATTTTCTTTTTTTAACAATAAACCAACCATCATTATCTTCGTTATCTTTTGTTTGAGAATTATTTGAAGTTTTTTTATTATTAAAATTTTTTAAATTTCTATTTTTGTTCTTCTTTTTATTGTTCTTCTATTGTTCTTTTTTTTTTTGATTTTGATTTTGATTTTGATTTTGATTTTGATTTTGATTTATATTTTGATTTTAATTTTTTTCTTTTTATTTTATCTTCATTATTTTTGATTTTTGATTTTTTAATTTTGATTTTGATTTTGATTTTTGATTTTGATTTTGATTTTTGATTTTGATTTTGATTTTGATTTTGATTTTGATTTTGATTTTGATTTTGATTTTGATTTTGATTTTGATTTTGATTTTGATTTTGATTTTAATTTTGATTTTAATTTTGATTTTGATTTTGATTTTTGATTTTGATTTTGATTTTGATTTTGAATTTAATTTTGATTTTGATTTTGATTTTGATTTTGATTTTGATTTTAATTTTATTTAATTCTATTTTCTTTTTCTAACAATAAACCAACCATCATCATCTTCGTTATCTTTTGTTTGAGAATTATTTGAAGTTTTTTTATTATTAAAATTTTTTAAATTTCTATTTTTGTTCTTCTTTTTATTGTTCTTCTTTTTTCTATTTTGATTTATATTTTGATTTTGATTTTGAATTTGATTTTTATTTTAATTTTAATTTTGATTTTAATTTTGATTTTGATTTTGATTTTGATTTTGATTTTGATTTTGATTTTAATTGATTTTGATTTTGATTTTGAATTTTAATTCTATTTTCTTTTTTTAACAATAAACCAACCATCATCATCTTCGTTATCTTTTGTTTGAGAATTATTTGAAGTTTTTTTATTATTAAAATTTTTTAAATTTCTATTTTTGTTCTTCTTTTTATTGTTCTTCTTTTTTCTATTTTGATTTATATTTTGATTTTGATTTTGAATTTGATTTTGATTTTGATTTTGATTTCTATTTTGATTTTGATTTTGATTTTGATTTTGATTTTGATTTTGATTTTGATTTTGATTTTTGATTTTGATTTTGATTTTGATTTTGATTTTGATTTTGATTTTGATTTTGATTTTGATTTTCCTTTTTCTTTTTTTCTTTTTCTTTTCTTTTTCTTTTTCTTTTTCTTTTTCTTTTTCATTTTCATTTTGATTTTCTTTTTCATTTAAATTTTCTTTTTCTTTTTCTTTTTCAAGACGAGAAATCAAATTTTCAACATAATCTAAATTATTTGAACTAATATTTTGATATAATAAAACTAATTCTTTTACAACCTAAATTTAAAAGAAAAAAAGAAAATAAATTTTTGATTTAAAAATAAAAATAATTTTTTTTTTAAAATACATTCAATTCACTTCCATCTTGTAAATCAATATGTAAAATATTTGAAAGAGAATCAAGAAGAATATTTTTTACTTCAAATTCTTCAATTTGTTTATTTTTATCGAGATTTTCTTGAAAAAAAAACATTAAATCATCTTCAAAATCTTGAATTTTATCTTCAGTTTTATCACTAAAAATAAGAGTTTCTTTTATTAATTTTATAATTTCCCATGAAGAAAGAATATTAGTAAGTCCATTAAAAAGAGATTGTATTGTTATATCTTCTTCATAATCAGAAGATTCCATTATAATTTTTGAAAAAGAAAAAAAATGAAAAAAATGAAAATGAAAAAAATGAAAAAAAAATTTTTATTTTGTTTGTTTTTTTTTGGTAAATTTGAAACCAAAATTAATTGAAAAAAATTGTTTTTTTTTTGAAGAATCAAATCAAATCAAATTAAATCAAATCAAATCAAATCAAATTAAATCAAATCAAATCAAATCAAATTAAAGAAAATTGAATCAAATCAAATTGAATCAAATTAAAGAAAAGAATTTTGTTTGGAAAAAAGAAAAAAGAATTATTTTTTTTTATAAAATCGAGTGAAATAAACGATCATTGCTATAATTCCTAAAAGAACGATGATAATAATAATGAGAATAATCTTTTATTAAAATTAAAAAAAATTTATAAATTAAAAAGTGGAACAAAAAAAAATTTTTTTTGATTAATTTATTTTTATTTACTTTGTTAGTAACTGCTCTTCGAAACATTCTTGAAATAATATTTCCACCTTTATCCACATTTTCTTCAGCTCTTTGTAACTAATTTTTAATATAAATTTTAATATAAATTTTAATATAAATTTTAATATAAATTTTAATATAAATTTTAATATAAATTTTAATATAAATATTAATATAAATTTTAATATAAATATTAATATAAATTTTGATATAAATTTTGATATAAATTTTAATATAAATTTTGAAATAAATTTTAATATTAATTTTAATATAAATTTTAATTTAAATTTTAATATAAATTTTAATATAAATTTTAATATAAATTTTAATATAAATTTTAATATAAATTTTAATATAAATTTTAATATAAATTTTAATTATAAATTTTAATATAAATTTTGATATAAATTTAGATATAATTTTTAATATAATTTTTAATATAAATTTTGATATAAATTTTGTTATAAATTTTTATTATAAATTTTAATATAAATTTTAATATAAATTTTGTTATAAATTTTAATATAAGTTTTAATATAAATTTTAATATAATTTTGTTATAAATTTTTGTTATAAATTTTGTTATAAATTTTGTTATAAATTTTAATATAAATTTAGATATTAATTTTAATATAGATTTTTAATATAAATTTTAATATAAGTTTTAATATAAATTTTGTTATAAATTTTAATATAAGTTTTAATATAAATTTTAATATAAATTTAATATAAATTTTAATATAAATTTTAATATAAATTTTAATATAAATTTTAATTATAAATTTTGATATAAATTTTGATATAAATTTTAATATAAATTTTGTTATAAATTTTAATATTAATTTTAATATAAATATTAATATAAATTTTAATATTAATTTTAATATAAATTTTAATATAAATATTAATATAAATTTTTGTTATAAATTTAGATATAAATTTTAATATAAATTTTAATATAAATTTTTGATATAAATTTTGATATAAATTTTGATATAAATTTTAATATAAATTTTTGATATAAATTTTAATATAAATTTTAATATTAATTTTAATATAAATTTTAATATTAATTTTAATATAAATTTTGATATAATTTTTAATATAAATTTTTAATATAAATTTTTAATATAAATTTTAATATAAATTTTAATATAAATTTTGTTATAAATTTTAATATAAATTTTAATATAAATTTTAATATAAATTTTAATATAAATTTTAATATAAATTTTAATATAAATTTTGATATAAATTTTAATATAAATTTTGTTATTAATTTTAATATAAATTTAGATATAAATTTTAATATAAATTTTAATATAAATTTTAATATAAATTTTGTTATTAATTTTAATATAAATTTAGATATAAATTTTAATATAAATTTTAATATAAATTTTTGATATAAATTTTAATATAAATTTTGTTATAAATTTTAATATAAATTTTAGATATAAATTTTGTTATTAATTTTAATATAAATTTAGATATAAATTTTAATATAAATTTTAATATAAATTTTAATATAAATTTTAATATAAATTTTGATATAGATTTTAATATAAATTTTAATATAAATTTTAATTATAAATTTTAATTATAAATTTTAATATAAATTTTAATATAAATTTTAATATAAATTTTATTATAAATTTAGATATAAATTTTATTATAAATTTAGATATAAATTTTTGATATAAATTTTGTTATAAATTTTGTTATAAATTTTAATATAGATTTTGTTATAAATTTTAAAATAAATTTTAATATAAATTTTAATATAAATTTTAATATAGATTTTAATATAAATTTTAATATAAATTTTGATATAAATTTTGATATAAATTTTAATATAAATTTTAATATAGATTTTAATATAATTTTTAATATAAATTTTATTATAAATTTAGATATAAATTTTAATATAATTTTTAATATAAATTTTATTATAAATTTTATTATAAATTTAGATATAAATTTTAATATAAATTTTATTATAAATTTTATTATAAATTTAGATATAAATATATACTTTTTTATGAGCACCTCTCAAAGTATCACCTTGTTGATGTAAATCAGCGAGAATTTCAGTACCAATCTGTTCACTTTGGAGAGCAGTTTTATGGGCATTTTGGAGTCTTTGAGAAGAATTATCCAAAGTATTCTGAGCCTGAAGGAGTTTTTGCCTTTGGTCAAGATTTTGAACTTGATAATCACTTCGACCATCAAAAAGGTCATTTCTATCTTGAGAATACGAAGACATCTCATACGCTTTTCGCAACTCAGTCTGGAAATTCTGGTACTGGTTTTTGTATTTTCGCAGCTTTTTTGACGCGTCTTTTCTTTCATCAACTGAAAATCCTCGAAGTTCTGAATCCATTTGCTGAATCTAAATTCATTTGTTTTTGTTTTTTTTTTTCCGTTAGTTTTTTTTATCTCGTTTTTTTATCCCGTTTTTTTTTCGTTTCCTCACTAGTTCGTGTGCTTCGTCAAGCTCCCGATCTGCTGCTACTTTTAGTTTCTTTTTTTCTTCTCCTGTTAATTCTTTTATTTTTTCTATTCTATCTTTGATTCGAACAGACAAGTCGTTGAAATCTTGTTCATAACTATCAAACATTTCCATTTTTTAGTTTTGTTTTAAAAAGAAAACAATAAAAATTGAAATAAAAAAAAGAAAAAGCAAAAAGGAAAAATGAAAAAAAATGAAAATGAAAAATTTTTTTTTTTTAATTTAAAAGAAAACGTTTTTAAAATTCAATTTTAATTTTAATTTTAATTTTTAATTTTAATTTTAATTTTAATTTTAATTTTAATTTTAATTTTTAATTTATTTAATTTGAATAAAATCTAAAAAGAAAATTCCATTTTTTAATTTTAATTTGAAATATATTTTTTGGAATTAAAAATTATTAACTTTAACAATACAAGATCTTCCATTTTGAACAGTAATTTCATTTTGTTTTGAAATTCCAGGATTTCCACTTAAATCAAGATATTTCAAATTATTCAATAAACAAAAACCATTAGCAAGAACACTAATTTCATTTCCTTGTCTAATAAGAATTTCTCCTTTTGAAAAAGGAACAGTTTCAAATAAATTATATTGCAATTCCAATCTTTTAAGGTCATTGAAACTTCTGAAAAAACAAGAAGGCAAAAAATTCAATTTATTTAAAGAAAGATTCAGTTTTTTCAATTTTGACAGTTTTGTTAATTGAACCGGAAAAACCGCCATCATTGTGTCTGATAAATCAAGAGAAGTTAGCGTTTCGGATAGCTTCTCAATCACCTTAGGATGAAATAAATCCTTCTCTTCAAGCATTTTCCTGCTGATTTTATTTTTATTCTCATTTTTATTTTTTTCATCATCATTTTGTGAATCAAAAAATTCCGACTGGAAATTAAATAAAGTGTTTTTACTTAAATCAAGTTCTTGTATATTATCGAAAAGATAGAAAAAAGTTGGCATTATTGATATGCTGTTCTGAGACAAATTGATTTTGCGAACCATCACTTGGTATTCAATAAATTTATAACCGAATTCGAATTTTTCTTCTTGATTTTGTTGAATTGAAAAATTTGTTTGGAAATTATTTTTTGAATCAACCAAAGAACTGTTTTTGCTAAGCGAATTCTGCTCATCTTTCTCTTTCTCATCCTCTTTAATAATAATATTATCATTTTCTTGTTTTTCCTCGTGATTTTTATTTTCGTCTTCAAATTCACAAACCGGAAACGTTTCAAAACGGTTTCTTGACAGATCGAGTTCGAAGTATCTTAAGCTTGAAGTCTTGCGGAAAAGGATTCTCAAATCAATATAACGGAGCAAGTTGTTCGAGAACCGCAGGACATTTAAGTTGGGCGAGACCCAGTAACTGAGCTCCAAACTTTCCAACTTGTTATTTCTTAAATCCAATAATCTCAATTTTTGCAAATTTTCCAAAATGTATCTTGGAAATATAATGAAATCATTGCTCTTCAATTTCAAGTACATAATGTTCTTCAGATTCCCTCGGAAAAGCTGTTCTGGAAATGCGGCCAGTTCATTATGGTTTAAATTCAAATACTCAAGATTATCAAGATCTCGAAGAGAAGGCAAAACTGTCCGCAATCTGTTCTTCGCCAGATTCAAAAATTTCAGACTTCCGATCTTGGTTACCAAATACGGAAAGTCGCTGAATAGATTGTTTGCCAAGTTTAGATGCTCGAGCTTGTTGATAACTAAATGGAAATTTGATATATCAGGATCGATGTCAGAAAACCCGCATCCTTCAAGTGACAAAAATGTCAACTGCGGTAAACAGAATAGTATCGCAGGGAATAACCGCAGCGGGTTTCTGTCCAGATTCAGATGCTGCAGGAAAGAAAGGTTCACGATATTGTGCGGAATTGCCGAGATGTAGTTTGATTCCAAAGATAAAAAAATCACATTTTTTAAATTCTCCACACTTATTTTATGAATATTTGATTTTCTAATTGAAATATTTTGTAAACGTGAAAAATCTTTTGTATTCAAAAAATATTTGCTTGAGCATTTTGCTCCATAAATTGATAAATCCGTCAAATTTTGTGCAGATTCCACAAATTCGTGGAGTAATGACAACTTCATTGAGCTTGTTGAATAAAATCTGAATGATTTAAGTTTTGGATAATTTTTGGATATTTCCAAAATTTCATTTTGTGAGACTTCTGCATTTGAACTCGGGCTTCCGATTTGGAAAGAGATTATGCTTTCCGGATTTTTGAGCAGTTTTCTTTGGAATCTTGTAAGAAATGTATCTGATACATTCTTTTTTGTTCGTGAAACTATAATGTTACTCCATATCATTTTTGATTTCATTGCAATGTGATACCATCTTCGGCATGTTAATCCAATCATTGGGTAGAATGGATGCTCAATGAACTTGAAAATGTAGTATATTATATCATCTGGAAGAAATTCTGTTGAGCGTGTTGTGATTAAAAAGTCATCTAACTCATCAAGCCATTCTCGAATTATTGATATTAGTTTGAACAACTTTTTTTTTAATTTTCAATATAAATTTTATAAATGAATTTTAATATCAAAATGAATTTTAATTTCAAAATGAATTTTAATTTTAATTTTAGTTTTAATTTTCATTTTCATTTTAAGTTTAATTTTAACAACTTTTTAAAATTTTTAATTTTATAAATTTTTAAAAAATGAATTTTAATATCAAAATGAATTTTAATATCAAAATGAATTTTAATTTTGATTTTAATTTTAAAATGAATTTTAATTTTAATTTTATAAATGAATTTTAATTTTAATTTTAATTTTAATATTAATTTTAATTTTAATTTTAATTTTAATTTTAATTTTAATTTTAATTTTAATTTTAATTTTAATTTTAATTTTATAAATGAATTTTAATTTTAATTTTATAAATGAATTTTAATTTTAATTTTAATTTTAATTTTATAAATGAATTTTAATTTTATAAATGAATTTTTAAATAAAATACCATCTGTTCTCCAATTGAATCTTTTGCTTCAAATTCAAGAAGTTCTTGAAGATATGCAATTTCTTCTTGAGGAATATTAATATTTTCAGAAGATTGATTTCTAACTTGAATTTTAGGAATTTGATTTGGATAATTTTGAGGAAGTTCAAAAATAATTAAAAAACGAGTTAATTCAGTTATTAATTCAGATTCAAAAGTTATTTTAACAATCCAAGTTTTGCTTTTCTCAGAAAATTCTGCTTCAACTTCTTTAAAAAATATTGATTGAGTTACTTCAATTTCTTCTTTTTGTTGTTCATAATAATCCATTAATTCAAAAAAAAATTTTTTTCAAAATAAATTATAATAAATTTTTTAATTTAAAAAAAAGAAAAAAAATGAAAAAATTAATTTCAAAAAAAATTTTTTTTCATTTTTTTTCTTCTTTTTTCTTTTTTTTTATTAAAAACGTTAAATTAAAAAATAAATTTAAAAAATAAATTAAAAAATAAATTTAAAGATAAAATAAAATGAGTTTTGCAGTTGCTCTTGAACCAATTAATGGAAAAAAAGAAGGAGAATTAAGTTTTCCAACAGGAACTGTTTTATTTAATGTTAAAGCTTTAGGAATTGGAAAATTTACTGGTTCTTTAGAAGATGGAACAACTGGTACTTTTCCAAGTTATTGTGTTAGATTTCCTGTTACTCCTCAAAAAGTATTTTTAATTTATTCTCATTTTTCCTTTTTTTTTTTTTTTAAAAACAAAATTCCACATTTTTAATCAAAATCAAATAATTGAAATTAAAATTAAAATTAAAATTAAAATTCATTTTGATATTAATATTAAAATTAAAATTAAAATTAAAATTAAAATTCATTTTGATATTAAAATTAAAATTAAAATTAAAATTAAAATTCATTTTGATATTAAAATTAAAATTAAAATTAAAATTAAAATTAAAATTCATTTTGATATTAAAATTAAAATTAAAATTAAAATTAAAATTAAAATTCATTTTGATAATTAATATTAAAATTAAAATTAAAATTAAAATTCATTTTGATATTAATATTAATATTCAAATTCATTTATAAAATTAAAATTAAAATTCATTTGATATTAAAATTAAAATTAAAATTCATTTATAAAATTGATATTAAAATTCATTTTGATATTAAAATTGAAATTAAAATTAAAAATTAAAATTAAAATTCAAATTAAAATTCAAATTAAAATTAAAATTAATATTAAAATTAAAATTCATTTTGATATTAAAATTCATTTTGATAAAATTAAAATTCATTTTGATATTAAAATTCATTTTGATATTAAAATTCATTTTGATATTAAAATTAAAATCGGAAAAAAAATTATATTAAAAAAAAGACAACAATAGGAGTTGCAATTGAACCATATTTTAGTGAAAGAGTAGGAACACTTTCATTTGAAGAAGGAGATCTAATCGAATTAGAAAATACTGAAATACCACCAAATCAAAAATGGATAGTTGGAACAATAAACAAAAAAAAAGGAAAATTTCCATCATATACAATTGAATTAGAATCAGGATTTTTAATTGGGAAAAAAGTTTTTCGAAGAGTAAAAAAAATTGAATTAACAAATCCTAATAAAAAACAAAACATACATAATTTACTAAAAAAAAACAAAACAAATCGCTTTTGAATTAATAGAGTTTTCTTCGTCCATATTTATCAAATGAAAATGAAGTTGAAGCCGAAATTATCGCAAAAGTATCTTAAATTTTATCATATTTACTCTTAATTGGATCACTAATTTTCATCCATCTTTTTCATCTTAAAGGTTTTAACTGAACCTCAAATGAGAGTTCTTAAAGAACTTTCTTTTATAGATAGAATAATGAATAAATCAAATTGTCTTGCTGATTTGATCGTTAAATTATTTGATCAACTTCATCTCACTAAAAATCTCATTTCATTTATTGTTGATAATGAAACACAATATGCAGGTAAAATAATCTTTTTATTTTTTTATCATTCTGTTATTTTAGTCTGATTTTAAACTGGATAAAAAAAATATTTTTTTCCGATCCAAAAAAACCGTTTTTTTTATTTTTATTTATTTTTAATTTGGAAATAAATTTTTAGTTTCAAAAGATAGTATTTTTAGAGGGAATTTGTTTTCATCAACAATGGCAGCTAGTATTGCAAAATTATATGGAATTCATTTTTTAAAAAGAGTTGTTGAGCCAATTATTCTTGAAATACAGAAAGAAGGAACAATGAAAGAGAAGTTTCTTAAGAAACATGTTACAACATTTCTAAGTCAAATATTAGGGAGCGATGATCTATTTCCAAGGTAAAAAAACTCAAAAAAATGAACTAAATTTAGAATGAATCCAAGTTCGGAATTTTTTGTTCCAAATAAAAAAAAACATTTACAAAACACAAACAATCAAAACATCAAAAAAATGAATCCTAATTAACGAACACAAACAATGCAATGCGGAAAATCAAACAGAACTCTTCATTGGCTTTGCTATGAGCTTAGATCAAAACTTGAAGAAAAATATCCTGAAGAAGATCATCTTCCTTCAGTAGGCTCATTTCTTTTCACAAGGTTCGTTTCCCCATCGCTAACTTCACCATTAGCATATGGACTTCTTAGTGATGCAGAACCTTCGCAATCTCTTTCTGATACCTTACTTCAAGTAGCCAAAGTTCTGCAAGTCCTTGCTAATAACACAAAATTTGGTGCTTTGTCAAATTTAGTTCAATTTAATGATTTTATTGATGAACAACGTCCTGCTTTTCTCGAGTTCATTTCAAACATATCGGTATTTTAATATCATTTCCATTCTTCTTTTTATTTTGATTTTTCTTTCTTTTGCTTATTTTTTATTCTTTCTTTCCTTTTATTTTTCTTTCTTTTTTTTTGTTCCACTTTTTGATTTTTTTATTCCACTTTTTTTTTTTTGATTTTTTAGAACCATACTTATCAATCAAAACCTATGGATTCTATTCCTGGAGATTATTATGAAATTATCTTAGAAACTGCAAAATTAATTAATCTTAATATGGAACATATTCAATCTATTTTTGAAACAGTTAAACAAGAAATTCAAAAAAAATAATTTCTTTCTTTCTTTTTTCTTTCTTTTTTTTTCACTTTTTATTTAAAAAATTAAAAAATTTCCGTTAAATTTTTTTTTTTTTTCATTTTTTTTCTTTTAAATTTTTTTTTTTTAAATAAATGGATTTTTTTGGAAATTTTCTTGATCCTCAATCAATTCTTGCTCAATCTGAACTTGTTCCTGTTAAACTTTTAATAGATCTTCCTCAACTTTCACAATTCAATTCAATTTTAAGTTCACAATCAGATTCATTATTTGAAATTGATTTTACAGAAACAGAAACAGAAACAGAAACAGAAACAACAGAAATGTCGAAAATATATTTTGATTCAACAAAACAAAAATCACCAAAAATATATCTTCCGTTATGGATTGCAATTCCTTTACATCAACAAAAAGCAGTTCAAATTCAAATGCCTTATAATTTTTCAAATACTTTTCATTCAATTTGGAAAAGTGATTCAACTTCAATCAAATTACAGAAAATTAAACGGCATTTTTACACAACAGGAGCAATTTTAGCTCAAATTTTTAATGATGAAAATTTGATTGATTCAATGTCTCAAATGTTGATTAAAAGATTTCTTAAAATTTCCGATTTGGCTGATGAACCAAAAATTGAACAAAAAGATTTAATTACTTCTCAAGTTACAACTGATAGAGAAGAATTTATTGATAATCTTGATTGGCTTGAACAAAGTCTTTTTCAAATTGGAAAGCAAAATTCAAAACAATATCAAATTTGGAAAAATAGAGCTTCCCATAAAATTCAACAATCAAATGTTTCTGTAAAAACTCTTAAAAGATTTAGAATAAATTGAAAAAAAAAAAATTTAAAACATAAAATTTTGAAATCAAGTTTTTTTTTTGTGTTTTTTATTTAAAAAAAATTTGTCCCGAATTCCAAAAAAAAAAAATTTTTTTTTTCTTAATCTAAATTTAAAAAATTTTTTTTTAATTTGTTTCTTGATCTGAATAAAATTTTTTGAAAGAAACATTTGGAGCAATTTTTCCTAATTCTTGCATAATTTGTTCTTTAGTAATTTGAGTTCTTTTTTTAACAGAACTTGAATTTTTTAAGTGTTTATATTGATTAGGATTTCTAAATGTTGTATTTTGAAAGTTTTGGAAATTAGAACTTTTAAACGAGTCTTCTTCAAAAGCTAAATTATTAACTTGAAGCCAATCCTAATTTAATTTAAAATTTAATTTAAAATTTAATTGAAAATTTAATTGAAAATTTAATTTAAAATTATTAAATTTTTTTACATTAGTTTCATCTAAAAGACTTTTTCGAACATTATTTTTTCTTTCAGGATTAATAACTTCTTCTGAAAGTTTTAATCCATCTCTCATCCAAATTACTCTATCAGCAAAATCTTTTAAAGTAATATCATGAGTAACCATAACCAAAGTAACATCTAATTATTTTAAAGAAAAATAAAAACAAATAAACAAACAAACAAACAAACAAACAAATAAAAAGAAAAACAAAATAATTTTTACTTTCTTTTAAATTTAAATTTAGTAATAAATGCAAAACAATTTTAGTATTTTTTGTATCAAGATCTCCAGTCTAAAAAAATAATAAAAAAAATTAATAAAAAAAGTGGAACAAAAATTAAAATTAAAAATTAAAATTAAAATTAAAATTAAAATTAAAATTAATAAAAAAAGTGGAACAAAAATTAAAATTGAAATTAAAATTAAAATTAATATTAAAAAATATTTTAACTTACAGGTTCATCAAGTAATAAAAGATCAGGTGAATTTGCTATTGCTCGAGAAATTGTAACACGTTGTTGTTCTCCTCCTGAAAGTTTAGATGGTGTATGATATAATCTTTCACTTAAACCTACTCTTTTAAGTGCTTTTTTAGCTTTTGATCTTCTTTCTTTTGAAGGTATTGAACCATCAAGAATCATTGGCATTTCAACATTTTCTAAAGCAGTCATTAAAGAAAGTAAATTGAATGATTGAAATACAAATCCAATTCTTTTCAATCTTAAATGGGCAAGAGTTTTATCTTTTGTTTTTGCAGATATTTTAGTTCCACAAACTGATAAACTTCCTCTAAAATTATTTCCAATTTATAATAATATTTATATTTAAATTTATATTTATATTTATATTTATATTTATATTTATATTTATATTTATATTTATATTTATATTTATATTTATATTTATATTTATATTTATATTTATATTTATATTTATATTTATATTTATATTTATATTTATATTTATATTTATATTTATATTTATATTTATATTTATATTTATATTTATATTTATATTTATATTTATATTTATATTTATATTTATATTTATATTTATATTTATATTTATATTTAGATTTTATATTTTATTTATATTTATAATTATATTTATATTTATATTTATATTTATATTTATATTTATATTTATATTTATATTTATATTTATATTTATAATAATATTTATATTTATATTTATATTTATATTTATATTTATATTTATATTTATATTTATATTTATATTTATATTCATTTCTAACTTTGTTGGTGTATCAATTGTTCCAATAATATTCAATAAAGTTGTTTTTCCAGAACCAGATTTTCCAAAGATGATTAAAAATTCACCACGTTTCACTTTGAGAGATACACCTCTTAAAGCTGCTACTCCTTCAACTCCAATTAAATAAGTTTTATGTATATTTTTCAATTCTATTAAATTCTTATCTTCATTTTCTATTGTTTTTGGTGCTGCTTTTTCTTCTGCATCTAATTCTAAATCTGAAAATGAATTTAATAAATCTTGTGTTATAGATTCATTTTTTTTCATTTCTTTTTCATTAATTATATCTTGATCTTTTTTTTCATTTTGATTTTCATTTTCATTTTGATTTTTATTTTGATTTTTATTTTTATTTTGATTTTCATTTTTGATTTTGATTTTGATTTTGATTTTGATTTTGATTTTCATTCTGATTTTGATTTTCATTTTGATTTTCATTTTCATTTTGATTTTGATTTAAGTTTTCTGTAAAATTTTCTGTAAATTCATCTGAGGTTAACAATACATCAGTCATTCTTAATAATAAAAATGAAAAAAATGAAAAAAATGAAAAAAATGATTTTTGATTTTTATTTTTTAAACAAAGAAAAATTTGGCAAAACAAAAAGAGAGAAAAGATTAAAACTACCTTCTAAATTAATATTTTTTGAGAATTAAAAAAGGAAAAAAGGAAATAAATTGAGAAAAAAAATCGAGAAGAAATTTAATTATTTGATTCACGATCATTGATATTTTCTTGGTCCAAACTAAGATGAGTATTAATATGGATATCATTATCAATATTGATATCATTATCGATATTATTCATAAGAATATCATTATTAGTATTATTAGCATTATTAGTATTATTAGTATAAGTAGTATTTGTAGGGAAAGAAAGACCATCACCAATAGATGTATTAATTGGTAAAAACCAGTATCTTTTTTTTTCACCCAAAACTTGTTTAACATTTAAAAGTCTTCCAAGATCATAAATATTTCTTGTATCTTCTTTTCTTCTTTTAGCATCCAAATATTGAAGATATTCTATTGTTGTTCTATTACTTAATAAAAGGTGTGTGTGTTGAAAAAATAAAATTCCCATTGAAAATATAAAAGATCCTGTAAAGAAAACTATTGGGATATAATAAAGTCTATTTAGTCGTGATAGATCGGAAGAAATCAAAACAGGAATTGTCATTGAAAAAGTCGCAAGTGATAAAAACCATCCCCAAAATAATATAAGATAGAAATATTTATAATTTCGAAAACCTAAAAGAAAAAAAATATTATTAAAATTTGGATCGTTTTCTTTTTTCTTTTTTCTTTTTTCTTTTTTCTTTTTTCTTTTTTCTTTTTTCTTTTTGGTGATTAAATTTACCAACAACATTAGCAACCCAAGGACAAATATGATCTGGTTTAAGAACAAGTCTATGCATTCTTCTAATATAATGAGATCTTGGTGGTCTTGGTCTTGTTTTATGAAGTTTGTGTTCGGCATTTGTTATTGGATAAAAAGGAATTTTTGGATTTGGATTTGGATCATTCCAACCAATAGGAACAGTTCCTGAATAAGTAATATATATTATATTAATTATTACATTAAATATTATATTAGATATTATATTAAATATTATATTAAATATTATATTAATTATTACATTTATTATATTAAATATTATATTAAATATTATATTAAATATTATATTAAATATTATATTAAATATTATATTAATTATTATATTAATTATTATAATAAATATTATATTAAATATTATATTAAATATTATATTAAATTTTATATTAAATATTATATTAAATTTTACATTAAATTTTATATTAAATATTATATTAAATATTATATTATATATTATATTAATTATTATATTAAATATTATATTAAATATTATATTAAATATTATATTAAATATTATATTAAATTTTATATCAAATATTATATTAAACTTTATATTAAATAATTATATTAAATTTTTATATTAATTATTATATTAATTATTAAATTAAATAATATATTAAATATTATATTAAAATATTATATTAAATATTATATTAAATATTATAAATATTTAAATTTAAATATTAAATAAAATATTATATTAAATATTATATTAAATATTATAATTATATTATATTAATTATTAAAATAATTATTATATTAAATTTTATATTAAATATTAATATTAAATATTATATATAAATATTATTATTATATTTATTATATTATTAAATATTATATTAAATATTATATTAAATGTTATATTAAATATTATATTAAATATTATATTAAATATTATATTAAATATTATATTAAATATTATATTAAATTTTATATTTATTATTATATTAAATATTATATTAAATATTATATTAAATATTATATTAAATATTATATTAAATTTTATATTAAATATTATATTAATTATTATATTAAATATTATATTAAATATTATATTATATATTATACCTGGATCTGTCATAATTGTTCTAACATAACTAACAAAAAATAAAAAATCTAAAGGATCAAAAATTGCGAAATAAATAATTTTTAAATAAAGTTTATCCATTTTAGCGGCCATTAAATTGAAAATAATAGTTGCATAAAGAAAAATTGCAAGAGCAAATAAAGGCATTAAAATTAAATCAATACCACAAGTTATATGACCACAAACAAGATAATATGGTCTATAACATTTTAAACATCCTAAAGAACATAAAGTTGGGCTTTTCTTTTTTCTTCCATTCATTATTTCTGTTTCAACTTGTATTTCTGATTCTGATTCTGTTTCTGTTTCTGTTTCTATATGTGAATCTGAATCTGATAAAATTCTCATTAAATTTAAATTGAATAAAATTAAATTGAAAAATTGAAAAATGAAAAATGAAAAATGAAAAATGAAAAATGAAAAAAAATTTGTTTTGTTTTTTTTTTCCACAAAGAATTTATTTTTTATTTATTTTTTTTTTATATTTTTTTTAGAGGGTATCTTTTTGTAATTAAAAACTTTTTCTTTTCTTTTCTTAATTATTAAAGAATCCAAAAAAATAAAAATAAAAATTGGATAAAAAAATTCAAAATTCATTTTAATTTTAATTTTAATTTTAATTTTTAATTTTAATTTTAATTTTAATTTTAAATTTAATTTTAATTATAATTTTAATTTTAATTTTAAATTTTAATTTTAATTTTAATTTTAATTTTAATTTTAATTTTAATTTTAATTTTAATTTTAATTTTAATTTTAAATTCATAAATGAATTTTAATTTTAATTTTTAATTTTAATTTTAAATTTTAATTTTAATTTTAATTTTAATTTTAATTTTAATTTTAATTTTAAATTTAATTTTAATTTTAATTTTAATTTAAATTTTAAATTCATAAATGAATTTTAATTTTTAATTTCATTTTTGAAATTGAATAGAATAAGCACCAGTTTGAGGATCTTTTACTGTTTTAAAGTTATCAGTACTTAAACCAAATTTACCCAGAATTTTATTTCCAAGATTTTTTAATTGACCCATCATTTCTTCCTTTTGATTTTCTTGTTTTTCTTGAGCAAGTTTACGAACTTGAAGAATTTTTGAATGAACTTCTTTTAAAAGAGGATCAATTTGAGAAATTTTTTCTAAATCCTCCAAAGCTTCTGAGAAACGAGTAAGTTGTTGAAAAGCATCTGCTCTTCGAAATAAAACTTTTATATAATTCGGTTGTATTTTAAGAGATTCAGTGCAATCATCAATTACATCTTCCCATTGTCCTAATTTGGAATAACATAATGACCGATTTCCATAACAAATTGATATTAAATTATCATCTGGTGGTTTCGCTTCTATTGCTTTTGTATAGCATTCTATTGCTTCGTCAAATTCTCCTTTTCGAAAAAATAAATTTCCTTTTTCTCTTTGAAGAAGTGCTTCTTGTAATGCTTCTTCTGCTTCTGGTGGTTTATTAATTTGATCTTCACTTTGATTTTGATTTTGATTTGTATTTTGATTTTGATTTTGATTTGTATTTTGATTTTGATTTTGATTTGTATTTTGATTTTTGATTTTGATTTTGATTTTGATTTTGATTTTGATTTTGATTTTGATTTTGATTTAATTGATTTGTTTCTTGGTTTAATTGATTTGTTTCTTGATTTAATTGATTTTGATTTTGATTTTGATTTTGATTTTGATTTTGATTTTGATTTTGATTTTGATTTAATTGATTTGTTTCTTGATTTAATTGATTTGTTTCTTGATTTAATTGATTTGTTTCTTGATTTAATTCATTTTGATTTTGATTTAATTGATTTTGATTTAATTGATTTGTTTCTTGATTTTGATTTTGATTTAATTGATTTGTTTTTTGATTTTGATTTTCATTTTGATTTTGATTTTGATTTTGATTTTGATTTTGATTTTGATTTAATTGATTTGTTTTTTGATTTAATTCATTTTGATTTAATTGATTTGTTTCTTGATTTAATTCATTTTGATTTTGATTTTGATTTAATTGATTTGTTTCTTGATTTAATTGATTTGTTTCTTGATTTAATTGATTTAATTGATTTTTTTGCATTTTGTATAAAAAAAATGAAAAAATGGAAAAATGAAAAATGAAAAATGAAAAATGAAAAATCGGAAAAAATATTTTTTTTTATAAAAATAAAAATCTTTCAAATTTTCAAATTCCATTCAAAATCTTTTTTAAAATTTAAATTTAAATCTAACTCCAAAAAATGATGATCTTGAACTAACAAATCCAAATTAGAAACAAAAGAATCAAAATGAAAAAAATCATCAATTCTAATAAAAGTAATAGCAGTTTCAGTTGCTTTTTTAATAAGATTAATTTTCAAAACAGAAGGTTCCAAAACACCAGCAAACAAATTATTTGCCAATTTATTATTTAACAAATCCAATCCAACAAATTGCAAATAATTAAGGGATTTATCATTATTTGATTGAAAAGAATAGTGGCAAGCCCGGAGTTTGGAAATCAAATCCAAACAATCACCATCAGAATTAGAAATCAAAGTTTTAGGAAGAACTAATAAAGATTCTGCGAATTTTGCAATTGCTATTTGTTCTCTTGAAGCGAGTGTTTTTGTGAATTTTTCCAAATAAACTGATATCGAAGTTTCAAATGTTCCGCCGCCAATAACAATTGCATTTGTTTCTAATACTCTTTTCACACACGAAATTGCGTTTTTTATTGATTGATAACTTTGTTCTAAATAATTCTTTGTTTGTCCTCTTAAAAGTATTGTTTGAATTCGTTTGGTTTTTAATCCTTGAAATAAAACAATTTCATTTTCACTTATTTTTTCTTTTGAAACTTGTTTTGCTTGTCCTAAACAATTTTTGTCTATATTTTCATCTCCGTTTATGTTTATTAAAGATATTATTGGAATTGTTCCTGTTGCTTTACAAATTCTTTTCATTTGTTTCTCTGGAATGTTCCGAATTACAATTATTTTTGCTGATTCAAATGTTTTTAAACTTGAGTTTCCATTTTAATTTAATATTTAATATTTAATATTTAATTTAATATTTAATTTGGAATATTTTATTTTTGATTTAATTTGGATTATTTTGTTTTTACCAATTATTTTCAATAGTTTTTGTTGATAAAACTACATTTATTCCTGATTTAATAATTAAATCTACTCTTTCTTTCAATATTTGCTTCTATTTTAATTTTATTTCCAAATTCTTCTTTTTTTTAAAAAAAACCAAAATATGATCAAATTTAATTTCAAATAATTTTAATTACTTCTCTATTTGCAATTTTTGATAAATCTTGAATATTTTGAACTTTAATACAAGTATTTAAATCTAATCCCAATTTTTGTGAAGTTAAAGGAAATTTTAATGCAATTATTTTAGCATTTTTAATTGTTTGAGGCATTTCTAAATTTATTAACAAAGAATTGATTTTGATATTTTTTTTTAAATTGAAATAAATTAAATATTTTGTTTGTTTTTTAAAAATAATAACTATTTGAAGCAATAGGAAGATTTAATGCAAGACCATCAATAAGTTTTGAATCTTTTAAACATTTTCCATTTATTTTTAAAATATAAATTTTTGGAATTGATGATTTTAAAAGTGATCCTCCTTTTTTCATAAATGGAGACATTAAATCAGAAATTAAATTTGCAAAAAAATCAGCAAAACTAAATATGAATAAAATAAATATGAATAAATAAATATGAATAAATAAATTGGAATAAATAAATTTGTTTAAATAAATTTGAATTAAATAAATTGGAATAAATAAATATGATTGAATAAATTTGGAATAAATAAAATTGGAATAAATAAATTGAAATAAATAAATTGGAATAAATAAATATAAATAAATTAATTGGAATAAATAAATTGGAATGAATAAATTGGAATAAATAAATTTGAATGAATAAATTGGAATAAATAAATTGGAATAAATAAATTGAAATAAATAAATTGAAATAAATTTGGAATAAATAAATTGAAATAAATAAATTTGGATTGAATAAATAAATAAATTTGGAATAAATAAATTGGAATAAATAAATTTGGAATAAATAAATTGGAATGAATAAATTGGAATAAATAAATATGAATAAATAAATATGAATAAATAAATTGGAATAAATTAATTGGAATAAATAAATTGGAATGAATAAATTGGAATAAATAAATTTGAATGAATAAATTGGAATAAATAAATTGGAATAAATAAATTGAAATAAATAAATTGAAATAAATAAATTTGATTTGAATAAATTTGATTGGAATTTTTTTTGAATTTCCAAACTTTTCAGGAATTTTTGAAGTCATAGCTGTTTTTGCAATATAAAATAAAGATTTTTTCCCACAAAATTTAATATTTTTTGATAAATCTCTATTGATATAATTAATTGCTTGTTTAAGAGCTATTTTATATCCATTTATAATAGTATTTGGATGAACTGAGTTATCAACAAGTTCAAAAGCTTGCTTTAAATTAAAATAATAATCAAATTAAATATTTATGTATTTTGGATTTTTATTTTTTTGAGATGATAAAAACTTTTAATAATTCAGAAGCCAATAAAATTGTTGAAATTATTCCATCTCCAATTTCTTTTCCTTGTAATTTTGCTGATTCAATTAATATTTTTGCAATTGGATTTTGAACTTTAAGTTGTTTTAATATTTTTTTCCCATTATTTGATATAATTATTTCTCCAAAATTATCAATTATCATTTTATCAAGTCCTTTCGGTCCAAAAACTCCTTTCATTATATTTCCAATTGTTGAAACTGCTTTATAATTTTGTGTTCTTATTTTCTCTTGAAATTTATTTTCTTGTTCATTTTTTTTTTGATTTAAAATCATTTTCCAAAAAGAAAAATAAATGAAAAAAATGAAAATGAAAATGGAAAAATTTTCAAAATTTCTTTTTGGTTTTTTTTATTTTCATTTTAAGCTAAATCAAAAGTGATTAAAGGATTAAAATTTTGAGGTTTATTTTGAGGTGAAAGACGAAAAGGAATTGAATAAGAAACTTCTAATCTATAATCTCTAAATCGAGTAGCAATTCCAACACCAAAAGACATTCTTGAACGTTTAGCAAATGAGAATAAATTTGGAAAAGTGAAATCCTCTTTTGATTTTTATTTGAATTTTAATTGAAAAAATTTTTAAATTGATTTTTTTTAAATTAAATTTTAAATTGGAAAATGAATTTACTTCTTCGAAATTTTCCAAGATTTCCAACAGATCCAAAAGTGAATAAAGAAAGTGGAATCCTTCTAAATAAATTAAAATTGGTTGCCAAGGTTCCTGTAATTAAACCAAATACATTTCCTGATGTATTTTTCTTCAAATCAAAATCACCTTAAATGATCCAAAATTAAAAATTAATTAAAAATCAATTAAAAATAATATTTAATTGACTCACTAAATATATCTTCACTCAAAGTAGTGTAATTAAATCCCCGAAAAGGAACAGAATCTTCAACAAAAATTTGATCATCAATTATTAAATCCTTCTTTTTTTTTGTTGGAATAACAAAATTGAATTTTGACATGAAATTGTAAGAAAAATATTTTCCTAAAGGAATATGAAATTGAAAACGACTATCATTTCTGAAAAAGTGAGCTTTTCCAAAATTAGAAAAACCTGCAATTTCCTTAAAAAGAAGAAGAAGAAAAAAATTTAATTTTTTTAGGGAAAAAAGTTCGCATTTCTCTTTTTTTCATTTTTTTCTTCACAAAAAATACATTGAAAGTTGAAAACATCCATCCTTTTGTCGGTATTTGAGGAGAGTTTCTTTTATCAAGAATATATCCATGCTCAAGTGATATTTTATATGTAGAACGAAAAAGATTTTGGATTGAAAGATCATTTTCCCAGGAATTATTTTGTCGCATTTGAAAAATTAAAGACCACAAAGAAACTCCATTTTTCCTTCCAATTCCAAATGAATTTGGGTCGAAATGGTTCAATATATCAGAACTATATATCCATTTCGATGTGAATGTATCTTTGAGATAATTTTCAAAATAATTTCTGTTTGATCCAAAAGAATTCCAAACATGAATTTGTGGAAATTTTCCGTTTTTTGCTTTTTCAATTAAAGGAAGTGAAATTCCAAAATGAAGTTCTTCATAATTATTTGAAAATCGAAATTTTTCTGATATAATTCCTGCATTTAAAATATTAATAACTGAAAGTTGAAAATTCTAATCAAAAAAAGAAAAAAACATCAAATCATCCAAATTTTTTGATTTAGAAAAACATTTCCTTTCTGATTTTGTAATTTTTGTTGTTTAATAAAAGTAATTACAAAAAATGGATTTGAATCTTTAAATGAAGGAAACATAGAAAAATGTGGAAATGGTCTTTTTTGAATAGTTGTAATTTCAACAATACAATTTTGTGTTTGTTTTCTTTTTGAATTTTCCAAAAATCGAAAATTGATTTTAATATTTCTAAAAACATAAAATTTCTTCAAAATCTTTTTTAATCCAAAAACAACAAAATAAAACGTATTTTTTTTTAATAAATTGATTTTTTTTTAATAAATTGATTTTTCACATTAAATGCTTCTTTTGTTAATTCAATTGCTTCTTTTAAAGTTTTTGCATTTTGTAAAGAATTAAAAACATGTTTTAAAATTAAATTATTTTCATCTAATTGAGAAAAAACAACTTTTTTCACTTTAATTTGTTGTTTTAATTTTTTTTCTTCCATTTTAAAATTAAATTGAAAAAAAATGAAAAAAATGAAAATGAAAAAAATTTAGAAAAATCAATTTTTTTTTTCTTTGTCAAAAAAAAAAAACGAAAAAAGAAAAAAAAAGTGGAAAGGAAATTAGAAAAGAAATTGAAAAAAAAAAAGGAAATCTTTCTTCTTGTTTTTGAATTTGTTGAATTATTTTTTAAAAAGAAGAAAAAATTTAACTCAACAAAGTTTCTTCAAAGCATCAACAAATTGTTGAATTTGTTCATCAGAATTTGTTTCAGTGGAAGCAACAAGAAGTAAATTATCCTAAATTAAAAAAAAGAAAAATAAATTAAATAATTTGAACTAGCAAAAAAAATTTTCCCTAAAAGAAAAAAAATTATTTTTTTTTTAAAAAAAAGAAAGTTTTACATATTTTTGACCGAAAAATTTTGAAACTGGAACACCAGCAAAAATGTTTTTTTCAGCAAGTTTGTCAACACATTCCTTAGCATTAATTGGGAGTTGAAGAGTGACTTCATTAAAGAAAGTATCATTTAAAACCTTAATACTTGGAATTTCCTTTTTGATCAATTCAACTAATTTAAAAGCTTTAGCATGATTAAGTTTAGCAAGATCTTTGAAACCATGCTCACCAAGAAGAGCCAAATGAATTGAGAAAGCGATTGCGCAAATTCCAGCAGAAGTGCAAATGTTACTTGTTGCTGTTTCTCTTCTAATGTGTTGCTCTCGTGTTCCTAATGTAAGGCAATATCCTCGTTCTCCATCTGTATCTTCTGTTTCTCCAACTAATCTTCCTGGCATTTGTCGCATATATTTTTGTTTTGTTGAAAATAATCCAACATGTGGACCTCCGAAAGACATTGGAAGACCAAGACTCTAAAATAATTTTTATCCGATTTTAATATTAATTTTAATTTTAATTTTAAAATGAATTTTAATTTTAATTTTAATTTTTAAAATGAATTTTGATTTTAATTTTAATATTGATTTTAATTTTAAATTTAATTTTAATTTTAATTTTAATTTTAAATTGAATTTTAATTTTAATTTTAATTTTAATTTTAATTTTAATATTAATTTTAATTTTAATTTTAATTTTAATTTTAATTTTAATTTTAATTTTAATTTTGATTTTAATTTTAATTTTAATATTAATATTAATTTTAATTTTAATTTTTAAAATGAATTTTAATTTAATTTTAATTTTAATTTTAATTTTAATTTTAATTTAAATAAATACTTGTCCTTCACCAGCAACAATATCAACACCCATTGAACCCATATCTTTAATCAAACCACAAGAAACAATTTCAGAAATTGCACCAATTAAAAGAGCTTTATGCTTATGACAAGCATCAGCAATTTCCTTAAGATCTCTAACATAACCAAAAAATGAAGGATTTTGAATAACAACACAAGCAGTTTGATCATTAATTTTTGATATAATATTATCCTTTTCATTTCCATTAACATCAGGCTCAAGGAAATCACAATCAACAACTCGAGAATGTTTGGCTGATGTTTTTATTACTTCGGAATAATGTGGATGAAGTCCTCCACTTATTATTACTTTTTTTCTTCTTGTGGTTCGGCATGCCATTTGAACTGCTTCACTAACTGCAGTACTTCCATCATACATTGTTGCATTTGCCTTTATTTATCAAATCATTTTTAATTTTAATTTTAATTTTAATTTTAATTTTAATTTTAATTTTAATTTTAATTTTAATTTTAATTTTAATTTTAAATTTTAATTTTAATTTTAATTTTAATTTTAATTTTAATTTTAATTTTAATTTTAATTTTAATTTTAATTTTAATTTTAATTTTGATTTTAATTTTATAAATGAATTTAATTTTAAATTTAATTTTAATTTTAATTTTAATTTTGATTTTGATTTTGATTTTAATTTCAATTATAATTTATAATTTTAATTTTAATTTTTATTTTAATTTTAATTTTAATTTTAATTTTAATTTTAATTTGAATTTTAATTTTAATATTAATTTTGATATTAATTTTGATTTTAATTTTGAATTTCAATTTTAATTTAATAAATGAATTTTAATTTGAATTTTAATTTTAATTTTAAAAAAAAAACTTACAACATCCATTCCAGTTAAAAGACAAACTAAAGTTTGAAATTCAAACATTGTTTGAAGTGTTCCTTGAGATACTTCTGGTTGATAAGGAGTATATGCTGTTAAAAATTCTCCTCTTTGGATTGTATGATCAACAACTGAAGGAATATAATGTTTATAAATACCTGCACCAAGGAAAAAAGGTGACTGTAATAAAATTTTAATTTTAGTTTTAATTTTAATTTCAATTTTAATTTTAATTTTGGTTTTGTTTTTGTTTTAATTTTAATTTTAAATTTAATTTAAATTTTAATTTTAATTTTTATTTTTATTTTAATTTTAATTTAAATTTAAATTTTAATTTTAATTTTAATTTTAATTTTATAAATGAATTTTAATTTTAATTTTAATTTTAGTTTTAATTTTAATTTCAATTTTAATTTAATAATTAATTTTAATTTTGATTTTAATTTTAGTTTTTATTTTTATTTTAAATTTAATTTAAATTTTAATTTTAATTTTAATTTAAATTTTAATTTTAATTTTAATTTTAATTTTAATTTTAATTTTAATTTTAATTTTAATTTTAATTTTAATTTTAATTTTAATTTTGATTTTTGATTTTAATTTTATAAATGAATTTTAATTTTAATTTTAATTTTAATTTTGATTTTAATATTTAATTTTAATTTAATAAATGAATTTTAATTTTTATTTTGATTTTAATTTTAATTTTAATTTTTAAATTATAATTTTAATTTTAATTTAAATTTTAATTTTAAATTTTAATTTTAAATTTATAAATGAATTTTAATTTTAATTTTAATTTAAATTTAAATTTTAATTTTAAATTTTAATTTTAAAATTTATAAATGAATTTTAATTTTAATTTTAATTTTATAATTAATTTTAATTTTAATTTTATAAATAATATTAATTTTAATTTTAATTTTAATTTTAATTTTAATTTTAATTTTAATTTAATAAATTAATTTTAATTTTAATTTTATAAATAATATTAATTTTAATTTAATAAATTAATTTTAATTTTAATTTTATAAATAATATTAATTTTAATTATAATTTTAAATTTTAATTAAATTTTACATGAGTAGTATCTTTGTTCTTATCAGCCATTTTTGAAATAGCTTCATAAACTTGAGGTTCAGTCATTCCACAATGGTCAAAAGCAGAAAAACTTGTGAAACGAGCATTTTCAGGAATAGTTTTAAACAATTCATCAATAGAATTAATACCAAGAGTAGCAAGTATTTTTTTACGAGTTTCAAGTGTGTGTGGAAGATATCGATGTTTATAATCAAGTGATGAAGTGTTCACACATTTCTTTGTTGATAAAAATCGAGGAAATGCTGGACAAATATTTTTAAGTGGTGTAATTACTTCTTTTTTTGGAATTAAAGAAAGCATTTCTTCTTTTAATTTTTTTTTTTAGAAATGAAAAAATGAAAAATGAAAAAAAAATAAAAATTGAAAAAATAATGATAAATTTTTTTTTTTGCTTTTTTTTGTTTTTTTTTAAATTGATGAGTAAGATTTAATAAAATTTAAAATTAAAATTAAAATTAAAAAAATGGAAAAATCTTTTTATTTTCTATTCCGTTTTTGTTGTTTTTGTTTTTGTTTTTGTTTCTAAAAAAAATTTTCCAAAACTAAATTATCATTTTCTAAAAAAAAAAATTTGTTGTTTTTGTTTTGGATTAAATTTTGTTTCTTTTAAAATTCAAATTGGAAATTGACTTTGAATTTAAATTTAAATTTGACTTTTAATTTTGTTTTTAATTTAATTTTGACTTTCAATTTGAATTTTGTTTTTGTTTTTAATTTTGTTTTTGATTTTGTTTTCAATTTGAATTTTGATTTTGTTTTAATTTTAAATTTGACTTTTAATTTGAATTTGAATTTTGTTTTTGTTTTTGTTTTTAATTTGAATTTGAATTTGAATTTGAATTTGAATTTTGTTTTTGTTTTTGTTTTTGTTTTTGTTTTTGTTTTTGTTTTTGTTTTTGTTTTTGTTTTTGTTTTCAATTTGAATTTTGTTTTTGTTTTTGAATTTTGTTTTTGTTTTTGTTTTAATTTTGATTTTGTTTTTGTTTTAATTTTGACCATGATGTAAAATAACATCATCAATTTTCAAAATCATTTTTGCCATTTGAGTTGCTAAAAGAAGTTGTTGAATTTTACCAGCTAAAGTGTCAAAAACATTTTGTTCTTTCATGTTTTCAGTTCCTTTTCCTAAACAATCTACTCCTAAAAATGGATTGTTTGTTTTGATTTGATTTGCTTTTAAATTAGAAATTGTTTCAATTGGATCTAATCCGGAATTTTCTGCTAAAGAAATTGGAATTTGATCAAGTGCATCAGCAAATGAACGAATAGCATATTGTTCTAATGTTGAAATCTATTTTAATTTTAATTTGAATTTTAATTTTAATTTTAATTTTAATTTTAATTTTAATTTTAATATTAATTTTAATTTTAATTTTAATATTAATATTAATTTTGATTTTTAATTTTAATTTTAATTTTAATTTTAATAATTTTAATTTTAATTTTAATTTTAATTTTAATTTTAATTTTAATTTTTGAATATAATTTTAATTTTAATTTTAAATATAATTCTAATTTTAATTTTAATTTTAATTTTAATTTTAATTTTAATTTTAATTTTAATTTTAATTTTAATTTTAATTTTAATTTTAATTTTAATTTTTAATTTTAATTTTAATTTTAATTTTAATTTTAATTTTAATTTAATATTAATTTTAATTTTAATTTTAATTTTAATTTTAATTTTAATTTTAATATTAATTTTAATTTTAATTTTAATTTTAATTTTAATTTTAATTTTAATTTTAATTTTAATTTTAATTTTAATTTTAATTTTAATTTTAATTTTAATTTTAATATTAATTTTAATAATTTTAATTTTAATTTTAATTTTAATTTTATTTTTAATTTTATTTTTAATTTTAATTTTAATTTTAATTTTGATTTAATTATAATTTTAATTTTAATTTTAATTTTAATTACTTCATCTGCAGCTTTAGAAACAGCTAAAGAACAACTAATTTCAGGAGCACCACCACCATAAACAATTTTATTATCACGAATCAAATTTCTAGTAACACAAATAGCATCATGAAGAGATCTTTTTGCTTCATCAACAACCATTTTATTACCACCTCTAACAAAAATACAAACAGCTTTCTTTTGTGAACATTTCTCCAAAACGATGATATTATCATTTGTAGTTCCCAAAGGAATTTCCTTAACATGACCAGCAAGTCCCAATTTTTTTTCATTTAATTCTGAAAAACGTGGAACAATTCTTCCACCAGTTGCCAAAGCAATCAATTCCATTTCAACACCTCCAACCCATCTAACAGACGGTAACTCGTTTTGGTAAAGTAAATGGTTTGCTTCATCATCAAAACCCCATTGACATAAAACTAAATTTGCTCCGCTATCTTTTACTAATTTTACCATATCATGAAAATATTTTTGTTCTAATTCTTGAAGTTTTTTGTATTTTTCAACACTATCAATATTCAATTTATATCCTGTTTTTGGTTTAGGTGGTTCAAATGGGCATGATAAAATTGCAATTTTGGCATCACTAACTTCTTTTTGCATTTGAGGATGACTCATTTCCTTTTAAAACAAGAAAGATTTTTTGAATTTGAATTTTAATTTTTATTTATTTTAATTTTAATTATTAATTTTAATTTTAATTTTAATTTTAATTTTTATTTTTAATTTTAATTTTTATTTGAATTTTATTTTTAATTTTAATTTTGATTTTATTATAATTTTATTTTTAATTATTAATTTTAATTTTAATTTTAATTTTAATTTTAATTAAATTTTTACTTTATCAATAACAATTCCATCTATTAATTGAGTATCTTTTAAAGAACCTCCTGTTTTTCCTTGAACTTGAATTAAATCAATTCTTACATCTTTTCTTTCTAAATCTGCAACAGTTAAGACTGCTTTAACTGCTATTTCTGAAAGTTGTCTTTGAAATTCATTTACACTAAATATTTTATAATTTAAATAAATATTTTTATAATTTAAATAAATATATTTTTATAATTTAAATAAATATTTTTATAATTTAAATAAATATTTTTATAATTTAAATAAATATTTTTATAATTTAAATATATATTTTTATAATTTAAATAAATATATTTTTATAATTTAAATAAATATTTACACTTTTGATGAAACTGAAGTCATTGCAGCTGTTATTAAAGTTTCATAATTTTCTCTATCGAAAGTGATTTCAGAACTAATTTTCTTTAAATGTTCAACAGCTATTTTACAAGCATGTTCATAGCCATCAGCAATTCTAATTGGATGAATTCCTTTATCTAAAAGTTTTTGAGCTTGTTCTAAAAGAGCACCTGCAAAAACAACAACGCTTGTTGTTCCATCTCCAATTTCATCATCTTGTCCTTTTGATAATTCAACTAATAATTTTTCAATTTCATTTGTGATATCCATCTTTTTTTTAAAATATAAAATTAAATATAAAATTATAATTATAATTAAAATTAAAATTAAAATTAAAATTAAAATTAAAATTAAAATTAAAATTAAAATTAAAATTAAAATTAAAATTGAAATAATTAAAATTAAAATTAAAATTAAAATTAAAATTAAAATTAAAATTAAAATTAAAATTAAAATTAAAATTAAAATTAAAATATTTAAAATTAAAATTAAAATTAATATTAAAATTCAAATTAAATTTATAAATTAAAATTAAAATTAAAATTAAAATAATTGAAATAATTGAAATTAAAATTAAAAATTAAAATTAAAATATAAAATTAAAATTAAAATTAAAATTAAAATTAAAATTAAAATTAAAATTAAAATTAAAATTAAAAATTAAAATTAAAATTAAAATTAAAATTAAAATTAAAATCAAAATTAAAATTATAAATTAAAATTAAAATTAAAATTATAATTAAAATTATAATTATAATTAAAATTAAAATTAAAATTAAATTTATAAATTAAAATTAAAATAATTAAAATAATTAAAATAATAAATTAAATTAAAATTAAAATTATATTTAAAATTATAATTGAAATAATTAAAATAATTAAAATAATTGAAAAATTATAAATTAAAAATGTCATGTAAATAAATTTGTTATTAAAAAAAAAATGAAAAAAAATTTTTTTTAATAATAAAAATAAAATATACATTATCTAAAATAGTTGCACCATCATTTGTAACAGTAATTTCACCATCAGGACTGACTAAAATTTTATCCATTCCTTTTGGACCAAGTGAAGTTTTCAAAATATTCATTAAAGAAACTGCAATTAAAATATTAGCTTTTCTTGCTTCTGGTCCTGTTAATCTTTCCTTCATATCTTGTTCTCTCATAATGATAAAAGGTCTTCCATATTCATCAAATGCAATATTCATTTTTAATTTATGAAAAAGAAAAAAAATGAAAAAAAAAAATGAAAAAAAAATTGAAAATACGAAAAAAAAAATAAAATAAAAAGGAGAAAAAAAATAATTTTTCTTCTTTTTTTAATTTAATTAATTTTTAAAAAAGAAAATTCCATTTTTGTTCCATTAAAAAAAAAATCAATTTTTTCGAATTATTTTGATTATTTATTTAACAGTCAAATCAATCCAACCTTTATTTCCATAAGATTCTCCAGCAATTTTAATTCTCCAAAAACTAATAAATCTTCCAGTTTTTTGAGGAGCTTCAACATTAACTGAAATTTCAATAGGTTCTTTTGGAGATAATTTTTCAACATGAATTTGTTCTTGTTTTGATAGTTTATCTCCACCAACAAATGTAAATGCAACATCTCCTTCAATATTTTCTGTTCCTTGATTTGAAATTAACCAACGAAATTGTTTTTGTTGTCCTCTTTTTAATTCAAGTTTAGAATCTTCATTAATTGGAATAATTGTAATTGATATTTCTTCTGTTGATTTGGGTTGTTCTTGAATTTTTTCTGCTAATTCTCCTTGAAATTCTTTTTTCATTTTTTTTTCCGAAATTAATTAAAATTCATTTATAAAATTAAAATTCATTTATAAAATTAAAATTCATTTATAAAATTAAAATTCATTTATAAAATTAAAATTCATTTATAAAATTAAAATTCATATTAAAATTAAAATTAAAATTAAAATTAAATTTAAAATTAAAATTAAATTAAAATTAAAATTAAAATTAAAATTAGAATTAAAATTAAATTTAATTAAAAATTAAAATTAAAATTCATTTATAAAATTAAAATTAAAATTAAAATTAATATTAAAATTAAAATTAAAATTAATATTAAAATTATATTTGAATTTAATATTATATTTCTAATCGGAATTTTTACTAATTGTTAAATATTCTCCTCCAAATGAATCAAATGCTTCTTTTAATTCAATATCACTTGTCATATGAATCCAATCTTTTTCGTCATCAATATATTGTAAAAATCGAATATTTTTCATATTAGTTTGATTAGAAATTGCTTGAATTAATTGTTGAAATGATTGATTTCTATCAAATTCAATAAGTTTAAATTTATCTCCAACTTGAATTTTAATTTTATTTTTAGACATAATTTTTTTTAATAAAAAAAGAAAAAAATGAAAAAAAAAAATGAAGAAAAAAAAAATTAAAAAGGAGAAAAATTTATTAATTAATGAAAAATTTAATAAGATTAAACAAAAAAAGATTTTAAAAAAAATTTTCATTTATGTTTTTGCTTTTGTTTTTGTTATTGATTTTGAATTTATTTTATTAGTTTTAAAACAAAAATTTGATCAAAAAAAAAAAAGAAAAAAAAAAAAAAAGATTTTTCATTGTAAACATTTTGCTTTATAATTTTTTAAAGTTTTTGCTATTTGTTTGGGGATAAGGAATATTATAATAATATTGATAAGGATTTTGATAAGGATTTTGAAAAAAAACGTTTGAAAAAAATTGATTTTGTTGTTGATTTACAAATTGATAAGGATTAAAAAAAGAATTAGATGAAAAATTAAAAGATTGTGAATTAAATGGAGAATAAAAAGTTGGACAGGCAAAATTATTTGTATTTGAAATTGTATTTGAAATTGTATTTTTTGTTTGAAATGGAATTGTTTTATCTAAATTTTTTTTCTGTAATTATTTTTTTTTGAAAATTTGATCAAAAAAATTAAATAAAAAATATAAAATAGATTTAATTGAAAAATTTTAAATAAAAAAATAAATTGAAATTTAATAATATTATTTACTTGATTGGTTTTGCTTGACTTAAGCGACATTAAATATTTGACCCCCAATTCAAATAACTTTTCATCATTATCTTCTTTTTCTATATTTAATTGATTATTTTGATTCCTGTTTTGATTTATAGATTGTTGATGAGTTTGATTTTGATTTGATAATTTTCGATTTTTAATAAAAGAGATTTTTTTTTGGAAATTCATAGCAGCTAAAGTCAAGTTTTGATCAATTATAAATTGATTTTGACTTTGGCTTTCTTCTTGGATTTGGTTTTGATTTTGATTTTCTTTTTGAAATTGATTTTGACTTTGATTTTCTTTTTGAAATTGATTTTGATCTTGAAATTGATTTTGATCTTGAAATTGAATTTGATTTTCTTTTTGAAATTGATTTTCTTTTTGAATTTGATTTTGACTTTGATTTTCTTCTTGGATTTGATTTTCTTTTTGATTCGCTTGAATCATTTGTAAATCTGCTTCTTTTATAGAACTTTCATTTGATTTTACGATCTCTTCTTCTTTTTTTTCAAATTTTTCATTTTGAAATTGAATAAATTTAGTTTGCAAAGAATTTGACAAGAAATCTAAGTCAGAATCAATTTTGCCCAAGTGACTTTTACAAGCATTATTATCAATGTCACTATCTATACTATTCATAACAGGATGAGAAGGAGGAAAATAAGGAGATTTTTTTGTTTTTTGTTTTTTAAGGATTTGGACTGAATGAACATTTTTTTGAAAATTTTGGGATTTTGGATTTAATTGATTTTCTGTTTGTTTTTCCGTTTGTTTTTCCGTTTGTTTTTCCGTTTGTTTTTCAATTTGTTTTTCCGTTTGTTTTTCCGTTTGATTTTCAGTTTGATTTTCTTCTTCTTTTTCTTTTAAATAATAAATAAGATCTTCTTGTTTGATTTTTTGCTCTTCTTCAATTACTTTTCTTTTTAAATTCCGTTCTCTTCCTTCTTTGAATCTTAAATTAGTTTCAGCTCCATAAAGAACTGGTCTATGTTTTGAATGTGTTTTGAAATAACAACCGCATGCATTACAAAGGTACTTATATTCTGGTGGAGGTCCTGTTCTCCAAATAGGTGTTTCTGTTGTTTGACAATTCGAACAAAATCGATCAAAATTTTTCATCTTGTTTGTTTGCTTTTTTAATTGTTTAATTGTAAATAAAAAGTAAATAAAAAGTAAATAAAAAGTAAATAAAAAGTAAATAAAAAATGATTTTTTGTTTTTTTTGTTTTTTTGTTTTTTTTTAATAGATTTATTTATTTAATTAAAAAAAAAAGTTTAATAAAGTTTCAAATTAAATAATTTTTGTTTTAACTTCGTTTTCTGTGTTTGATTTTGTTTTTAAAAGATCATAGAAATAAAAGATCATTTTTGATCAAGAAGTTTTTTATTTTATTTTTTATAATTTATTTTAATTTATTTTAATTTAATTTAAATTGAAGAATTAAAACAAAAATTTTATTCTTATTTGGATTTTTATTTATTTTTATTTATTTTTATTTATTTTTATTTATTTAAAGGAGAGTATCCTAAAAAGTAAAATTAAAAATTTTAAATCTTAATTAATTTTTTGGAATTTTAAATTTAACCCTTTATTAATTTAAATAAATTCTTTTTTATAATTAAAATTGGCAATTTAAATTTAAATTTAATTTTAATTTAATTTTAATTTTAAAATAATAAAGCAAAAAAAAAAGAAAAAAAATTTTTTTTTTCTCCTTTACAGCTTGTAATTAAAATTTTGTTTTTCCAATTTTTTTTTCTCCCTTTCAAAAATTAAAATAAATTAAAAAATTAAAACTAAAAATAAAAGGAAAGTGGAATGAAAGTTTTAGTTTGAAGAATCAAAAAAAGAAAGAAAGATTGAAAAAAAAAGAAAGTTGAAAAAAGTTGAAAAAAGTTGAAAGAATTGAAAAAAAGAATTTAAGTTTAATTATCATCACTATCACTTTCATCATTATCATCACTTTTATTGCTTTCATCATTATCATTGTTATTATCATTAAGATCCAAATTGCCTTTGGTTGTTTCATCAGTTCTTGTAATAATTTCCTTTAAATTAAAAACTTTTTCCAAATCTTTTTCTTTAACATTTTCACTCTTTAAAATTTGAGTAGAAAATTTATCCAAAGCAACAAAAACGGAAAGTTGAGAACAATAAATCAAATGGAAAGATTCACTTGCGAAATTACGAACAATTTGAAACTGTGTGTCTTTAAAAGCTTGAGTGATTTCTTGATGATCTTTGCATTTTAACTGATGGAAAAGGAAATTTGTTACTGAATTCATTGTATTGTCTGTTCTAACAAGGAAATCAAAGATTGCTTTAGAATATGAATTAACAATCATTTGCATCTCAAGTAATTGTTGTAAAGCATCAGTTAATTCTTCTTTTTTGTTTGATTTCAAAGCAGAATTAATTTTAGTTTGAACTGATTTTTCAACTTGTTCTAAATTTTTCTTCATTTCTTCATTTGATTTGGAAATTTGTTTCAAAATGTTTGCGTTTAAATTTTTATAAAAAAGAAATCCTTGTCCCAGAAGTTTGGAATAGCTTTTAGATGGTTTTGCCTTCATGAATTCAAGAAGAATGATTGAAAATACTTTGTTGAGAATTCGTTTTAAAGATGCAATGATTTTTTTGGGTATATTAGTTGCTGGTTTTTTGGAATTTTCAATGTAAAAAATTGGGAAATATAATAGACTTTTAAGTAAAGTGTAGATATCTCTTATGAAAACCCATGCAGGATGTGATTTTCTTTTCAAAGGAAAAGCTAATTGTTGTTGTTCTTTTGCATCTTCTTCTTCGAAACTCTAAAAAAAATTAAATATAAAATTAAATATAAAATTAAATATAAAATTATTTATAAAATTATATATAAAATTAATTAAAAAATTATTAATAAAATTATTTATAAAATTATTTATAAAATTAAATATAAAATTATTTATTAAATTAATTATTAAATTAAATATAAAATTATTTATAAAATTATTTATAAAATTATTAATAAAATTATTAATAAAATTATATATAAATTTATTTATAAAATTATTTATAAAATTATTTATAAAATTATTTATAAATTTATTAATAAATTTAAATATAAAATTAAATATAAAATTATTTATAAAATTATTTATAAAATTATTTATAAAATTATTTATAAAATTATTAATAAAATTATTTATAAAATTATTTATAAAAATTATTAATAAAACTATTTATAAAATTAAATATAAAAATTATTTTTATAAAAATTATTTATAAAATTAAATATAAAATTAAATATAAAAAATTATTTATAAAAATTATTTATAAAATTATTTATAAAAAATTATTTATAAAATTATTTATAAAATTATTTATAAAATTATTTATAAAATTATTTATAAAATTATTTATTAAATTAAATATAAAATTATTTATAAAATTATTTATAAAATTATTTATAAAATTATTTATAAAATTATTTATAAAATTATATATAAAATTATTTATAAAATTATTTATAAAATTAAATATAAAATTATTTATAAAATTATTTATAAAATTAAATATAAAATTATTTATAAAATTAAATATAAAATTAAATATAAAATTAAATATAAAATTATTTATAAAATTAATTATAAAATTATTTATAAAATTATTGATTAAATTATTTATAAAATTATTTATAAAATTTACATAATAAATCTCCTCGATTGAACTGCCAAGATTATCAACAACAGCAGTATGATTATTATCCAAATCATTATCGACAACTTTAATTAACTGTTGAACTTCAACTTTTGGAATATCTTCTTTTTCAATTTTACTAATTTTACCAAAATGTTCAGACATCAAAACACGAAGATCAAAAAGCATTTTCTCTTTGGCCAATTTAAGATTATCTTGGAACTTCTCAGTTGGTTCAAACACCTTTTGATGGTCTTCATCTTTTGGAGCGTTTTTCTTGATTTTTGGATGATATTTGGTCACATAATCAGAACAATTCTCAAAAATTTGATTTGTTAATTGTGATAATGTTTCTTCCTTTTGATCGGCTTTTAAATTTTTGGGAATCGAATAAACAAATCCAAATTCTGATTCGGGAAATTTTTTCTTTAGATTTCCGTAAATATCTTTAAGTGTGGAAAAAAATTTATCATAAACAAAATCATCAATTATAAAAATAATTGGAAGAGTTAATCCCAAAATTAAAGAACAAATGCTTTCGAAAAATGATAAAATTTTCTAATAATAATAAAAAGAATAATAATAATAATAATAAAAATTAAATAAAAAAAGAATAAAGAAAAAAAAAAGCAAAATTTTTTTCTTTCTTTGTTTTTAATTTTAAGTTATTTTTTTACTGTTAAAATTGGATTAATTTGCTTCAGTTTTAAGTAAAATGAAATTATCATTATTAATAAGGTTTTGAGTAAATCAATTATAAATTGAGGGATTAAACGTTTAAGTGTTTTAATTTCGAATTGAAAATTAATTTTTGATTTTTTTGATTCAGTTTTGCTTTTTGTTTTTGTTTTTGTTGTTTTTGGAACTTCTTTTGTTTCTTTTGTTTCTTTTTTTGAATCTTCTTGTTTTTTTCTTTGTTTTAATTCTTGTGAAACATCAGTCATTTTAATATTATTTTAATAATAATAATAATTTTGTTTTTTTTTTTTTGCTTTCTTGTTTTTTATGTCAAAAATAAAAGAGAATGAGAAAAAAATGAAAAAAAAAAAATTAAAAAAAAAATTATTTAAATTAAAATTTTTTTTATTTTTTTTTTTGGTTTAGTTAATTAATTAATTAATTAAGTTTTTTATTTTATTTTAGATCAATAAGAAAAATTTAATTTAAAAATTAATTTTCTTTTTTTCATTTTTCTTTCATTTTTCTTTCTAAAATTAATTAATGTTAAAAATCTTTTCAATTTTAATTTTAATTCTTTTCTTAATTTTTTGCAATCTCATTTTAAAAACAAATTGTGAAGAAGGTTTTTGCAAATCAAGTCAGATTATTATTGTTGATGATATTAATGATGAACTTTCATTTACTCCAGTCAGCACAATTTTAGCAAATAATACAATTCTAATTGTATGGGAAAGTATCAATGAAGAATGGACACAATATAAAATTTTAGCAGAAATTTTCAATTCAAATGGATCAATTTTCAAAAATGTTTTTACAATCAATTCAAATATTTCCAAAAATCAGAAAAACCCTCAAATTGCAAATTTAAATAATGGGAATTTTGTTGTTGTTTGGGATTCTTTTTCACAAACTGGAAATCTTTCTGAATTTGCAATTTATTGCCAAGTTTTAAATTCAGTTGGTGAAAAAATTGGTGAAGAATTTTTTGCCAATTCAAATTTTTCCAAAAATCAGAAAAACCCTCAAATTGCAAGTTTAAATGACGGAAAATTTGTTGTTGTTTGGGAAGTTACAATTCAAGAAGGAAATGAATATGCAATTTTAGCCCAATTATTTGATTTGAATGGTTCAAAAATTGGAGATGAATTTTTTATTAATTATAACACAACATCTCATCAAGTCAAACCTGTTGCAAAAGGTTTTTCTGATGGAAATTTTATTGTTGTTTGGGAAAATATTTTGTTAGAGCAAAATACATCTGATGTTTATGCTCAACTTTTTGATAATAATGGATCAAAAATTGCTGATGTATTTGTTGTAAACAAAAATGAATTTGATGAATTTGATGAATTTAATGAATTTATCCAAGTTGAAGATTTTGAAATTTTTAAACAATTTCAAGATTTTCTAGAATTTGAACAATTTGAAGAATTCAAAAAATTCAAAGATTTGGAAAATTTACAAGAAATTGAAGAGTTTGAAGAGTTTCAAGAATTTAAAGAATTTAAAGAATTTAAAGAATTAGAAGAGTTTCAAGAATTTCAAGAATTTCAAAAATATCAAGAATTTAAAGAATATCAAGAGTTTAAGAAATTTAAGCAATTTAAACAATCAGAAAATTTTGAAGAATTTGAAGATATAGATGATATAGAAGATATAGATTTACAAGAATTCGAAAATTTTAAAGATTATGAATTTGAAGAATTTGAAGAATTTGAAGAATTTGATTATGAATTTGAAGAATTTGAAGATTTTGATTATGAATTTGAAGAATTTGATTATGAATTTGAAGAATTTGAAGATTTTGATTATGAATTTGAAGAATTTGAAGATTTTGATGAATTTAAACAATTTAGACAATTTAAACAGTTTAAGCAATTTCAAGATTTAGAAGATTTTGATTATGAATTTGATGAATTTGATGATTTAGAAGATTTAGAAGAATTTGATGATTTTGATGATTTTGATGAATTTGATGAATTTGATGAATTTGATGAATTTGAAGAATTTGAAGAATTTGATGAATTTGATGAATTTGATGAATTTGATGAATTTGATGAATTTGATAAATTCAAAAATTCAAAAGAATCTAAAAATTATAAACAAATAAAGGAAATAGATACTAGAACTAATATTGATATACTTAGTATTCCGGATCAAAAATATCTCATTTTATGGCAAATACATAATTCAACTTCTAATTTGTTTTCTATTTATGGACAAATAATTGATGAAAACACAACAAAAATTGGAAAAGAAGTAAAATTAACAGAAATTGAACAAGACGCAACAGAACCATCAACAACTAGAATCAATATAGACAATATAATATTAGCAACAACAATAACAAGTGAGACATTAAATACATCAGGATCAATAATTCAACTAACAATATATGACAAGAATATAACAAAAATATCCAATTCATTTTCACCACATTTTTGTATATCATGTTTTGATATGAATCCAAGTATTAAAGAATTTGATAATAACACATTTGGAATAATTTGGAGAGGAAATTTAAACACATGGGATCCATTTAACATTTTACTAACAATTTATTCACTACAAAACTTCACATTTGCAAAACCAATTCCTGAACAAAGTGGACTATATATGGAATATTTTAACTATACAATCCCATCGGATACTTTCAATTACTCAAGTGATTCTTCATTGAGTTATTCTATTGAAATGGAGAATGGAGATCCAGTTCCAGTTTGGATGTCGATTAATTCACAAACTGGGGAAATTTTTGGAGTTCCTGATGTTATTCAAGTTTCCAATTTCAAAATTATTGGGAATTATTTATCCTGTTCTTTTGAAGTTTCAACGATTTTCCATCTTGAGATTCGGGATCATATTATTGTTTGCAATTCCATTCTTGCACAAGAAACTTCAACTTTTACCATTTTCTCTTTTATTTTTCCAAATGACACTTTTTCTTTATCCAATATGTCTTTGATTTATTATAATGCTTCTTTACAAAATGAACAAGTCCTTCCAAAATGGTTATCTTTTGATAATAAAACAAGAGAATTTTCAGGAATTCCAGTTACTCAAGGCAATTATTTTATTGAGATTCATGCTTATGAAGATTATTGGGGAAGTTATAATTCAACTGTTTTTGAAATTATTGTTTTGGAAAAACATGTTGTAAGCAGAGGAATAATTGTTTTAAGATTTTCTTGGTTTTTTTTGGTTTTATTTTTAGTTTTATTTTAAATATTGAAAAAATTTTGTTTAATTTCCTTTTTTTTTTTCAAATTCAATATTTAAAATTCAAAATTTAAAATTGATTAATTTTTGTTTCAAAATTTAAAATTGATTAATTTGATTTTTGTTTCAAAATTGTTTAATTGATTGATTTTTGTTTCAAAATTGTTTAATTTGATTGATTTTTGTTTCAAAATTGTTTAGTTTGATTAATTTTTGTTTCAAAATTCTTTAATTTGATTAATTTTTGTTTCAAAATTTAAAATTGATTAATTTTTGTTTCAAAATTCAAAATTGATTAATTTTTGTTTCAAAATTTAAAATTGATTAATTTTTGTTTCAAAATTGTTTAATTTGATTAATTTTTGTTTCAAAATTTAAAATTGATTAATTTTTGTTTCAAAATTGTTTAATTTGATTAATTTTTGTTTCAAAATTTAAAATTGATTAATTTTTGTTTCAAAATTTAAAATTGATTAATTTTTGTTTCAATATTTAAATTTGATTAATTTTTGTTTCAAAATTTAAAATTGATTAATTTTTGTTTCAAAATTGTTTAAAATTGATTAATTTTTGTTTCAAAATTTAAAATTGATTAATTTTTGTTTCAAAATTGTTTAATTTGATTTGTTTGAAAATTTAAATTTGATTGATTTTTGTTTCAAAATTGTTTAAATTGATTGATTTTTGTTTCAAAATTTAAAATTGATTGATTTGTTTCAAAATTGTTTAAAATTGATTAATTTTTGTTTCAAAATTGTTTAAAATTGATTAATTTTTGTTTCAAAATTGTTTAATTTGATTAATTTTTGTTTCAAAATTGTTTAAAATTGATTGATTGTTTCAAAATTGTTTAAATTGATTGATTTTTGTTCAAAATTGTTTAATTTGATTGATTTTTGTTTCAAAATTGTTTAATTTGATTGATTTTTGTTCAAAATGTTTAATTTGATTGATTTTTGTTTCAAAATTGTTTAATTTGATTTGTTTGAAAATTTAAATTTGATTGATTTTTGTTTCAAAATTTAAAATTGATTAATTTGATTGATTTTTGTTTCAAAATTGTTTAAAATTGATTAATTTTTGTTTCAAAATTTAAAATTGATTGATTTTTGTTTCAAAATTGTTTAATTTGATTGATTTTTGTTTCAAAATTGTTTAATTTGATTTTTTGTTCAAAATTGTTTAATTTGATGTCAGAATTTTACAAACTAAATCAATTTGATCCTGATTCTGTTGAATCATCTTCTTTGCAAGATTTTCAAGATATTGAATATTTTCAGTAGAACAATCATCAAGAATAATTTCTTTATCCAAAGTGGATTGAAAACGGAAATATTGATTTGGATAAAAAGAAAAAAGTTGTTTCATAGAAAAATCCACAAGATCTGAACCACTATCGATGAAAATATCGAAAATATATTTACTCCATTCAAGTTTGCCTGCATCAATGATTTTTTCATGGATTGGAGGCTTGAAAAGACCGGTTCCCAGTGAAACAATAAACATATTTGAAATGGGAATTGTTCTTTGAGAAAGTAAAGAAAACATGGATAGACAAGGATTGTTAGCAAAAACTCCTCCATCAAGATAAAAATCATCCTCGATTTTTGCTGGGTCAAAATACGTTGGAGCTGCTGATGTTGCTCCTGCGACTTTGCGTATTTTTGTGTTGTTTTTGTTTGTGAAAAAAATTGGTTCTCTTGTTGAAACGTTAAAAGAAGGTATAAAAACTTGATTGAAACATTCATTCATTTTTAACTCTCCAAAAAATTTTTTCAAAAGTGAATCAATTCCACTTCTTGGATATTTTGTTTTGAAATAATCCAAAAAAGTGAAATTTGTTTTTTCCTTGACAAAATTATCCAAATGTTTTGCACCAAAATTAGCAACACTTGAAAAAAGAGATTTTGCAAATGATTTTTTGCTTTGTTCTTTTGGTTTATTTTCTTCTGTTTGTAATTTTACTCCTTTTTCATTTTCTTCAATTTCTTTATTTTCTTCAATTTCGTTATTTTCATTAATAGATTCTGTTTTTTTAAGAGATTTTTTTCTTTTCTTGAAAGAATTAATTCCATATTCAATTGGGTTATTTGTAAAAACAGTTTGACCTAAATTTTTATAGTAATCTAATAATGTTTCAGCTGAAAATTTTGAATTAAAAACTGGGTTGGTAAATTTGTCATTATTTTGTTTTAATTCTCTAATTGATAAAGCAAGTGCAATTATTCCACCAGTTGAAGTACCAGAAATAAAATCAAATAATTCACTTATAGATTTATTAGTTTTTTTTTCAATTTCACAAAGAATAACTAAAGGAATAATTCCACGAATTCCACCTCCATCAATAGAAAGACAACGAAAAATTTTTTTATTTTGCATTTAAAAGAAAAAAATGAAAAAAAAAATAAAAAAAAAAATTTAATTGAAAAAAAAATAAAAAAAAATATAGGGGCTTAAGGGGAATTGAACCCCTTCCTCGTCCACCCTAAGAACGAATCATACCATTAGACCATAAGCCCTTTTAAATTTAATTTAATTTTTTTTTTTCTTATTTTTTAAATTTAAAAATTTTATTTATTTATTTATTAATTTAAAAAATTAATTTTTTTTTTTTTATTTTTTTTTTTTTATTTTTCCCTTTTTTTTTTCATTTTTCTTTTTATTATTATTATGGATGAATTAATTAATTTTGAAATTGAAAATAATTCTTTAATTTCTTTTCTTATTCAAAATAATAATAAATTTATTCCAAAAATTAAATCTAATCAAGTTATTAAATTAGCAATTCCTCAAATAGAAAAATTACCAAAAAAAATAACTTCAAAATTTGTTAAATCTCATATTTTAATATTCAATCAAAAGAAAAAGCAAAATTTCATTACTTCAAATGGAATTAAAGGTTTAATAAAAATCTCTCATTCAAAAAATGATCAAAATCAATTTGTTATTTTAAAGCAATTCAATCAAAAATCTTCTAATGAAAATGTTGAAATTAAAAATAATTTTAATACCAAATATAAAAATCCTTTTATTATTTCAACTGGAATGTTATTTATAAAAGAAAGATCTGAATCTTTTGAAATGATTTTATTATCTTCTCCTCTTCCATTTTTAGATTTTTTACAAGATAAAAAGCCAGAGAAATCAAATTCAAATTCAAATTTAAATTCTAAATCTAAATCTAAATCTAAATCTAAATCTGAATCTAAATCTAAATCTAAATCTAAATCTAAATCTAAATCTAAATCTGAATCTAAATCTAAATCTAAATCTAAATCTAAATCTAAATCTAAATCTAAATCTAAATCTAAATCTAAATCTAAATCTAAATCTGAATCTAAATCTAAATCTAATTCAAAATCTAATTCAAAATCTAAATCTGAATCTGAATCTAAATCAAATTCTAAATCTGAATCAAAATCTAAATCTGAATCTGAATCAAAATCTAAATCTAAATCTGAATCAAAATCTAAATCTAAATCTAAATCTAAATCTAAATCTGAATCAAAATCAAAATCTAAATCTAAATCTAAATCTAAATCTAAATCTAAATCTAATTCTAAATCTAATTCAAAATCTAAATCAGAACATGACTCAAATCAAAGTGAAAGTGAAAATTCTAGTGAAAATTCAAGTGAAAATTTGACTGAAAATCAAAATGAAAATGAAAATCAAAATCAAAATCAAAATCAAAATCAAAATCAAAATCAAAATCAAAATCAAAATCAAAATCAAAATCAAAATCAAAATCAAAATCAAAATCAAAATCAAAATGAAAATGAAAATCAAAATCAAAATCAAAATGAAAACGAAAACCAAAATAAAATTCAAATTGAAAATCAAAATGAAAATCAAAATGAAAATCAAAATCAAAATCAAAATCAAAATCAAAATGAAAATCAAAATGAAAATCAAAATGAAAAAGAAAATCAAAATCAAAATCAAAATCAAAATGAAAATGAAAATCAAAATCAAAATAAAAATCAAAATGAAATACAAAATCAAAATCAAAATCAAAATGAAAACGAAAACCAAAATGAAAATGAAAATGAAAATCAAAATGAAAATCAAAATGAAATACAAAATGAAAAAGAAAATCAAAATCAAAATCAAAATCAAAATCAAAATCAAAATCAAAATCAAAATCAAAATCAAAATCAAAATCAAAATCAAAATCAAAATCAAAATCAAAATCAAAATCAAAATCAAAATCAAAAAATTAAAGAAAATAAAAATCAAATCCAACAATATCAATTTGCTGAACAAGAAAATCAATTTTATATTCGAAACTACAAAGAACTAAAACAATATTTCAAAAAATATCCACGATCACGACTAACAACAAAAATCCGAGAATTCATTCGAGAATTTCCAGGAAATCAAATCACGAAAATAAGCGAAGCAAGTGAAAAAATGAAGCAATTTTTAAATGAATTAAGTGGAGAATATTTCTACGATGCATTATTTGAAGAAATTGTACCAGGAATTTCTGAACTAAAATACATAGAACCAGATAAAAAAACATCAGATCATTATCAAATGGAAGAAAATCAACTGAAAGAAATCAAGGAAATGTTTGAGAAATATATAATGGTGAAAATACACAAGAAAGTGTTTTATTTTTACGGACAAAGAGACGAATATTTAGATAAAGAATTAGAACAAAAACTGAAAATACTATCATTTATCAAGCCGGAAAATCTTGAGATTCCAGAAGAATATCTACACAATAAAAAACTATTGAGCCAAGCAAAAACGGAGATTCAGAAAATCAACAAATACAAATCACCGGGTCGAAAACTCGAATGCATTCAAAACTGCTCGGAAATTCTTGGGAAAATTCTTGAAGAAAGCGGCAAAATAACTGGAGCTGATGATTTTTTGCCTTTGTTTATCTACATTGTTTTGAAATCAAATATCAAGAAAATACATTCAAATATTCAATACATCCAAAATTTCCGTTTTGCTCAGTCGCTTTCCACTTCGGAAACGGGATATTATTTTGCAAACTTCATGACGGCGGTGTCATTCCTAGAAAACATTTCATCAACAGATCTTTCAATTGATCCGTTGACATTCGAATTGTTTGTTGAAGAAGCTGAACAATCCGAAAAACAATCTCGAAATAAAACACCAAATTCTCAACAAAAAATAGACGCAATACTTTCCAATCACAGACACAGTCCCGATCCACAAATCATGAACTCCATGCGCAGTGTCGAACTCCCAGAGAAACGCTCAAATTTCCAACAAGCGCATAATAGTCTTGTCAGACCTAAATCAATGATTTTTGATAATGTTCTTCGGAAAAGTCCTAATCTACAGAATAACTTTTTTGAAGAATCTTCAATAGAAAAACGTATGTTTGGTACATTCCAAATCTTCGATGACAATGAGGACGACAAGACCCAAAGCGCAAACCCTCTTTTTCGCTCCTTTAGAATCCCAAAAAAACCCCAAGTTTCAAAAAAAACTCACACAATCCCTTTTGATATTGAAGATGAATCAAGTGACTCAAAAAATCAGCTTCATAAAATTAACGACTCCACAGCAATTCATGATGATTCTGGTCTTGAAATCAATGAAAATGTGGATGAAATTATCTCGCATGCTTTCGATTTCCAAAATTCATTTCCACAACAATTTCCAATTCAAAAAAACACTTCAAATCAAAAAGAAAAAGCTCAAGTACAACAAAATTCAGAAAAAAAAGAAGCCAAATCCCCAAATGAAAATGATTCAGCGAATGGGGAAGAATCGAAAACAAAGACGCAAACTTATTTTTTAATTCCTGAAAAACACAAGAAAAAGCAGAAAACAAAAAAGAGAAAAAAGATGATCAAAAAACCGAACGAAAAAACGATCAACAGAAAACTGGGAAGGAAGAAAGAATAGAAAGCGAGACAGAGAACAGGGAAGAACAGAATACAATATTGGAAAATAGCAAGGAGAATCTTGTGGTTTCTGAACAGGATTCTCAAGTAAAAATGGAAGAAAAAAAAGAAGAACAAAAATTAGAGATAAAAAAAGAAGAACAAAAATTAGAGATAAAAAAAGAAGAACAAAAATTAGAGATAAAAAAAGAAGAACAAAAATTAGGGACAAAAAAAGGAGTTTTGGCGATTAACAAACAAGCCAAAAATGAACAGCGAGAATTGGCAAAATTCTATTTAACACCTCGAATTTATCAATATCAAAATATTACTTCATTGGATAAAGTAACTATTGGTGAAATTGCTGATATTCTTGAAGAATATAAAATTCTTTACGATGAAAATCAAAAACTTTACGAACTTTTGAATACAATCAAAAACCCCACAAACAAATAAACAAATAAACAAATAAATAAACAAATACTTTTGAAATAATTTTGAAATAATTTTGAAATCATTTTTTTCATTTCATTTTTTAAAAAAAAAAGAAAAAAAACTTCTTTTATGTCTTCTGCTCATACAAATAAAAATCTTGCAACTTATACCGGTTTAAAATATCAATCAACAACTCTTGCACCAGTTTATGATGAAAATCATATTGAATTTTTAATTGGAACAAGAAGTTTAAGAGAAGAAAACGAAGTAAAAAATCCAAATCAAAAAAAAATCAAATCAAAAAAAAATCAACAAAATCAAATTAAAAAAATAATTTATACTGCACAAGATCCATCTAGTGGAATATATAGAAGAAAAAAACGAAATCATATGCAATAGAATTCTGGATCATAAACCAGAAATCTGGAGTCTTTCTTCCTGCAACTGGGACCCAAGTCTTCTCATTACAGGTTATAATACAGGAATGGAGTTTGCAGGAAGTCTGTGGCGGATTAAAACACAAGAAGAACGGGAAAAAGCTGGCGATTTCTCTGATATGGAGAAGTTGGTGGATTTCAACGGATTTAACGGACGAATCAAAAGGTGAACTTTTTTTTTCCTTTAAGAAAATACACTGGTTTTTTTTGGTTCTCAGAAAAACCGGGTTTTTGGACAAAGAATTGATTGAATATTTAATTGATCTTTTTTCACTAACTTTTATTTGGATGATTGTTTTATGCAGTATCCTTTTTGATCCGACTGGCGAAAATAAAGAAAAAGTGATCTCTGTTGACGAACGTTCGATCCAAATTTGGAATTTAAACAAAAACGAAAAAGAAAAAGAAGCGAAGCTTGACAACAAAATCAATGTTGGAGAACTTGAGGTGATAACAGCGAGCGCATGGGACTTTCTCCAACCGCATCAGTTCGCGACGAGTAACGAAAGTTCGTTGAGAATTTGGGATTTACGAACACTTAAGTATTTGACAAAAAATTTTTTAAGTCAAGAATAATTCTTACATTTTTACTCATAATGACCAATAAAAAACCCACAGAGAAACACAAGAAATCGAGCATGCACAAGGCGGGGCGATCCGAGATCTTGCGTTCAATCGGAACAAACCGTGGCATATTGCAACTGCTGGAGATGATTTTTTAATCAATTTTTGGGATCTTCGAAACACAAAAGAATTTGTATATCAAAATAAGCAGCCACAAGCACTAATCACACTTGCTGGGCATTCGCACTGGGTTTGGAATATTGAGTTCAACCCGATTTACGACCAGTTGCTGTTGAGTTCAAGCACAGATTCAACTGTAAAGCTTTGGAACGTTCCTTCATTTGCATTTGAGTTGCTTTTGGAAGATGAAGATGAGAGCGACAAAACCCGTCTGAGTCGCGGCAATAGACGGCGCCAGAAAAGCGCACGATCCAAAAGACAAGGCCATGATGGGCTAGCCAAGTCTTATGACTCACATGAAGATAGTGTTTATGCTATTTCTTGGAGTCCTTTTGAACCTTGGATTTTCGCTTCTGTTTCTTATGATGGAAAATTGGTCGTTTCTCATGTTCCAGAGAAACTCAAGGATGAAATTTCTTTGAATTAACTATAATAAAACCCTTTTTTAAAATTGATATTTTTCTTGTTTTTTGATTTTTGTTTTTATTCAAAAAAAACAAACAATATAAAACATTTCTTGAAAAAATTTTTTTTTTCATTTTTTTTTCATTTTTTTTATTATTATTATTATTAAATGCAATCTATTAAAGAACTTTTAAATAATTTTTTTTTAAATTCAAATCTTGTTTCTTTTTTTCAAATTTCAAATTATATTTTAAATAATTTAAATGAAGAAAAAAACAATGAAAATAAACAAATTTTAGAAGAAATTAAACAAATTTTAGAAGAAATGGAAGAAAAAAAAGAAATTTTTAGTAAAGAATTAAAATTTGGAGAAAATATTATAAGTAAAATTTATTGGAAGAATTTAAAAGAGAATCAAAAAGAAAATTTAAAAGAGAATTTAAAAGAGAATCAAAAAGGAAATCAAAAGAGAATTCAAAAGAGAATTTAAAAGAGAATTTAAAAGAGAATCTAAAAAGAAAATCAAATTTCTCTTTTTGATAAATTTCAACAACTTAAAAATCAAAAAATGGAAAAAGAATCAAGACTTAAACAATTAAAATCTACTTCTTTTTTTGTTTATGATGAAAAAGAAGAAGAAAAATTAGAAAATTTAATTGAAAAATGGAGAGATGTTTGTCAAAAAATAATGACTGAATTGCTTGATACTGCCCAAAAAAATAATTCAAATATTCAAATGAAAGATGTTTGTTCTGCTTTTCAAATTGATTCAAAACTTGTTTTTCCAAATGAATACATTTAAAATCAAAATGAAATTAAAATCAAATTCAAATTAAAATTAAAAATTAAAATTAAAATTCAAAATCAAAATGAAATACAAAATCAAAATCAAAATCAAAATGAAAATGAAAATGAAATACAAAATCAAAATCAAAATGAAAATCAAAATCAAAATCAAAATGAAAATCAAAATGAAAATGAAAATTAAATTCAAAAAATGTTTTATTTAGAATTTAAATAAAAAAAAATCAGAATAAAAATGAAAATTAAATTTTTATTTTTTAATAATAAAATTAAATAAAAATCAAATTCAAAAAGAAAATGTTTTATTTAGATTTTAATAATAAAATTAAATATAAATTAAATAAAATATTATTTAGATTTTAATAATAAAATTAAATAAAAATTAAATAAATTATTATTTAAATTTTAATAAGAAAATTAAATAAAAATCAAATAAATTGTTATTTAGATTTCCTTTACAAAAAAAAAATATTCAAATTTAAGTTAATTTTGAATTTAAAAATTTTTAATTCTTTTTTCCTTATTTTTAAATAATATTTCTTTATTCAATTTATATATTTAAATTATTAATATAACTTAATTAATTAATTTAATAAACAAAAACTGTTTAAAAATTAATAAATTAAATATAAATTAAATATAAATTAAATAAATTGTTATTTATTAATAATAATAAAATTTTAAAATAATTAAAATAATAAAAATAAAAATTGTTAAAATTTTAAAATAAAATTAAATAAATTTATAAATCAAATAAATTGTTATTTAGATTTTAATAATAAAATTAAATATAAATTAAATAAATTGTTATTTAAATTTTAATAATAAAACTAAATATAAATTAAATAAATTGTTATTTAGATTTCCTTTACAAAAAAAAATATTCAAATTTAAGTTAATTTTGAATTTAAAAATTTTTAATTCTTTTTTCCTTATTCTTAAATAATATTTTTTTATTCAATTTATATATTTAAATTATTAATATAACTTAATTAATTAATTTAATAAACAAAAACTGTTTAAAAATTAATAAATTAAATTATAAATTATTATAATAATTTTAATAATAAAAAATCGGATAAAAAAATATTATTTAAATTTTAATAAGAAAAATTAAATTAATTTTTTCAGTAAATTTAAAACAATTTACGAAAACAAATTCAATTTAAATTTGGTTTTTTTTTTGTATAAAGTTAAATTTTTTTTTAAAACAAAATTTTAAAAAAAAAATAATTTATTTTGCATGACCATGACTCAATTCTCTTCTATTATAATTTAAATTAAGAAGAAAGCCTTAAGGAATCATGCGTAATTTTTTAATTTAAAGAAAAAAAGAAAAGAAAAAAAATTTTTTTAATTTAAAAATTTTTAATTTAAAAAATAAAGAAGAAAAAAAAAATGATTTTTTTAATTAATTTTTTTATTTAATTTCTTATTTAAAAAAAAAATTTTTTTTCTTTTATTTTTTTTTATTTAAATTTGATCTTTTCTTTTATTAAATTAAATAAATAAAATAAAATTAAAAAGAAAAAAAAAAAGCAAATTTAATTAATTTTAATTTCCTTTTTAATTTTATTATTTTATAATTTGATCTTAATTAATTAAAAAAAAAAAGTCAAGATAAGTAAATTGGTTTAAATATTAATAATAAAAAGCAAAAAATATAAATTAATTTTTTAATTTAATTTTTTATTTAATTTTTAATTTAATTTTTATTTAATTTTTATTTAATTTTTAATTTAATTTTTATTTAATTTTTATTTAATTTTTATTTAATTTTTAATTAATTTTTATTTAATTTTTTATTTAATTTTTAATTTAATTTTTATTTATTTTTTTATTTAATTTTTATTTAATTTTTTAATTTAATTTTTAATTAATTTTTAATTTAATTTTTTAATTAATAAAAATTTTTTTTTTTTTGATTTTTTTTTTGTTTTAAAAATTTTTTTTTTAAATGATCATCAAACATTTTTCAATTACAATTTTTTTTTTGTTTTTTGTTATTTTTTGTTATTTTTTGTTTTAAATTTTAAATTTTAAAACTAATTAAACAAATTCCAGTTAATAACAAATTAAAAGAAATAATAATAAAAAAATTTTTTAAAAATAATTTTTCACTTTACAAAATTTCGGTAAAAAACTTTTTATTTATTTTATTTATTATTTTTATTTATTTTTAATTTTAATTTTAATTTTAAATAAAGATCAATGAAACCAAAAAGAAATTTCCAAATTAAAAAATATTCCATTTCAAATTCTCCAAATGAAAAAACAAATTGTCCAAAAATATCGGAAAATAAAAATCAATTACCAATTCAAAATTTTCAATTAACATTATCACCCAAAAAGCAAAAAAAATTACATTTTCAAATCAACAAACTAGAATTTCCACAAAATTCAAAAAGAAAACATTTTCAATTCAAAACATTTTTAAAAAGACAACGAAATCGAGAACGAAAAAGAAATTCAAAGATTTTTTCAAATTCGAAATTTTTTTATACAAGAAATCTAATAAACTCAACAAGATCAAAAACAGAAACTAAAATATCAACAAAATCAAAAAATTCAATAATTCCATTCAAAAATAAAAAAGTTTCAAAAATATTTTCCAAATCAAAATCTGAATTAAATAATAATAACAATAATAATAACAATAATAATTATAATAATAATAATAATTCACCAACTACAATTGTTTTTTCTCCAAATCCTTCTTGTAAAATTGAATTAACAATATCAAAAGTTCAATTTGCTCGACCGACAACTCATCCAGTTGCAAGTTTATTTAAAAACAGAATTAAAAACGAATTGATCTCAAATATTTTTTGAATACTCACCATTTATTTTATTTTAATTTTTTTAATTTTAATTTCTTTAATTTTGTTTGTTTTTAGTTGAATTTGAAACTCTTTTTTTTTCTTTTTTTTTCTTTTTTTTTCTTTTTTAAATAAAAAAAGAAAAGTTTGTTTTTTGTTTTTTTTCTTTTTTTTTAATTAATTAAAGATCAAATTTTCTTTTAATTTTCTTTTAAATTTTTTTAATTTGCTTTTTATTAAATTATCTTTTAAATAATTAATTTTAGAAACGATCGAAATTTAATTTTCTTTTTGTTCTTCTTTTTTAATTTTTTAATTTTTAATTTTTAATTTTTAATTTTTAATTTAAAATTTTTAATTTTATTTTTAATTTGATAGTTGAAAGAAAAAAGAGAAAAAAAAATTTTTTTCCATTTATTTTCTAAATGAAAAATTTAATTTAAAATTTAATTAAAAATTTATTTTCAATTTTTACTTTTCATTTTTTTTTCATTTTTAATTTTTTTTTATTTATAATGAATCAAAAAGAAGAAAATAAAAATTCAGAAAAAGTATTTTTGGAAACAATTATAAATTTACTTTTTAAAATTGTTTATTAAAAAATAATTAAAAAAATTTAAAAAAAAAATTTAAAAAAAAATAAAAGAAAAAAGAGGAAGAAAAACAAAATCAACAAGAAAAAGAAAACAAAGAAAAAGACGAAGAAATTTTAAATCCAGAAGAAGAAGAAGCTTTTAAGAAATTTCAAAATAGAATTTTCTTAATTAGTTCAAGTTTTGCTTCTTGTAAAATAAAATTTTTAAATTTTAAATTGAAAATTTTTTATGAAATTTTTTATTTAAAAATAAATTTAGCCACAGCTCAAGATTTTAATAAAACAACTTCTGAATTTATTACTATTATTGATTCAGATTTTAAACAAGAGAATTCTTTTTTAAAAAAGAAAGAAAATTTTTTAGAAGAAACTTTTTTAAACATTTTACAAATTATTCGCAAAAGGTAAATTAATAAAATTAATTATAAAATTATTTATTAAATTATTTATAAAATTATATAAAATTATTTATAAAATTATTTATTAAAAAATATTTAAAATTATTTATTAAATTATTTATAAAATTATTTATTAAAATTATTTATAAAATTATTTTATTTAAAAATTATTTATAAAATTATATATTTATAAAATTAAATTATTTATAAAATTATTTATAAAATTAAATATAAAATTATTTATAAAATTATTTATAAAATTATTTATAAAATTAATTATAAAATTAATTATAAAATTATTTATAAAATTAATTATAAAATTTATAAAATTATTTATAAAATTATTTATAAAATTATTTTATAAATTTAATTATAAAATTAAATATTAAAATTATTTATAAAATTAATTATAAAATATAAAAAATTATTTTATAAATTATAAAATTAATTATAAAAATTATTTATAAAATTAATTAAATAAAAATTAAATATAAAAATTATATATAAAAATTAAATATAAAAATTATTTATAAAATTATTTATAAAATTATTTATTAAAATAAAATTAAAAATTTTTTATTTAAAATTAATTATAAAATTAATTTATAAAATTATTATAAAATTATTTATAAAATTATTTATAAAATTAATTATAAAATTATTTAAAAATTATTTATAAAATTATTATAAAATTAATTATAAAAAATTATTTATAAAATTAAATTTAAAAAATTATTTATAAAATTATTTATTAAAATTAATTATAAAATTATAAAATTATTTATTTATAAAATTTATTTTATAAAATTTAAATTTATAAAATTTATTTATTAAAAAATTATTTATAAAATTATTTTTATAAAATTATTTATAAAATTAATTTATAAAAAATTAATTTAAAATTATTAAAAAATTATTTATTTTAATTATAAAATTAATTATAAAATTTTTATAAAATTATTAATAAAAATTATTTTATAAAATTATTTATAAAATTTATTTATAAAATTATTAATTAAAAATTAATTATTTTAATTTATAAAAAAAAATTATTTATAAAATTAAATATAAAATTATTTAAAATTAAATAAAATAATTATTAAAAATTATTTTAAAATTAAAAATTAAATATAAAATTATTTAAAATAAATATAAAATTATTTATATAAAATTAAATATAAAAATTTAATATAAAATTTAATATAAAAATAAAATTAATTTAAAATAAATATAAAATTAATTATAAAATTAATTATAAAATTATTTATAAAAATTATTTATAAAATTTAATTATAAAATTAAATATAAAATTATTAAAAAAATTATTTAATATAAAATTAAATTAAATATAAAATTAAATAAAATTTAAAAAATTATAATATAAAATTAATTATAAAATTATTTATAAAATTATTAGACTAAAATTATTTATAAAATTATTTATTAAATTAAATATAAAATTATTAATAAAATTATTTATAAAATTAATTATAAAATTATTTATAAAATTATTGATAAAATTATTGATAAAATTAAATATAAAATTATTTATAAAATTATTTATTAATTTATTTATAAAATTATTTATAAAATTATTTATAAAATTAATTATAAAATTATATTTTTGTCTTTACAGAACTTTCAATTTTTCCTTTTCAAACGATATTCAATTACTTTATCAAAAATCAATTCAATTCTTCCTTCATAAAATTCAAAATAACAAAATTAATCAAACTATTCTTTCATTAATGATAACAATTTATTCAGATGAAATGTATATGTTTGAAAGCGTAAAATATCTCATTGAAAAAGATGAAAATTATAGAAAAAAAAGATTTCAATATCAAAGTATACCAAAAAAAATTCGTAAATATGATGAAAAAAACCAAAAATATACAAGACTTGAAGTATTTATTAAAATTTCTAAATTAAAAAAAAAAATTTTTTTTTAATTATATTTTCCTTTTGTTTGCTTTTAGGAAAATAATAACAAAACTTCACTATTTTATATTGAAAACATTCAAAATTTTGGAATCAATGGTGGATTTAGAATTATTAATGAAATTTTATCAAAAGATCTTAAAGAAGAAAATCACAAAATTAATTTCGAACTTTTTTTCTTATTTTCAAAAATATATTATTTAGTAAATAATTCTTTTTTTTCTTTTTTCTTTCTTTATTCATAATTCTAAATAATAATAATAATAATAATCAATGATTTTAAGATGCTTCAATATTTAACACCAGTTGTTTTTGAATTGTACTTGAAAGAATTTGTTCAAATTGGATTCAGTTTTATCGAAATATTTTGGAAAACACCAGAAAATTACAATTTATTATACAAAACAACAAAAAACACACTTTCCGTTATTCTATATATTATGGAAAAAACACCAAGTATTCCAGAAGTTGAACCAAAAATTCGCACAATTGAATTTTCACTCAAATTGATCGAAAAATTCATACAAAACGAGGACATCAAAGAACAACAAAAGGGAATCAAAATGATACTCGAAACCATTCGCGATATTGAGAATTTGAAAAAACGGTCAGAAAACGATTCATACAGTCGTTCTGACAGGAAAAAATACGAGAAACAATATAAAATTGCAGGAAATTCCCTTGTTGGATGGCTCAAAAAAGAAAAAGTACTTGAAAAACAGTTCCAGACAGAAACCAAGGATTACAACCATCTTCTTCTTCTTAATGAAATTATTAAATTCCACGGAGCTATTGAACCAATATCAAACGAACTAATAAATATCATTTGGAAATTACTTCAACAAGATTTAAGCACAAATCTCAGGCTTAAACAAGTTCTTACACAGAACATGATCGCAATCACAACCGTCGCAACATCTTCACAAGCAAATGATCTAAACGAGAAGATACAAAAGGTTAAAAAAGAGGCATATGATATTAACTTCATTGAATTGATGAGCAAAGTCACAATCAAAAAATTAAGTAAAAATCCCAAAAATATCCGCAAGCTTTTTGGAATGGAGACCTTATGGAGCTTGATTCAAGATGGCTCAGGTATTTCTACTTCCGTTGCTGCGCGTGTAAAAACAAATCTTAAAAACATTCTTTCCAAAAAAGAATGCAAAAATGTTCTTGATTTTTATATTTCTTCTTGCATTCAAAACATCAAAAATCACAAATCCGTTTCTTTGTCTCTTCAGTTGATCAGGGATATTCTTTCAAATTTCGCCCAGGAAATTGACCAGAAAGATATCAAAAACATCAGCTCATCAATTAAAAATTTAGAGAAAAAACAATCCGTTTTGGAACTTTTTTTTCGTGATTTTGAATATTATCACAAAAAAGCAAAAGAAAAAGCGAAAGAAGTATCAAATTTACGAAACGAACTTGTTTCAGATCTTGGATTTCAAAAAGGAGGCAAAGAAAAGGAAAATCAAAAAGAAAAGGAAAATCAAAAAGAAAATCAAAATCAAAATCAAAATCAAAATCAAAATCAAAATCAAAATCAAAATCAAAAAAATTATGTTGAATTCGATATTTCTACAACTCCGATTGTTGGCGCACATCCGCATTTGGAAGAAATTGAACAACGCTTGAAATTTCTTCATTTCATTTTAGCATTCTCAGAAACCACTCTATCTTTCCAGCAATTCAACTTATTGTGGTCACTTTTAATTGAAGATGCACTTTCCAAATTAGAAGAAGATTCCTTTTTCCAATTCATCAGATCAATCAATTTAAACAGCACAAAATATGGCAAGGCATTTGAGTTACCAGTTCTGGAAGAAATTTTCGAAAAGAAAATCGTTCATTTTGTTCATCCCAAAATGGATGCAACTCAATATTCAATTTTCCAGCAATTTTTTTATGGAATCAATTCTAGATTGAACAAAATGATCCCTGAAATCCAAATAGTAACTTACCAAACCCTGGCTCAACCCTCTACCTTCAGCTTCTTTAAAGGTACAGAATCCGGTGGAAAACCAAAAGTTGTCACAAAAACATCACAAAGACCAACTGGAAATTTTTTGATCGAAACAACAGACTTAAAACACCTTGATTTTTTATGGAAAATTGTTCTTGATTCCGAAAATGAAGAGATCGCGACTCAATCAAAAAACATTTTATCAAATCTCTATTTATTATTATCGCCTTCTCTTTTGAAAAAACCAGAATCTAGAAAAAACGTTCAAGAAGAATTTATTTCTCAAGTCATGAAAAAAATATCAGAAATTTTAAAAGCCAAAGAAAAAAACCCTGAAGACCAAGAAAGAATGAAAAGATGCCTTTCTCTTCTTCATTCCTTCGTTGAGTTCTTCGATAAACAAAAGGGCCTCGATAACTTAGAAAATCCTGCGCTTGAACCTCATCAAAAACGTCTTCAAAACGAACAAATTTTGATCGAAATTTTCCACAACAAATCAAAACAACTCATCCCCATTTACTCATCCTTTACAGTACAAGAAATGAAGGAATTCATAGCAAAATACCTCAATTTACAACCTGAAAATTTTCAAATGTATATTTATAAAAGAGAAATTACTGGCGATGAAAAACCAATCAGAAACTTCCATATTTATAATTTTTCACAGATTCTTATTCACGACTTGAAAAAAGAAGAACCACCTAAAAAACCAACTCAAAACAATGAAAATCAAAATGAAAATCAAAATGAAAATCAAAATGATGATGATAATAATAATGATGATGATGAAGAAAATCAAAAAAAAACAGATAAAAATTCAAAAGAACAAAAAATGTATGAAAAATTCCTGAAAAACGAACGCAAGAAAAAACAAGAACAACAAAAAGCTAAAGAAGATTTCGAAAAAAGACAAAAAAGTCAACTTGAAGCAAGAAAAAAAGAGGTTGAAGAAAAATTAAGAAAGGAAAAAGAAGAAAGAGAGAAGAACAAATCCGATCGTTTTCCTGCAGTTGTTCTATCGAGATTGGAAAACTTCCAAATCCTTCTTCAATTACTTGATTATTCACCACAAATCGGACTTTTAACATGGAAACTAATTCAACAATTGCCAACTAACCACCGTTTATTGTTTCGTTTTTCATCTTTAAATCAATCAAAATTGCTATACATCTCACAAAAACAAGCATATGATCATTATTTCTCGGATTTTCAGTTTATCGAACAAGACAAAAACAAGGTCTTTGTTGATAAAATGATTTCGGAAGAAAAACCAATCAGTGAATTTTTTTCAAAAGATAATTTTTTCGAACTTCTTTATTCTCTTCAAGTTATCCAGCAACTTCTTCTTGTAAACAAAGAAGAATCTTTTGAATTTTCCCAAAAAACTGGAAATCTAAGAGATGAACATTGGTGCTCCTCTTTCATTACAAACAATGGCATATCAAGATTTATGGAAATCATTGCGTTTATCAATTCAAAACTCCAGCCAGAAATCAAACAAAAAATCTTAACTAAAGAAGATTCTGAATTCATTCAAGGAGACATCCAATTTTGGGATAAAGAAAAACTCAAAGAAAAAGAAAAAGAAAATTATAACCAGAATTATAACGAAATTTATAATTATAATGATAACGAAAATGAACAAGACCAAGATTTGTTCCTAAATTTGCATCCAAAATTATTTGAATCTTTAACTTTATTAATGAAAGTGTTCATTTTTATCATCAGTCAAAATCCTTTCCAAAAAACAAAGTCTCCATTATGCACAGAATTTGAGAAACAACTTACCCATGATCAATCAAGTTTAGATTTCCAAAAGTTTTTGGATTCTTTATTTGAATTGATGATTTTATTTTCTCAAATTGCAAACAATCCAAACACTCCATCTAAAATTTATTCAGAAGTTGGTTCTTTTTTTGAGTATGCAATCTTAATGATCGAGATTTTCATCTCTCATGACCCCAATATTATTTCTCAATTCTTTTCAACTCCGCTACTTAAGTTACCAAGATTCATTAAAAGATCTTTATTAAATCTCAATTCTAAAATTAGAGTTGCAACTCAACATCTTTTAATTGTTATTTCTCATCGTTTACTTGAAAAAGAAATGATTTTCGAAGATACTAATTTTGGAAAGTTTTTATTTATGGAATTATTATCTTTACTTCCAAATATTGAAAGATATGGGAAGTTTAGTCGAGAATATTTTTATGTGATAAATGCTATTATTTCATTTAAAATTGAAAATAAAGATGAAAATAAAGATGAAAATAAAATTGAAAATAAAGATGAAAATAAAATTGAAAATAAAGATGAAAATAAAGATAATAAAGAAGATAATAAAGATAATAAAGATGAAAAAGATGAAAATAAAGATGAAAATAAAGATGAAAATAAAGATGATGAAAATAAAATTGAAAATAAAGATAATAAAGATGAAAATAAAGATGAAAATAAAGATGAAAATAAAGATGAAAATAAAGATGAAAATAAAGATGAAAATAAAGATGAAAATAAAGAAGATGAAAATAATAAAGATAATAAAGATGAAAATAAAGATGAAAAAGAAGATAATAAAGATGAAAAAGATGAAAATAAAATTGAAAATAATAAAGATGAAAAGATGAAAAAGATTACTTTTATCCAATTCTCAAAATTCTTAATCAAATAGATTACTTTCAAATTATTACTGATGTTTCAAATCAAATTAAAAATCATCCAGCAACTGAAAAAAGTAGCTCTTATAAACATACAGATTGTGTTTTAAAAGGATTCATTGATTTATTAAGTTCATTAATCTACGTTTTGAAAATTTCTGAAGAATTGAAAATCAAAATAGGAATTAATCAAAAAATGATCAAAGAATTATTTCAAGAATGTCTTTTCAAACCCAAAATTGAAGAAGAAGAAGAAAATAAAAATGTTGTTGATGTTGATGATAATAATGAAAATGATAATAAAAATAATTGGAAAAAATTAATTCCAAAATGCCAAACTTCTGGATCAAGGAAAGCAGCATTTTCATTATTACTTTTATTAGTTTCAAACACACCAGAAAATATGGATTATTTAACCAAGAAAATTATGAAAAGATACGAAAAAACAGACAAAACAAACGAATGGAATTTTGCACCTTCTCTTGAAGAAAATGAAAAGAGTATCGGTTATGTTGGTTTGAAAAATCAAGGAGCAACATGCTATATGAACTCAGTTTTGCAACAACTTTTTCTGACAACAGAACTTCGAGAAGGAATTCTTGCATCAAGAGAAAGAAGACTTAAAGAAGAAGAAGCAAAAAAACAAAATTCTGAACAAAATTCTGAACAAAATTCTAAACAAAATTCTGAACAAAATTCTGAACAAAATTCTGAACAAAAAAGTGATAATCAAATGATTCTTGAGGAATTCCAAAATCTATTTGTTCATCTCCAAGAATCACAATCATATTATCACAACCCAATTGAATTTTGCAAAAGTTACAAAGATTCAAATGGAAACCCAGTTAATTTAAGACAACAACAAGATGCAAATGAATTTTTAAACCATCTTTTTGATAGAATTGAAAACAGTCTCCAATCAACACCCCAAGAAAACTTGTTGAAGGAGGTGTATGGAGGAAATCTTATACATCAAATCATTTGTAGCGAGAAATATCATCGTTCAGAAAGAGAAGAACCATTTTTTTCAGTTTCTCTTGATGTTCAAAAAAAGCAATCATTGAAAGAATCACTTGATTCTTTTATCGAAGGTGATTTGCTCAATGGCGATAACCAATATTTCTGTAGCGGTTGCAATAAGAAACTTGATGCTTTGAAAAGATGCTGTTTTAAAACACTTCCAAATACTTTGATTTTGCATTTGAAAAGATTTGAATTTGATTTACAAACTTTAACAAATATTAAACTTAATAGTTATTTTGAATTTCCTGAAAATATTGATATGAAACCTTATACACTTCATGGAATTATGAAAAAAGAACGAGAGAAACAAAAACTTGAAGAAGAGAAAAAAAAACAGAAAGAAAATGAAAATGAAAATGAAAACGAAAATGAAAACGAAAATGAAAACGAAAATCAAAATCAGAATCAAAATCAAAATCAAAACCATATTTCTCATGATGAAAATTCTATTGAACTTGAAACTGAAAATCCAGATGAATCATCCCAAGAAATCGATAGAGAAAGAGAAGAACAACTCAAATTAATTGATCAAGAAATTGAACGCTTAAAACAACCTGATGATTATTATGAATATGAACTTGTTGGTGTTGTAGTTCATTCAGGAACTGCAAATTTTGGGCATTATTATTCATATATTCAAGACAGAAATCAAATGAATAAAAAAAATAATATCAACGAGAACGATAATGATAATGATAATGATAATGATAATGATAATGATAATGATAATGATAATGATAATAAACAAGAAAAAGAAAATCAAAATGACTCCAAATCAAATCAAAAAATTCCCAAACGTAAAAAATCAAAAGCAAAAACTGTTTGGAATGAATTCAATGATACAAGTGTTTTAAAATTTGATATTAGAAATCTGGCCAAAAAAGCTTTTGGTTCAATGAAATCTAATGCTGATCCTCAAGCATCGTCAACAAGATTCAATGCTTATATGCTTTTTTATGAAAGAAAAAAACGGTATGATTTCAAGACACAAAAACAAGCTGAAAAAGTTTCTGATAATCAAAATACACTTCAAAAAATGATGAGAATGAGAAAAAGAAAAATGATTCTGAAAAACAACGAATATCGAATTTATGATTCAAATTATTTCCATTTTCTCTTCAAATTACTTGAAGATGAATCATGGATTTCAACTCAAATCAAACAAATTGAAAAAGCAGAAAATCAAATCACTCACTTGGATATTTTGAAGTTTACAACAAAGTTTGCAATGCAGATTATTGCTCACTTTTCTTCAAAAAAAGATGTCGAGCAATGGTTTCAATATTTTACTTCAGCTTATAAAGATAATATCCAAATTTCTTTGTGGTTTTTGAGCCAAGTTTTGGAATCAAATTGGATTAACGATATTGTTATTGATTGTCCAATTCCATTAATTCAAGAAAAATTTGTTATTTTAGTGAAAATTTGTATGAACAATTTAAGTTCAAAAGAAAAAGATGAAGAATTGGAAAAACCACTTGAAAAAACACCATTGATTGATTTTATTGATTTCTTGATATCAAATGTAAACAAGATTTCAAATAAATTAAATTAAATAATTAATTAATTAATTAATTATTTATTTATTTATTTATTTATTTATTTATTTATTTATTTATTTATTTATTTATTTATTTATTTATTTATTTATTTATTTATTTATTTATTTATTTATTTATTTATTTATTTATTTATTTATTTATTTATTTATTTATTTATTTATTTATTTATTTATTTATTTATTTATTTATTTATTTATTTATTTATTTATTTATTTATTTATTTATTTATTTATTTATTTATTTATTTATTTATTTATTTATTTATTTATTTATTTATTTATTTCTTTATTTCTTTTAGATTAATTCCCTCCTTTCAAATGCTAAAAACCCTCTTTATTACTTTAAAATTTTATACGATTTTGCTTCATTTTCCAAAAATCAAAGTTCATACTTAATTTCAAAAAATGTTATTCATTTATCAATTGATTTTTATTCTTCAGCATCAAAACAAAAATTTATTCAACAAGAAAAAGACTCATCAGAAATAAAACCACAACTTGTGAGTCTGAAGTCAATACACTTCAGAACAACTGTGGATCTAGTATGTTTATTAATGAGAAATGAATATCAATTGAAATCAAAAGAAAATCAAAGTGATTCAAAAGAAATTGAAGAAATCACAAAATATTCCGATTTCTTTAAGGAAATTATCTTCAAAGAAATTTCATTTGTTGAGATTCAACGCTTAATTCAACAATTATCCACTTATTCTCTTGAAATGACTTTATTTTTCAAGGATTTACTCATTCAAATTTTATTGGAACATTCAAAACAAATTCCTCATCTTGAATATTATATCCAATATTTTAAAATCATGATTGAGATTCAAGACGAGATTCAAGACAAAAGATCATCTGAAATTTTCCGTGCTTTATTCGACTTAGTTAATTCTTTACTTGAAAAAAATAAAAGAGCTGCAAAATCAATTTTACAATTTTCAATTCCTTTACTTAATTTAAATGAAAAAACAATTGAATGGAAAAATCAAAATCAAAATGAATTTGAAGAATTAAAAAGTCATTTCCAATATTCAACTCAGAAAAAACAAAATAACAAAAATGAAAAAAAATGAAAAAGAAGAAGAAATTAATTTTGCAATTTTTTAAGTATTTTTTTTTTAAAAAAAGAAATTGGAATTTATCAACAAAAAAAAATAAACAATCAGAAAAAATTTTCTTCTTTTTTCATTTTTTTCCAATTTTAATTCCTTTTAAATCTTCTAATTTTTCATTTGAAAGTTGTTGAAAATTTGGTTTTCTTTTTCGATTTTCATTTTGATTTGTTTTTTTTTGATTATCATTTTTATTTTTATTTTTATTTTTATTATTTTTATTTTTTAATTCATTTTCTTGAAACTCCTTCCATTTTTGAATTAATAATTCTCTTTTTTCTTTTTTACTTTTTTCTTCTCTAAGTTCTTTTTGTCTTTCTTTAATATAAGTTGGATTAGCAATCATAAATTTTGGAGGAGACATTGAAATTTTATGAAGAGGTTTATAAATTTGAGGAGAAAATTGAGAACGATTTCTTGATATATTTTTTTGTGTGTTTAAAAATGAATAATTAATCAAATTAAAAAAAAAAGGTGAAAAAACACGTGTTAATTTTTTTTTAAAAAAGAAAAAGTGGAATTTGTTTTTTTGTAATTAAATATAAAATTTAAAATCATAATTTACTTTTCTATCATTTGGGAAAATTTTGATTGAGGTTGTTTAGATGAGATTTTTTGAGAAGGTTTTGGTAAATGAAGAATTTTTTGAGTTTTTTTTTCTTCTTTATCCATTCTAATTTTTCGGGATCTTTCTTTTGCTTTTTGGATTGAGAGTTGAAGTTTTTGGTCTATCTGCGCTTTTTGTTGGAAATAGAATTCTCTCCAAGTAGTATTCTCTGATTTAGACTTCAAATTTTCTGAAATATTTCCGAAAAAACTATTTCGAAGAAGTTGGAGAGTGAATTTTCTCCATTTTTTTTCGTTCCCAAAATTAATATCAGGATTGCAAAACTCGATTCTTTCAAAATCCTCAAGAGAACAATTCTTGACAATTTTCTTTGCAATTTTGTTTGGGACTTCTCCTATTTCATTGATTTCTGAGATGTTCTGGCGAAGATTTTTTAAACAGAAATCAAATAAAGATGGAATATTTTGTTTTTTTGGATTTCCTGATATAAATTTATAAAAATCAACATTTTGTTCCATTAAATTTTGACAGAATCAAAAATTTATCAAAAATATATCAAAAATATATCAAAAATATATCAAATTAAGAAAAAATGAAAAAAATGAAAAAAATGAAAAATTTTTTTTTTCATTTTTTTTTTTGTTAAAAAAATTATGGAAATTAAAAATCAAGAATTAAAAAATAAGAAAGAAATTAATTTATTATCAAAATGGGAAGAAGTTTTTAATGATTGGGAAAGTTATTCTCAAAAGCAAAAAGAAGTAAAAAAATTAAAAAATAAAAATTAAAAATTAAAAATAAAAATAAAAATAAAACGTTTTTATTATTTTTTTAAAATAAATATTCAGTTAAGAAATTTAATAAAAAAAGGAGTTCCAAATGAAATTAGACCAAAATTATGGCTTAAATTATCAAAAGCTGAAGAATTAATGAAAAAACCAGAAAATATAAATGTTTATCAAAATTTAATAGCTTTATCAGATCTTTCTACACAATCACAAATATCAAAAGATTCTGTTAGAACTTTCCCAAATCATCCAAAATATGAACCAAATGAAGGGTAAATTTAGAAAATCAAATTGAAAATTAAATTTTAAAAAATCAAAAATTAAATCGGAAAAAATTTTTTTAATTGAATTTTAATTTTTTTTTGAAAAAGATTACCAGGTTTATCTAATATTTTAAAAGCTTGGACTGGATTTGCACCAGATTTAGGTTATTGTTCTGTAAATAATTTCATTTAATTTTTAATTCAAATTTTTAATTCAAATTTTTAATTCAAATTTTTAATTCAAATTTTTAATTCAAATTTTTAATTCAAATTTTTAAATTCAAATCTTTAATTCAAATTTTTAAATTCAAATCTTTAAAGGGAATGAATCAAATTGCTGCTTTAATTTTACTTATTTTTGAACAATATGAAGAAGAAGTATTACATTTAATTATCAAAAATTAATTTTTTCATTTCTAAATAATATTTATTTCCTTATTATTTAATTAAGATTCCCTTTTGGGTTTTTGTTGGAGTTCTTGAAGAAAAGAAATTTAACCAAATTTTCAATTTTCAATTCAAATTGATTCAAAAATGGTGTTATTTAGTTTCTGAATTGATAAAAAAATTTCATCCAAAATTAGCATCTATTTTTGAAAATAATCAAATTGAATATCCTATTTTTCTTTATAGATATTTCGCAACACTTTTTTCAGATCTTTTCCCAATTTCTGATTGTGCGCGAATTTGGGATTTTTTTTTATTAGATGGTGAAGAATTTTTATTCAAATTAGCAGTTGCTCTTTTATCAAAAAAACAAAGTAAAAAAAATTTTTTTCAATCCAAAAAATAATTCCTTTTAAAAAATAGAATTGTTTCTTTTTTGAATTGGATTTTTTTAGAGAATTTGGAAAATAAATCTTTTGAGGACATTTTAATGATTCTTATCCAAATAAAATTTAATGAACCAATAGATGAATTAATTCAATTAGCTTATAAATATGATATTAAGAATATTGTTGAAATTAAAAGTAAAGAATTTGATGAAAAACAAAAAGAAAAGGAAATTCCAGAACAATTCATTTAAACTTAAATTTAAACTTAAATTTAAAAAAAGAAAGAAAAAGAAAATTTTTTTTTGCTTTTTTTTTTGTTCCACTTTTTATTTTTGAAAATTTTTTTTTTCATTTTTGATTCTTTAAATTTTTATTCAATTCCTAAAATTAAAAACAAAAATATTTCTCTTCCATTTTTCATGTTGTTGTATCTAGAAAAATGGTTAAGCGAGAATGAACCAAAAGTAAAAAACGAAAGGAAAAGAAAAAAACTCAAGAACCAGACAAACTGCAAATAGTTTGAATAATTTCCTCAATTGATGATTTATGTGGATTAATTATTTTGACTCTTTCTTTGATATCAAATTGATTTGGCAAAGCTTGGAAGCCTTGATCTCCTGAAATGAAAGTAAAATTAACTTTTTTGGGAAGATTTTGAGAAAATTGACCGAATCGATAAACCAAAACAAAATCTGCAGCATCTTTTGTTTTTCCTGAACTAATAAATTCAATTTGACCCATAAATTTTTTCACAAATTCCGATCTCTTTTTGATTTTTGGAATAAAATTCCCTCCATATGCACAAAGAAAAGCCATTTTTCCACTCAAATTATTATGATATATTTCAAATAGTTCTAATATTTTTGAGAAATTATCAAGATCAACAAAAATCATCTGATCAATTTTTAGTGATTTTCGAAATTTGAATTGGCTCAATTCTTCTGGTGAAAAAAGTTCGATTTTGTGTTGATAAGGACAATTTGGATTTGAACACTTTTCATTTTTTCGAAATTCTTTACAAATTTTTTTATTCATTTTTTCAATATGACATCTCACTCTTGTTTTCCTAAAATTCTTTCCTAAAGAAAGAGCAATTTTGTTATTTGGATTTGGATGTTGGAAATCACAATTCGGATTTGTGCATCCTTCCAATAGATCTCTGCATTGAGTTATTTTTGGTGGATGTAGATATGGACAATCTCTATTATCACAAAAATTTTTATGTAGAAAATCTGGGCATATTTCTGGAATTTTGTTTTTTTGGTTTCGATTTTGATATTGATTTTGATTTTGATATTGATTTTGATTTTGATATTGATTTTGATATTGATTTGAATATTGATTGTTGTGGAATGAATCTGAATCGTTTGAATCGTTTGAATAAGTTTTGCTTTCATTATTTTTTTCAACGTTTTGTTTTTGATCAATATTTCCATTAATATTCATATTTTTAACCTGATTATTCAAACTATCATTTTGCGAACTTGAAAGAGAAGGTGAAGATTTAGTACTTTCTCGAAGATCAGAATGCTTTTCTTTTTGGTTTTTTTTATAATTTTTGCTTTTGCTTTTGCTTTTGCTTTTGCTTTTGATTTTTTTTGTGCTTTTGTGGATTGATTTTTCAATAATTTTTTTATCAGAATCAGAATCAGAATCAGAATCAGAATAGATTTCTGAATAATTTTGATCTTGATCTTCATCACTTTCTGTGCTTGATGAATTTGTTGAATCAGGATCATAATAATCTGATGGATTTATTTTTGGTTGAACCTCAAAATTATTTTGGAAAAAACGACCAGAACTATTTGATGTACTGTTTACTGATGTACTGTTTATTGATGTATTCTTATTTCTTTTCTGTTTTGGATCAGCTTCTGATTCTGTTTCTGTTTCTGATTCTATTTCTGATTCTATTTCTGATTCTGTTTCTGATTCTATTTTTAATTTTATTTTTGGTTCTGATCCTGATTCTGGTTCTGATTCTGATTCTGATTCTGATTCTGATTCTGATTCTGATTCTGATTCTGATTCTGATTCTGATTCAATTTTTGATTTTGTTTCTGATTCTGTTTCTGATTCGATTTTTGGTTTTGTTTCTGATTCTGTTTCTGATTCTATTTTTAATTTTATTTTTGGTTTTGGTTTTGATTTTTTTTCTTGTTTCTGTTTGTGTTTGTGTTTTTGTTTTTTTTCTTGTTTCTGTTTGTGTTTGTGTTTGTGTTTTTGCTTTGATTTTTTTGATTTTGATTTTGAATTTGAATTTGAATTTTTTTGGGTTTTTTGTTTTGATTTTTTCTTTAATTTCTGTTTTGATTTTTTTGGTGTTGATTTTAAATTTTGTTTTTGATATAGATACAGATCTAGATTTTGTTTTTTATTTAAATCTAAATTTTTATGTGAATGTGAATCTAAATCTGAATATGAATCTGAGTCTGAGTTTGAGTTTGAATTTGAATCTGAATTTGAATCTGAATTTGAATTTGAATTTGAATTTGAATTTGAATTTGAATTTGAATTTGAATTTGAATTTGAATTTGAATCTGAATTTGAATCTGAATTTGAATTTGAATTTGATTTTGATTTTGAATCTGAATTTGAATTTGAATTTGAATTTGAATTTGAATTTGAATTTTGTTCTTGTTGATATTTTGGTTTTGATTTTGATTTTAATTTTGATTTTGGTTTTGATTTTAATTTTAATTTTGATTTTGATTTTGATTTTGAATTTGAATTTGAATTTGAATTTGAATTTGAATTTTGTTCTTGTTGATATTTTGATTTTGGTTTTGATTTTGATTTTAATTTTGGTTTTAATTTTGGTTTTGGTTTTGAATTTGGTTTTGATTTTGGTTTTGATTTTAATTTTAATTTTAATTTTAATTTTGATTTTGATTTTGAATTTGAATCTGAATTTGAATTTGAATTTGAATCTGAATTTTGTTCTTGTTGATATTTTGATTTTGGTTTTGGCTTTGAATTTGATTTTAATTTTGATTTTGGTTTTGATTTTAATTTTAATTTTGATTTTGATTTTGATTTTGATTTTGATTTTGAATTTGAATTTGAATTTGAATTTTGTTCTTGTTGATATTTTGATTTTGGTTTTGATTTTAATTTTAATTTTGATTTTGATTTTGAATTTGAATTTGAATCTGAATTTGAATTTGAATTTGAATTTGAATTTGAATCTGAATTTTGTTCTTGTTGTTTTTGATTTTAATTTTGGTTTTGATTTTGATTTTAATTTTGATTTTAATTTTGATTTTGGTTTTGAATTTGGTTTTAATTTTAATTTTGATTTTGGTTTTGAATTTGAATCTGAATTTGAATTTGAATCTGTTTGTATTTGAATTTTTTGATTTTGTTTTGTTTTGTTCTTTTTGATTTTTATATTTTTGGTTTTTGTCTTTTTGTTTTGTCTTTTGTTTTGTCTTTTGTTTTTGAATTCTCTTTTGTTTTGTGTTTTGGCTTTGAATTCTCTTTTGTTTTGTCTTTTGTTTTGTCTTTTGTTTTATCTTTTGTTTTGTGTTTTGAGTTTGTTTTGTCTTTTGTTTTGTCTTTTGTTTTATCTTTTGACTTTGAATTGTCTTTTGTTTTGTCTTTTGTTTTGTCTTTTGTTTTGTCTTTTGTTTTGTCTTTTGTTTTGTCTTTTGTTTTGTGTTTTGACTTTGAATTGTCTTTTGTTTTGTGTTTTGACTTTGAATTGTCTTTTGTTTTGTCTTTTGTTTTGTGTTTTGAGTTTGTTTTGTGTTTTGATTTTAGATTGTCTTTTGTTTTTTTCTTAGCTTCTGGATGAGAAGGAAAAGAAGGAAAATCACCTTTAGAAGTATTCATAATAAAAAAAAAACGAAAAAAAAAACGGAAAAAAAATGAAAATTAAAAACAAAAACAAAAAAAAAACAAAAACAGGAAAAAAAATTTGAAAAAGTAAACTTTTAAATCTAAATGAAAATGGACATAATTTTTTATGAGAACTTGTCTAAAAATTTAATATAAAAAAAAGAATAAAAAGAAAAAAAAGAAAATATTTTTTTTCATTTTTTTTCATTTTTTTTTTCATTTTTTAAAATGAGTTTTATTTTAAGTTCAGAAACTGAAAAAAGTGCAAAAAATCAAATGCATAATTTAATTCAAAAATATTTTGCAAAAGGAAAAAAAGAATTTAAAGTAAAACAAAACAAAACAAAATAAAATGATTTTTTTATTTATCAATTTAATTTTATTTTTTTAATTAATTTATTTATTAGGTTATTTATATTTTTCAAAATAAAGAAAAAAAAGGTTGTTTATTTTTAACTGAAATGAATTTACAAATTTCAATCCCCAAAGGTCAACTTTTATTTCAAAAAGATTTTGTTTCAAATCCAGGAATGGATGTATGAAAAAAAAGATACCTTTTTTGCTTGTTTTTTTTACTTTAATTCTTCTAATGATCGTTATAAATTAAAATTAAAATTAAAATTAAAATCAAAATCAAAATTGAAATTAAAATTAAAATTAAAATTAAAATTAAAATTAAAATTAAAATTAAAATTAAAATTAAAATTAAAATTTAAATTAAAATTAAAATTATAATTAAAATTAAAATTAAAATTAAAATTAAAATTTAAATTAAAATTAAAATCAAAAATCAAAATTGAAATTAAAATTAAAATTAAAATTAAAATTAAAAATTAAAATTAAAATTAAAATTAAAATTAAAATTAAAATTAAAATTAAAATTAAAATTCATTTATAAAATTAAAATTAAAATTAAAATTAATAATTAAAATTAAAATTAATATTAATATTAAAAATTAAAATTAAAATTAATAATTAAAATTAAAATTAAAATTAAAAATTAAAATTAAAATTAAAATTTAAAATTAAAATTAAAATTAAAAAATTAAAATTAAAATTAAAATTAAAATTAAAATTCATTTTATAAAATTAAAATTAAAATTCATTTATAAAATTAAAATTAAAATTAAAATTAAAATTAAAATTAAAATTAAAATTAAAAATTAAAATTAAAATTAAAATTTAAATTAAAAATTAAAATTAAAATTATAATTAAAAATTAAAATTAAAATTAAAATTAAAATTAAAATTAAAAATTAAAATTAAAAATTAAAATTAAAATTAAAATTAAAATTAAAATTAAAATTAAAATTAAAATTAAATTAAAATTAAAATTAAAATTAAAAATTAAAATTAAAATTAAAATTAAAATTAAAATTAAAATTAAAATTAAAATTAAAATTAAAATTAAAATTAAAATTAAAATTAAAATTAAAATTAAAATTAAAATTAAAATTAAAATTAAAATTAAAATTAAAATTAAAATTAAAATTAAAATTAAAATTGAAATTGAAATTAAAATTAAAATTAAATTTGTTTTGAACTTAGTTATTTCTTTCTACAATTGACGATAGAAAAATGAGACTCGAAATAAATTCAGAGCAATCTATAGCATTTTTAACATCAAATAATTTTGAGCGTTATATAATCTTGAAATTATTTGAATTGTTTAAAAATTATCAAAATTTAAACAAGATCAGAAATTTTTCTTTTGGAATTCATGGGAAAATTATTTCTTGTAAAAATTTAAAAAAAAAAAAAAAGGAAATTATTATGAATTAAGGATTAATTTGAAAAAAAAAATAAATTGTGAATTTGTTGATAATTTTCACATTAAAAATTCAAATAATTAAAGATGATGATGAAATGATGGCAATTATTAAAAGATTTCTAAAAAGAAAAGAAGCAAATTTTTTTATTGATATTCAACAATTTAATCAGAAAATAATTACAAAAGCTCAAATTAAATTAACATATGAAAAATTATTAATCAATAGCAAAAATTTCAAAACACTATCAATTGATTGGAAGGATTCTATTGATGTAAATTAAGATTTACAATTATAAAAAAAATTTTTTTTGAACAAATTTGAAAAAGAAAATTCATTTCAAAAAAAAAAATCATTTCATTTTTATTTAAAATTATAAAGTGTTATTTTCTTAATCCAACAATTATCGTCATTTCTTTTCAAGATGAAAAAAAATTTCGAATAGAATCAACAAGTAATATTTGCCAACTTTTTTTCAGAACATTTCAAGCTTTCAAACTTCAAAATAAACTTTTGTGGGAAAAATTAGAAACAAAATCAAATATTAAAGAAAACAATAAAAATCAAATTCAAATTCAAATTGAAAATGGAAATGAAAATGAAAATGAAAATGAAAATGGAATACAAAAATATAAAAAAAACAATAACAATAATAAAGAATCAATTATTTTTTCGGTTGAGGAAATTAATCAAATTCAAGAAGAAATTGAAAAAATATCAAGTTTTCCTGTTGTAAATTATCAACAAAATGATAAAAATATAATCAAATATGAAGCCAAAAAAATAAGTAATAATCATGAATCATTTGAAGGAGTATTGCTAATATTTTCCCAACAATCCATATCCATTTTCTCTTCAAAACACTGTTGTATTCATCCCTTAGATGAACATGCAAAGGTTATTAATTTTTATAATAATTTTTTTTTCGATCTTCTTTTAAAATCCACTTTATTTTAATCACAATCAACAAATAATTTTTTTTTTCATTTTTAATCATCTAGTTGTTTCAAATTGAAAACAAAATCAGATTGGAATTTGAATTTTTGGCTCATGAATTTATTTTTGAAGAGAAACAAAAAGCTCATTTTTTTGCATCAGATTTTTTCAAGTTTAAAAAATATTCTTTAATGACAGGAAAAAATCAATCAATTGATTATTTTCATGTGAAAATAGTAGAAGAAAACAAAATTTCATCATCAACATCAACAATAATAATATTTCCAAAAAAATTACAAATTGTTTTACCAGATCAAGTTGTAGAATATGAATTAAATTCACAAATAAGAGTAAGAAAAAAAAATTTAATTGAAAAAAAATAATTCAAAATAAATATTTAATTCAAAATAAATATTTAATTCAAAATATATAATTAATTCAAAATATATATTTAATTCAAAATATATATTTAATTCAAAATAAATATTTAATTCAAAATAAATATTTAATTCAAAATATATATTTAATTCAAAATATATATTTTATTCAAAATATATATTTAATTCAAAATATATATTTAATTCAAAATATATATTTAATTCAAAATATATATTTAATTCATAATATATATTTAATTCAAAATATATATTTAATTCAAAATTATTATTTAATCCAAAATAAATATTTAATTCAAAATTATTATTTAATTCAAAATAAATATTTAATTCAAAATAAATATTTAATTCATAATATATATTTAATTCAAAATATATATTTAATTCCAAATATATATTTAATTCAAAATATATATTTAATTCAAAACAAATATTTAATTCAAAATAAATATTTAATTCAAAATAAATTAATTCAAAATAAATATTTAATTCAAAATATATATTTAATTCCAAAAAAAAAAAAGATTCAACATACAACACTAGAAATGTTTATTCTAAAATTTATTCCAAAAGAAAACTTATCTTATTTAATTTGGTTCCAAAATAAAGAAAATATGCTCAAATTTTCTCAAAGAATTTTTCAAGAAAGAAAAAAAGAAAATCAAGTTTATCAAGTTGAAAATGAAAATTTCGAATCAATTTATATTTTTATTCAAGAAAATAATCTTGTTTTAGAGGAAGAAAAAAACAAAGAAATTATTCCAATAAGATTGTTTTGGTCTTTAAAATATCAAAAAAATACTTTGAAATGCAAGTTTGAATTACCAAATAAAGAAATTATTTTTTCTTTTCAAAATTTAAAAGAAATGAAACAATTTTTAAAAGAATGGAAAAGAACTAAAAAAATTTAGATTAAAATTTAAAATTTAAAATTTCTTTTCTTTTTTACTTTTCTTTTCTTTTTTTCTTTTCTTTTTTTTGGTCATTTTAATTGCAATTAATTAATGAATTATTATGAATTTTCTTCGTAAAATAATTTAATAAAAAACATTTTTTAAAAAGTGGAAATTATAAGTAAAAAAGTGGAATAAAAAAAAAAACCAGAAAATTAACAAAATTAAAAAATTAAAAAAAATATTTTTTTCATTTTTTTCATTTTCATTTTTAAATTAAAAAAAAAAAACAAAATGGGAAATCAAATTAAAAAAACAAAAGAAAGTATAAATCAAGAAACAAAAGTAGAAATCCCATTAGAAAACACATTTAAATTAACAAATCCAGGAAAATTTGAACAATTTTGTAAAGAATCAACTCAAATTCTTAATGTTGAAACTTTTGATGGTTTTAGACTTGAAGTTAATCAACAAATGAATCAATCTTTTGGTTTAACTCATGCTTTATCAATGGGTTCTTTACGTGAAGAACCTTCTTATACTTTTGGTGCTAATTATGTTCAAGAAAAAGTTTGTTATTTTTATATTTTTTTTTGAAAATTTAAAAATTCAAAAAAAAAGAAAGAAAAAAAAATTTTTTTTTGAAACAATTTGATGAAGAAAAGTTTGATTTATAAATTCAAATTCAATTATAACTTTGAATTCAATTATAACTTCAATTATAAATATAAATTCAATTATAAATTCAAATTCAATTATAAATTCAATTATAAATTAAAATTCAATTATAAATTCAAATTCAATTATAAATTCATTTATAAATTCAAATTCAATTATAAATTCATTTATAAATTCAAATTCATTTATAAATTCAATTATAAATATAAATTCAATTATAAATTCAAATTCAATTATAAATTCAAATTCAATTATAAATTCAAATTCAATTATAAATTCAAATTCAATTATAAATTCAAATTCAATTATAAATTCAATTATAAATTCAAATTCAAATTCAATTATAAATTCAAATTCAATTATAAATTCAAATTCAATTATAAATTCAAATTCAATTATAAATTCAAATTCAATTATAAATTCAAATTCATTTATAAATTCAAATTCAAATATAAATTCAATTATAAATTCAATTATAAATTCAAATTCAATTATAAATTCAATTATAAATTCAAATTCAATTATAAATTCAAATTCAATTACAAATTCAATTATAAATTCAAATTCAATTATAAATTCAAATTCAATTATAAATTCAAATTCATTTATAAATTCAAATTCATTTATAAATTCAAATTCAAATATAAATTCAATTATAAATTCAATTATAAATTCAAATTCAATTATAAATTCAATTATAAATTCAAATTCAATTATAAATTCAAATTCAATTACAAATTCAATTACAAATTCAATTATAAATTCAAATTCAATTATAAATTCAATTATAAATTCAAATTCATTTATAAATTCAATTTTATAAAGTACGCTTTAATAGGAAACAGAAAAGGAGATGGAACAGTATTTGCAAGATATATTCAACAATTTGGAAGGAAATTTCTAACAACAATATACACACAAATAGCAGGAAAAAAACAAGAAGATTCCGAAGATACACTTGGAGCAGATTTAGAATATTATGGAGAAGATTTCACAATTCAATCAAAATTGAAACCAAACAAAGCATTCGGATTATCTTATCTTCAATCAATAACTCCTCGTTTTAGTGCTGGAATGGAATTTGTTTATTATCACAATATGAAAACTTCAGCTATTATTTTTGCAAGTCGTTATTTTACTCATAATTTTATTTTCACTTCAAGTTTTTCTACTTTTCCTGTTAAACATTTTTCTACAAATTATGTTCAAAAAATTACTCCAAGAGTTGGTTTAGCTGCTGAGTTTATTTATAATATTGAAAATGGTTTAAGTGCTATGAATGTTGGTTATTTATATTCCTTGCGCCAAGTTTGTTTTTAATTATTTAAATCCAAAAAATTAATTATTTAAAAATTAATTTAAATCCAAAAATTTAATTAATTTATTTATTTTAATCTAAAAAATTTAATTAATTTAATTCAAAAAATTAATTAATTAATTTAATCCAAAAATTAAATTAATTATTTTAATTCAAAAATTTAATTAATTAATTTAATCCAAAAATTAAATTAATTATTTTAATTCAAAAATTTAATTAATTTAATCCAAAAATTTAATTAATTTAATCCAAAATTTAATTATTTATTTTATTCCAAAAATTAATTTAATCCAAAAATTTAATTAATTTAATTAATTTAATCCAAAAAATTAATTAATTATTTTAATCCAAAAATTTAAATTAATAAATTATTTTAATCCAAAAATTAAATTATTTTTTTATATTAATCCAAAAATTGGATGGAATTGAACTTTAGATGAGAGTTGGTGGACAAATTAATTCAAATGGAAAAATTTCAACACTTCTTGAACAAATGCTTCATCCTCTTATTTCTTTTAAATTAAGTGCTGAAATTGATTATATTTCTAATACTTATCTTTTTGGATATGGTTTAAGAGTTGGACCTGGTGTTTAATTTTATTCAATTTTAGTTTAAAAAAATTTTTTTTTTCAATTTAAAAAATCAATAATAAAACAGAATAAATTCCAAAAGAATTTAATTTTTAATTTTTAATTTTTAATTTTTAATTTTTAATTTTTAATTTTTAATTTTTAATTTTTAATTTTTAATTTTAAAAAAAAGAAAAAAAGTGGAACAAAAATTAAAATATATTTTTTTGATTTTTCAATAACAAGATATTTTATTAAAATTTTTGTTTTCTTTGTTTTTAAAAAAAAAAAGAAAATTATAAAATAGAGCATTTCTTTTTTGGTTTATCAGGTTTAACAGGAGAAAGAACAGCACGAATAGATTCATCAAAAACAGTTTTCAAATTTTTTTGAGTCAAAGCAGAACATTCCAAATATTTAACCGCTTTAATTTCTTTAGCCATATCCATACCAGCTTGATAACTAATAGGAGATAAACCTTTTTCTTCAAGTTTCATGATAGTATCTTGGTCATCTCTCAAATCAAGCTTAGTACCAACAAGAATCATTGGAACATTAGAACAATGATGATGAATTTCAGGAACCCATTTAGCTCTAACGTTTTCAAAAGAAGAAGGTGAAATCAATGAAAAGCAGATCAAAAATACATCCGTTTGTGGATATGATAATGGTCTTAATCTATCGTAATCTTCTTGTCCTGCTGTATCCCATAATCCTAAATTGATTGGTTTTCCATCTACCATTACATTGGCTGAATAATTATCAAATACTGTTGGTATATATTCTCCTGGAAATGCATTTGTTGTATATGATATTAATAAACATGTTTTACCAACTGCTCCATCTCCAACAACTACACATTTAATTGATTGCATTTTGTTTTTTTGTTTTAGTTTTTAAAAAATTTAAATTTAAAATAATAAAAAATTATTAAAAAAGAAAAAGAATGAAAATAAAATTAATTAAATTTTTTCTTTTTATTTTTATTTTATTTTTTAATTTAAATTTTTTGTTAAATTTTTTTTTTCATTCGAAAAAATTTCTTTTTTATTTTTTTTTAAAATTTTTTCCATTTATTTATTCCATTTTTTAGTATTAATTTTATTTATAAATATAAAATATAAATTATTTTTTAATATTTAAATTTAAATATATTTATTCTGTTTATAAAATTAATTAAAATATTTTATTAATTAAATATCAAAAATTAATTAATAATAATATAATAATTAAATTTATTTATAAAAATAAAATAAAAATTAATTTCAAATTAATATTAAATTTAAATCTATTTCCATTCTGTTTAAAAATTAATTAAAATATTTTATTAATTAAATATCAAAAATTAATTAATAAAAATATATTTTCTTTGTATTAATTTTATTTATAAATATAAAATAAAAATTAATTTTAAATTAATATTTAATTCAAATCTATTTCCATTCTGTTTAAAAATTAATTAAAATATTTTATTAATTAAATATCAAAAATTAATTAATAAAAATATATTTCTTTGTATTAATTTTATTTATAAATATAAAATAAAAATTAATTTTAAATTAATATTTAATTTAAATCTATTTCCATTCTGTTTAAAAATTAATTAAAATATTTTATTAATTAAATATCAAAAATTAATTAATAATAATATATTTTCTTGTATTAAATTTATTTAATTCAAATCTATTCTTATTTATAAAATAAAATTAATTTTAAATTAATATTTAATTTAAATCTATTTCCATTTTGTTTATAAAATTAATTAAAATATTTTATTAATTAAATATCAAAAATTAATTAATAATAATATATTTCTTTAGTATTAATTTTATTTATAAATATAAAATAAAAATTAATTTTAAATTAATATTTAATTCAAATCTATTTCCATTCTTTTATAAAATTAATTAAAATATTTTATTAATTAAATATCAAAAATTAATTAATAATAATATATTTCTTTGTATTAATTTTATTTATAAATATAAAATAAAAATTAATTTCAAATTAATATTTAATTTAAATCTATTTCCATTCTGTTTAAAAAATTAATTAAAATATTTTATTAATTAAATATCAAAAAATTAATTAATAAAAATATATTTCTTTGTATTAATTTTATTTATAAATATAAAATAAAAATTAATTTCAAATTAATATTTAATTTAAATCTATTTCCATTCTGTTTATAAAATTAATTAAAATATTTTATTAATTAAATATCAAGAAATTAATTAATAAAAATATCTTTCTAATTTTAATTTTATTTATAAATATAAAATAAAAATTAATTTCAAATTAATATTTAATTTAAATCTATTTCCATTCTGTTTAAAAATTAATTAAAATATTTTATTAATTAAATATCAAAAATTAAATTAATAATAATATATTTCTAGTAATTAAATTTTATTTATAAATATAAAATAAAAATTAATTTTAAATTAATATTTAATTTAAATCTATTTCCATTTTGTTTATAAAATTAATTAAAATATTTTATTAATTAAATATCAAAAAAATTAAATAAAATTTAATAATAAATAATAATTGTTTTTTTTCTTAATTTATTTAATAATAAAGAATTTAAATTTAATTATTAATAATTTCTATTTCCAATTTTTATTTTTGTTTATTAAATTGAAAAATTTGTTTTTGTTTTTATTTTTTATTTGATTTGAATTGAAAAAAAGATTTAAAAATAATTTTTTTCTTTTTCTTTTTTTTTTTTTTTATTGGATTGATTATTGAATTGATTTTTGAATTGATTATTGAATTGATTATTGAATTGATTATTGAATTGATTATTGAAATTCTTTTTATTTTTTTTGATAAAATTTGTGACAAATTTGATAGAAATGAATAATATATTTTAATTTAAGTTCTTTAAAAGATTCTGGTAATCTTTGAAATAATGCATAATCTTTTGAACTAAATATCTTTTTGGTTTCTGCATTATTTTCAATTTTTAAATTTTCAATTCTTTTTAATATATTTTCTAATATATTTTTTTGTATATTTGATTCTTCTTCTTCAAAAAATTTAATTACTTCTTTTTTTTGTTGATGTGAAAGATGTTTTTTAAATTTTGAATGAACTTTTTCACAAGGATCAAAATAATATTCTAAAAGTGATTCATATAAATCAATTAATTTATTCATTTCTATATTTGCAAATTTTGGGCATTCATTAATATAATGTTTTATAATTCCAAATAAAATGGAATGTATAAATTTTGGAATTTGATTTTCAATTTGTTTTCCAATTTTTTTTGTTGTAATAATTGTTTTAATTTTAAGATTTTTCCATTTATTAATTTCTTCTTCTTTTTTAAATTCTTTTTTTAATAAAAATTCTATCAAATTAACAATATAATAAATAGAATTAGGTAATATTCTAAAATGTTCTAATTCTTGAATAATATCTTTTCTTAATTTATAACTTAATTTATATTGTTCAAATTTATCTTTTTCAAATTTATTTTTGATTTGGTTTAATTTTTCTTTTAATTTTTCTTTTCAATTTTCATTGTTTTTTCTTCAAATTTTGATGATTTAATTTGTAATTCTTGAAATCTTATATTTTTGAATTTATTTTGAATAAAATTTTCAATTAAATGAAGTGATGAAATTTCTTCAATTAAGTTTTCTTGAATAAATGAATTAATTTCATTTTTTTTAATTTCTAAAATTTTTGGAAATTGTTGTTCATTGATTAATTCAATTTCTTTTTTATAAGAAATTTGGAAATTTGTTGATGGAAAATTTTCTTTTAATATTTTTATCATTTTGTTATATTTTTGAATGAAATATCCAAATATATTTAGAAATGTTTTACTTTCATTAATTTCTTTTAATTTTGTTTGAGGTGAAATTAATATAATTTTTTCATTTGATTTATGTAAATAATATTGATTCCAAACATAACAAAAATCATCACAATAATATTCTTCAAGTTCTAATTGTTTACAAAATTCATCAAGTTTTGTTTCTGATAAATATCTTTCTTTCTTTTTTTCATCTTCATTTTGAATTTGAATTTGATTTTGATTTTGAATTTGATTTTCATTTTCATTTTCATTTTCACTTTCATTTTCACTTTCACTTTCACTTTCACTTTCACTTTCATTTCACTTTCACTTTCACTTTCACTTTCACTTTTACTTTCACTTTTACTTTTACTTTTACTTTTACTTTTACTTTTACTTTTACTTTTACTTTTACTTTTACTTTTACTTTTACTTTTACTTTTACTTTTACTTTTACTTTTACTTTCACTTTCATTTTCACTTTCATTTTCATTTTCATTTTCATTTTTTTGATTTTGATTTTGATTTTGATTTTGATTTTGATTTGATTTTGATTTTGATTTTGATTTTGAATTTGATTTGATTTTGATTTTGAATTTGAATTTGATTTTGATTTTGAATTTGATTTTGATTTTGATTTTGAATTTCGGTTTTTTTATTTGATAAAATAATAATTGATTTTAAATCTAAATTTAAAATAGAAATTCCTATTTTAAAAAATGTTTTAAATCTTGAAAATATTTCAAATAATTCTTGATTTCTGATATAAAACCATGTTATTGGAAATTCTTTTTTGATTTTTTCATTTTCAATTTCATTTTGATTTTGGATTTGAATTTGATTTTGAATTTGAATTTGATTTTGATTTTGAATTTGAATTTGATTTTCATTTTGAATTTGATTTTCATTTTTTAATCTTTCAAATAATAAAATTAAAGAATTAATTCCTATTTTTGGAATAGAATTCCATATCCAATTTTTTGGTAATTTTGTTGAAATATCTTCTTTTTGTTTTTCTTTTTGTATTTCTCTTTGTATTTCTCTTTGTATTTCTCTTTGTATTTCTCTTTGTATTTCTTTTGATTTTGGTTTTGTTTTTGAATAAATTTTTGAATAAATTCCAAAATATTTTCTAATTTTAAATCAAATATTTCAATTAATTTTTCTAATTCATTTAAAATTTCAATAAATAATATTTTTTGATTTTCATTTTCATTTTCATTTTCATTTTCATTTTGAATTTGAATTTGAATTTGATTTTGATTTTCGTTTTCAAAAAATTGAATCAATTTAATAAATCGTGAAAATCTTAAAAATATAATTTTATTTTCTTTTTCAATTTCTTTTTCAATTTCATTTTCTTTTTCATTTTTTTCTTTTTCAATTTTCATTTTCTTTTTCATTTTCTTTTTGTGTTTGTGATTTAGAATTATATATTTTAAATAATAAATCTTTTTCATTTCTTGCTTCATCATATAAATTAATTTCTGCTTTATTAGTATTTTTGAATTTGTTTATCAAATTTTTGATATTATCAAATTGATTTGTTTTCTCTTGATTTATTAAAAATAATTCACATCTAAATTTTGTAATTTTTTCAAATTGATCTTTAATTTTTTCATTACTTTTCTCAATTTCTTGATTGTTTTTGTTAATTTCTTTTTTAATTTCTTGATTAATTTCAGTTTTTATTATATATCCTTTTCTTTTTTGATTTTGAATTTCATTTTGAATTTGATTTATTTTATATTCAAGATATTTTTCAGCTAAAATATTTGAATGAGAAAGTTCATTATTTAATTTTATATTTTTTGATAGTAATAGATTAATAGATATTTCAATCTTCTCTAATTCAAATACAAAAACTCTAATAATATCTTTTACTAATTTTTCTAATTTTGATTTAAGTATTTCTTTAATTAATTCTTTTATAAAATTTTTCCAAAATGAAATATAATTTTGATTATTTTTTTGTTTTGAATAATATTCTTTCTTTTGTTTTTTTAATCGAAAATTATTTGCTTCAATTATAATTCTTATTAGGAATTTATAATTTTCTATTAATAATGTATTGTTAGTATCATAACATTTTTCTATTATTTGTATTAAAAATTTTGGTGTTTCAAATTTAAATTCTTTGAATATATTATTATTGATAAAATCAATATTGAAAAGTAATAAAATTCTTTCAATTTCAATTTGTTCTAATTTTTCCCAAATTTCAATAATTTCTTTTTTTTCTTTTTCTTTCTTTTTTCTGTTAAAATTTTGTTTAATTTGTTTTTGATAAATTGAATATCTTTTGGAATTTGATTCAAAAAATATTTTAAATTTTGATTTTTTATCTTATTAAATAAATTATTAATAAATTCTTTTATCATATTTTCTAATGGAGTATCTTGTAAATTCAAATTTTTGATATCAAATTCAATTATTTTTAATAATTTATAACATTTAATAATTGAAATAAATTCTTCCCAATTTTCACTTTTTTCAATTTCAATAAATGATTCTTTTTCTAAATTAAAAGTAGAAAGTATTTTATGTGTTAATCCTTTTTGAATTTCTTTGATTTCTTTGATTTCTTTGATTTCTTGATAAATTTTTATATCTTCTGGTGGTAAATAATAAATTAGAAAATCATTTAAATATTCTGGAGAATAAAATATTTTCTTTTTTCCAATTTCTTCAAAAATAGAATTAATTTTTTCTGGGAAATAAAAGAAATAATAACTAAATGGAAATTCAATTTTTTCTATTTTTTGATTTTTTTCTATTTGTTTATAATCAACTTCAAATATTTGAAATTTATCAAAACATTTTTCCCATATCTCTTTTGAATATTTCTCTTTTTTATATAAATTTAAATTCCCAAATTTATCAATTTCTTCAATTATTTGTATTATTATTTTAATTGAAAAATCAATCCAATTTCTATAAATAACTGAATTTAGAGATTCAAAATAACTTCTAATTCTGTTATTTAAAATTAATTCAATAATTCTTTTCCATTCTTGATTAACAATTTTATTTGAATCAAAACTTTCTTGAAATTTCTTGTAAATTAATTTTTTGATTTTTTCATCATATTCATCAATTTTGATTTTGTTTGATCTATTAAAAGAAATTTCAAAAAGTGTTTCAAAAATTTCTTTTTTTTCTTTCTTTTTTTGTTTTTCTTTTTCATTATTTTCATTATTTTCATTATTTTCATCATTTTCATCAATTTCATCATTTTCATCAGTTTCATCAGTTTCATCATTTTCATCAGTTTCATCATTTTCATCAGTTTCATCATTTTCATCAATTTCATCAGTTTCATCATTTTCATCATTTTCATCAGTTTCATCAGTTTCAACAGTTTCAACGTTTTCATCTTGGTTAATTTTCAATTTAATAATTTGATCAAAAATAGAAGATAAAGAAAATTTGAATTTGGAAGGGAAAGAAAAAATTGGATTTAAATCTTCTAAATAATAATTTTCCCATTTTTCTTCAAAACAAATTCTAAAATTTGTTTCATTTGAAAAGATATGAACTAAAATAATAATAATAATTTGTTTTGGATTATTGAAAATATCATTTTCTTCAATTATATTCTTAATATATTGAAATTTCTTCATAATATCTTCTTTTTCATTTTCTTCAATTTGAATAAATACAATTTTTTGTTTTTGTTTTGTTTTCATTTTCATTTTCATTTTCATTTTGATTTTGATTTTGATTTTGATTTTGATTTTGAATTTCTTTTTCAAATTCACTTCTTTTTCCAAAATTTGAAATTTGAATTATATCATATTCATATTCATTCTTATTCCAAAATTTATTTTGAATTATATCATATTCATATTCATTTTCATATTCATTTTGTTTTTGAATTTTCTTTTTTAATTCAGATGATAATGAATTGGTAATAATAATTGAATGTTTGTTTTTATTTTCTGAAGAAGAATTTATTTGTGAAATTAATTCATTCAAATTTTTGGGTTTTTGTGATAAATATTTTCTTAAATTTTTGATTATTTTTTCTTCATTTTGATTTTGATTTTGATTTTGATTTTGATTTTGATTTTGATTTTCAATTTCATTTTCATTTTCATTTTCAATTTCATTTTCAATTTCATTTTCAATTTGAAACCAATTTCATTTTTATTCATTTTCAATTTCATTTTGAATTTGAAGAATTGATTCTGTTTTGAAATTTTTCAAACCAATTTTTTTATCAAATATTCATTTTGATTTTGATTTTCTTGATTTTCATTTTCTTTTTGATTTTCATTTTCTTTTTCTTTTTCTTTTTCATTTTGATTTTGATTTTCATTTTCATTTTCATTTTCATTTTCATTTTCATTTTCATTTTCATTTTGTTTTTGTTTTTGTTGTAATTTGAATGAAAGTGAATCAATTAAATTTTCTGAATATCCTTTAAATAATTCTTGTTCTCTTATTGTTTTTGTTATTGTTTTTGTTTTTGTTATATTTTCAATATTTTTGAAATTTTTTCTTAATTGTTTTCTTAATTCTATTCCTGTTGAATTTAAAAAATCATTTGAAGTTATAAATTGTTTTTCAAATCTGTTTAAAACTGCAATAGATAAATTTTGATATGCTCTTTCTTTTTCCATAATTACAATAATTCTTGAAAGTGGATGAATATTTACTCTTGTTGTTGATGCTCCAAAAATAATATGTGAAAATAATTTACCTGCAATAAAAGTATATTTTTGATTTAAAACATCATATAATGGCTCAAAAAGTTGTTCTTGATTACAAAGAATAATTATATTTGGTTCAGAAATCAAATTAGCAATATTTTTCAAATCTTGATATGTTTGGATTTTCTTATCTTCATTAAAAGAAGTTCCATATAATAATTTGATTTTTTGTTTGGGAAATTTATCTTTGATTTTTTCAATAATTATTGGTAAAATTACAATATTTTCACAAAGAATCATAATATGTCTTGTTAAGAGTTTATTATCTTCATTTGTTGATTCTAAATTATCAATAACAAGTTCCATTCCATTTTTTATTTTTTCATTTTCATTTTCATTTTCATTTCTATTTTCATTATAATATCCATTTTCTTTAATAATGGTAAAATTGTTTCTTTGAAAAATTCAGGTATTCCTCCAAAATTTCTTGAAAATGAATTTAAAATTATTTCAGAAATTTTTTGTTTACTAACTTTTCCTTCATTTTTATCTTTTTCATTTTTCAAATTAAATCCAATCATTTTCACTAAATAATAAAAATCTCTTAATCCAAAAAAATTATTTTGTGTATATCTTTTTTTCTTTTTTTCAATTTCACTTTCATTTTGAATTTGATTTTGATTTTCATTTTGATTTTTAATTTTTTGTTTTTTTTGTTGTTTTTGATATATATTTTGATAAATTATTGCAAGATTTTTTGGTATTTTGTTTTCATTTTCATTTTCATTTTGGTTTTGATTTTCTTTTTTAGTAATAGAATTAAAAATAATTTTTGCTGTTTCTTTTAATCCTTTTGAATCTAAAATATTAATTTGATGTAATATTCCTCGAT